>BROG01000472.1:0-584031 GCA_030159075.1 Atrina japonica | reverse complement strand
TGACCTCTCGTGACCCCAACCTCTCATTGGCTCGTTATCCAAGATGACCGCACCCCACAACCATCTTCTTCCGGTCATAGACACGCCTCAAAGCTTAACGATTGGCTCTGTCTCCTTTTTACCATGACAACATCACCTCATTTCCGTTATGATGTGCTTCCGGTATTACCTCACTTCCGGTATGACGCACTTCCGGTGTGACGCCATAGCCTGCTCCCGGGTGCGCATTTTGAATTGACCAATCAGAAGTCATCGTTCTGATGACGTCATCAAACAGCGCCCCCTAGCGGTCAAAATTCAAATGCACGCCCGGGAGCTGCCTATTACTACTTTGCTTTGCCAAACTTCTGTCCCTATTATTATTATTATTATTTTTTTTTTTTTTTTGCTGATCAAACAATCTTTTGAGAAGGATAATCAAAGTGGTTTGTTAGAGGATTGCTATGTGTATTTTCGCGTCTGGATCCAGAAAAAGGGGGATTTCAAATTTTTAGAAAACTATTTGAAAGATGCGTAAAACCCTACCCCAAATGAAATATTGTCTCACAATTAATCCAACACTTAGCAGTATGTGCAGTGATGAGGAGAGAGTTCCGCCTAAAGTTGAAATAATAGGTGTAAAACCTTTCATTTTTCCTATAAAAAGTGTCACCCTTTTTCTGGACCCATCTACTCCACTGAGTTCGATCGTGTCTGGAAAACTTCCAAGTTTCATAATTATTTTTTTAATATTTCACAATTTTTCGGACAGTTTGTAAAACAAAACATGTTCAATAAAGCTTGTATTATAACAGTCTAATATAATTCCGTTACCCTCATCCCTAACCCTGAAAAAATTCTCGATCCGCATCACGCGCATGGGTCTTGTCATACCCCTCTCAAGTTACGCTCCCTCTTTGAAAGTTCCTGGATCCGCCCCTGTAATCTATTCTCAATATTTTGTACGGTTGTCCCCCCCTTTTTTTGGACCAAGCTACGCCACTGATATTGCTTTAACAATATTGTTTTATTTATGACCTCGGGATTATTGATTTTCACTAATTGATAAAAGTGTGTCCTCAATAAAGAACTTTTAACTATATAAACTTAGTAATTCTGTTTTGTTTGATTTTGTCCTCTGAATTTGATAGATATCCAAAATTGAAGAAAATATACCATAGGGGTCTCGTTGATGTTTAAGAATCACGTCACAGATCCATTCATTATCTTTGTAATACGTCACTATAGAATTTTACTCTCGCCAGAGACATATTAGGTATTTCCGCTGTCCAGAGTTACCACCCCTTGTTACTTATTGCATTTTTTCATTAGTAGACTCTAGTAGACTCTAATCGTCTTTAGTCGACTCTGTTTAGTATCACCGCTTGTAGCAGGTATCGATTGTGGTGTCATTTGTTTTTGCGTAAAATGAGAAAAATTATCAATTGTGACGTCATATGTCTGTGTGAAATAACGTTGTTTTCTCAAGTAAAGACATGACGTCACAACCGATACCTGCTGACATGGGAGATAACTCTGACTAACAAAAAGACAGACTATAATGTTATACAAGTCTCTGCTATCGCCGTAAAAATAATGCATTTTTCCTGAAATGATAAATTTTCTACTAAATGAGTACCAAAACCTCAACGTTCCGTGGATGGAGTTTTGTTAAAATTGGATAAAAAACAAATTCTAGATGGGTTATAGAAAAAAAACGGCATATACCCAGGTTATATCAGAGACTTTTTGAAGAATCAATTTTGTCCGGATACAGTGGTAAAGGATAAAAAGACTAAATGGCTTACATTCATAAATCAAAGAGCATATTAATTATGGTATATTTACAGCAAATGAATACCTTGTATGATCTACATACAATTATAGAATATTGTCACCATAACATACCGACAAATGTTACAAGGGCTAAACACCCAAAGTGAGTTTTAAACATTTTATATTTTATATGATATAAAAGTTTTGGGGTTTTGAAATCCGAAAGTATAGTGCCTACGGGACCGGGATACGGTTTGAAATTATATTCACATCAACATTGTTTAGAAACCTTGTTATTACCACGTACTGGTGTATTTAATTGATTTAAATTGTATTCTTCTGTTTATGGAACCCTATAAAAATGTTTTATCTACATTTCGGACGCTTTATCGAAGTGTTATGCCTGCAACTTCCGCCCAACATTTTGGCGCGATTTACAGAAAACGCGGTGTTCGTAGAGAAAACAGAATGGAACGAGGTGCATTGATTGTGTTTGAGGGTTGTGACCATAGTGGTAAAACAACACAGTGTAGTAAACTTGTTACAACACTTCAAAGTTCTGGCACATCAGTTGAACCATTGAGATTCCCAGGTGAACGAATTATTTTAGTTTTTACTACTAGATCTAACACAAAAAATTACAAATGTCAGCAAGGCCCCTTTTTATCTTGCCTGAACCGAAAAGTATAATAGCCTATTAGGTGGAGTAAAAGTGATAGAAGCAAAAATGTTCAGCATGCAAAGATCTACAAAAAAGTCAGTAGGGCGGAAATTGTCACGCCGCCACCTATCATTATGGTTATTTACCCTTTTAGTTTTAAGTAGATTTTTCATGCTTTTGGATGTTTTTTGACATTATCTTGAGAAGTGTAAATAGGTAGAGTAAAAGTTAAAGAAGCAAATCTGTCTATTGCAGACCTCAAGTATTTAGGATTTCTGTCTAATCCGGTGTTGTTAGCAGGTCCCAAATTATTTTCCTATTTCTTAAATATTAAAATATATTGTGTATTCCATACCTGGTCAGTTCTGAACCCTGGCCTAAATGTATGCCTCAAAGTGATTAAATAAAGGCGTAATTATCTGTGTAATCTGGAGATTTGATTTTTTTGTTTTGATTTTTTGTTTTACGCCATACTAAACAATCTTTCAGTCATATGGTGGCGTCCAGTTTTTATTGGTGGAGGAGAAACCCCGTTTGCCCGGGTAAAGACCACGGACCTTCCGCATGAAAACTGGCAAACTTTCACAATTAACTTGAAATGACCCTCGCAGGATTCAAACCAGAGGTGAGAGGCCTTGTGATTTAAAGCGCAATGCTCTAACCACTCGGCCATGGAGGCCCCGGTAATCTGGAGAGGTTAGGTAGATAATTGTTGTAAGCCGGAAGGTGCATACTCATTTCCTACTTTACTAAAAAGTGATGAGTACAAAACCAACTTATTCTAGAAGTCCAGGGTACATGTATAACCGGATTAACCCTAAACAGTCAAACTTGTATATAAAGACTCCTAGTAATTAAATGTATATTGTATCTTTACTAAAATGATTTTCCTAAGTCCAGGGTCTGGAAAATTGGAAAATATTAATTTCTTTTAATTCCAAATTAAGAATTTTTGCATATTCTGGAGAAAATACAAACCTTTTTTACATTGAGAAGGATCCTGTAACTAACCGGACCAAAAATAGGCATAGGAAAATCCTTATAACTAACTATAGTACATGTATAACATGTAAATAATATACATGTATGTTATTTTGTTACTGTGTTTGTACAATATATGCTAAGACTTACACATGTATGTTATTTTGATGTGTTTGTATGCCAAGACTTACACATGTATGTTATTTTGATACTGTGTACACTAAGACTTATACATGTTATTTTGATACTGTGTTTGTACGCTAAGACCTTATACATGTATGTTATTTTGAGACTGTGTTTGTACACTAAGACCTTATACATGTATGTTATTTTGAGACTGTTTGTACGCCAAGACCTTATACATGTATGTTATTCTGATACTGTATACACTAAGACTTATACATGTTATTTTGATACTGTGTTTGTACGCTAAGACCTGAGATGTTTATCATGTTATTTTGATACTGACTTACTGTGTTTGTACGCTAAAACATATTTATTTCATGTTTTGATTTCAGATAGAACAACAGCAGTGGGACAGATGATAAATGGCTACCTTTCTAACAATCAGAACTTAGAAGATCATTGTGTTCATCTTCTATTTTCAGCAAACAGATGGGAAAGAGAGTAAGTGGACAGCCAATATGTTATTTCCCCATTTTTGTGTTTTTTTCATGTTTTGGCTGATTCTTGGTCATTGTCCCAAAAAGTATATACATGTATATTAGGGCCAGTGATTTTCCAATTCAGATTTGCTTTAATTCTGTTTTCAGTTTTGGTGAATTCTGTTTTTTTTTCTGTTTTCATAAGAAAAAGAACTAAAAACATACTTTAAATGAAAACTATATAACAATACAGATTCTAATCATACTTTCAATAGTCTGTCACACAGATTTAATAATAGATTTAAATAGGGAGGTAAAAAAAGCATACAGTAAAACCTGTATATAGGGGCCACCCAATGGACCAGAATATATTGGCCTCTATGTGCAGATGACCCTTATATACAGGTTTAATTTAGTTTAAGTATGCAGTCAAGTGCTTTTATAAACAGGTAATCCTTATATAGAGGTGGCCACTATAGCAGGTTTTACTGTACATGTATATGCAACACTTTATGTTTTTATAATTTTAAAGCATTTGATAAGTAACTTGTAAGTACTGTAGACCTATATACATGTAGATCATGTTGATCTAGCTAGGGTTCTGAAAAGTAGATTCAATATTAAACTATATTTTGTTCTCTCAATTTAAATACATAGAGAGTCGACTGCAGCAATTTTAAATGATTTAGATATAAGATTTTATCCATTGTATCATGTCACACATGACATGTGGCAGGGCTACTGGTTACTGAATATACTGTAGAAGATCTTATGTAAGAAAGTTTTATAATTTAGTCTTGTCACAGTTCACATAAACTTTTGGCCTTTATTATCGGTCATAAATTCAAAATATGAATTTAAAATTTACCAAAGACAACCATAATTTTTCTCAAGTTTTTTTTTAGTTCATGGACATTGACAAAACTCATAATTAACTCAAATATTGCATTTTATTGATGTGCATTGAGTAACCTATTTCCCTTGGTCATAGCAAATTAGCGATAGATGCTGGTCGATGTTGGGTGTCCAAAAAGCTCATAAAAAGACATATTAGCATTTTGTTAGAAGTCAAAACATTTATAATTCATTTTTATAGGAATTAAAACATGATAGGTGCAGGTAATTCATTTTAAATGTAGCGGATTCTAATAGTCATTTTGTTAACCTTTCGTCCGTAGGTTAAATCCAAGATGGCGCCAACTGAAGGGTGGATCGTCTTCAACTGCACCGGTGCACAAAATGTTTGATGCTCAATGTGATGTAGTAAATTATGTCATAGAATGTTGATTAATATGTCAAAATTTAAGTTAAAACACAATTATTTTAAATAAGTATGAACAAAAGTGCAATATCTACAGTACGGGCCACACGGATTCCGCAAAAGTCATGTCATTGCGGTGGTCATATAAATCTTGCTCAATAAATTTGCCTCAAATCCGCGATTGAGCTCAACGTGGGCCGCTGCAGTTTGTGATGTAAAAAATCATCGTCGCAGTTTGCGATTTAAAAATTTATTGCCGCAGTTTGTGACTGTGAACAACCGAAATTATATCGATGATTAATCAGGTTAACATTACTTTACATTTGTTAACATTACTTGGAAAATTCCCGCCCAGCATGGTCTGCTGAAGTATTATCGATGTTTTGTCAGCATAAGTTAACGTACTTAAGTAGTATGATGTGGATAGTAAACATCAAATGTGTTTTATACTGGACCAGACATAAAATATTCTCTGTTTGCTGTTTACCGACTCTACCCTTTTACCTATGGGTAGGTAGGTAGGGAAATTATTTTATTTTATTGGAAATTTTTCTGTCATTGTGCAGTCAGTCATTTTCTGTACAAATTATAATGAAATAATTGTAAATGAGGACACATTACAGGGTTCGAAAATCCACTCGCCCGCTCGCATTGGCGAGTAAAAAATTGTTTCGGGCGAGTAAATATACATAATGAACTCACCCGTGTGACTAGTGCTGACGCCTCACTGAAAATCTTTTTTCCCTTTTAAATTTCAAAACTGATCCATTTCCTTCAAATTTAAGTTCAAAATACAATAGAATAAGCAATTAGAAACTTAAATAATTATTTTATTGACAATTAAACACGTTAATCTTTACCTCATGGCCGAAAATGTCACAGAACACATCGTGTGTTGACTGCTGTTACTTGCAGTTTGTGGAGGAAGTGGAAATTGGATGTGTGTAAATAAAAGAACCAATACCGAACGGACCTGAATTTCAGGATTTGGTAAAATAATCATAACACTATAATTTGTATAAAAGTTGTAAAATCTGAATTAAATTTAAGTGAATGATAAAAGTAAAAAATAGTTACTCAATACTGTAAATAAAAGTTTTAATGAAAATACAGAAATGGATAGCTGTTGTTTTCATCCAACAATAGTGAAAAACTTACTTTTGTAATTTTATATTGATTTAATTAAAACACATAGCAGTAACATCACAAAATAGTAATTATAAAAATAATAATTGATTATAGGAATAATAATGATGCATTTACAGTTAATTTAGATGTAAATGCATCATTCAGAGACAATATATATTGTATATACATGTAAATTTATCTATTAAAATAATAACTTAAAAAAAAACCAAAATTAAATAAAATATTTTTTTCTTGGTGGGCAAACAGATTTTTATTGTGGGCAACCAAAACTTCAGTCAAGAATTTGAATTCTAAAAACTTAAAATAATAGCATACAAAAGTTGTAAGATTTTCACACATTTTCCATCGTAATAAGTAGAAAAAAGACAATTTGTCAAATAAAGAGTAACATATCTGTTAAGTCATGTAAGATCTATTTACTTTGAAAAAAAAAATTATACGCTCATAACACATTTACTTTGAAATATGTTTTCACACTTGGACGAGTGAAAAATGAGTTCGGGCGAGTGGAAGTTATGTAATCACTCGCCCAAAGGACGAGTGCTTTTATACAAATTTTTCGAACCCTGCATTAAATATTTCATAAATGTTTGAGACAGACATGAGAAGAAAGAGGTTATTTGTGAAATTTCAATAAGTTTTCACTGTACAACAGTTATCTATCAAATCTCAATGGTCATCTCATAGCATTGTTCACTGGTTGCAAGTTAAACAGACTTGCCATTATTACATCAGAGGCTCATCTTGACCTCCCAACTATCGGCAAGCAGTGACATGGCGAGGCAGTGTTTATAATAAAGTGCATGGTGCAGTGACAGTCTTTGTTTTAAAATGATAACTTTCCTGGGACTTTTTAATATATTTCTAATGTAAATTAGAGAAATACACAGGGTTATGTTAAAGAAAACAGGTGCATAAATTTGATTGATTTCATTTTACTGGATTTGATATCGTTTTTGTAAAATTATTACATTTTGACAAATATTTTTGAAATAAAGAAAGTAATGGGAGGTAACTCTTACATAACTGTCTACACGATTTTATGTTTGCTATAACATTATTCCCTTCAGCTTTCATGAAAGGAGGAAACATATCAAACAAATTTACACAGGTGTTTCATAAATTGTTTAACTTAGTAAAACATGTATCATACAGGACTTTTGGTTTCCTGTTTTTATAAATAGTATTCGTAGAGAAAATACATGTGTCATTCTGAGATATACATTGTAGCAGTAGCTTAGGCCGAACTTTATGTCCCAATTTTTAGCGATTTTTTTGAGTGAGTGAAATCTGAATAAATCTCATTGGAGATTCTTTCGTGTTGCCCCACCAGACAGAATCTCCAAAGGGATTAGGGTAAAATCCTTTTTACCACCCCCCCCCCCCCCTTTAAAAAAAAAATCGCTTAAAATTGGGACAGAAATTTTGGCGAACTCATTTACATGTATGCCCTAATAATACTGTAGATGGATTGGTTATATATCGAAGAGTTACATGAGGCCGTATTCTTTGATAGGCCCCTAGTGTCATGTTAAGTACGTTCTGGCCATTATTTTACACTACTCGGATAAAACACTGTTAATATACAATGTTTCATTGAATAAATAATAGCGCCACCGTCAAAATATATACATGTGTGTTCTCAGAGATCAAGACAAAGTAATACTAATACTATATAAAGTTGTGATGGTAATCGAATGTTCTAGAAAGATCGTCAATAAAAAAAAATTTTTGAAAACGTCAATAAAATTTTCCGTGTCGCGGTGATTTCCGTGGGTCGGTCGGTAAACAGCAAACAAAATTAATTTTATTTTAGGTGCTGGACTTAAAAAATTTATTTCGCTGAAACTGCCAACTCATAATTGGTGTGAACATGTTATCACAAAGTAAAAGTACGTTTATTTCTCTGTAGCCTACCACAAATTTGACTATAATGCTGAAAAACTGTATCTTGAATCATTAGCATATTCATTATACTTTGAAATTTTGCTTACGTGACTTAGTCTCGCCAGTTTCATCCTGATTTAATAACATAGAGTTCGACAAACTTGCGTAACAGTAAGGAATATTTTTAGTTACGCAACCTAGTTTTACTAAATATTTATCAATAAACTGTTCTTTTGAGAATAATGCTTAATCTCACAAATAAGTGACGCAAGTCTCATTCTTACAGATACAAATATCGACCCGCTACTAACCTATCGCTGAAGCTGAGAAAAATAGAGCAATTAGCAATGAAAAATGTCCATACTGAAATACAATGGTCATTGTCATACTTGACCTGTTTGTCCATCGTGCAGACAAGTTGATATTCCTTTCATAACATGAAGTCATGAAGTCTCGCCTTTTCGATAATGTGTTACCCTCAGATGATTATTTTATCCCGCCTCTACATATATACGTAGTTTAGTTTGACAGTTTGTCTGTCAATCATCGTTTCGATTCATGAAGCTCTGTGGGTCATATATATTTTTAGTCGAGAGAGAAACAATCGAAACTAAATAATATATTTCCAGACCAGCCTCATCTAATTGATGTTTTGATATTCACTTCTCTGAGAGAGTGAGATTGTTTGCCTTTGATGGAATTTTCCATTTTAAAAATTAATTTTGCTTTATCACCATGTAATATAATTATAAAAACCAAAATGACTTGATTAATTCTCGGAGTAAATATAAAAATGTGTCACCGTAAACAATACTAAAACTATGAGCATTGAACTGTAGAATATTCACCCAAAGGAGTCAAATTAATTAATTGGACAGAGGAATATCTCGGATATCAAAATTCAAAGGATTGGAACTATACACACAATCCAAACCGTAAATGGCTGAGAAAGTTCTGTCATGTTGTGAAATTTTACTTTACTGAGAGGATGTAAATACAAAATGGCAGTTCTGCAAATATAGATCTATATTTGATAAAATCATAAGTTTTAAAGTAGTTTTGACGATTCATATTCGCAATATCAATCGGGAAAGCGATCACTGTTAAATTAATTATTTTATACTTCTCAATTACATATAATTTCGAGCACACATCTGAAAATTGTGGCAATATTGTTAAAATGTATTTTTTAAACTCTAATATATATGTCCCAAAATATAAGTAAGCCAAGAATATTTTTTCTGATATTTAAATCTTAAAGTATGGCTGATACAAGTTATACATATTTCTTTTTGAAAAAAAATTCTATTGAAGCCTCCCCCGAAGATCCACTATTGTTAAACAGAATCCACATATTTTGACCAATTTACAAATATGGCTCCTCGATCAAGACCGCAGATCAAAGCTATTACATAACATGGACAAAATATCGATTCTGAGTGAACGGGGTATCCATAGCAACAGGGTCATAAATCACTGTCAAAAGATAACTCAGGTTGATGTGAGTGTATGTAAGGACTTACATTGATGCGTGTGTGTCATCATTATCAGAGGGCATATTGAAAAAAATATTGATACCCATAAAAAAAAATACTAAAATACTAAAAATTAGAAAGGATATATGCATTTAATATCTTGTATGACAGATAATTTGATGTTAGGTATTTGATTATATATATTTTTAATGCCCGTCATGTTCAGACACTCAGGTGTCACAGTATGTGTCGGCACGTTAAAGAACCCTCACCGCTCAATGGCCGTAAGTGCCAAGCATAGGTAAGATTTTGAAGCCTGTCACGGACATTTGGTGACGTCTCCATATGAGTGAATTATTCCTTAGTGGGGCGTTAAACAACAATAAACAAACATCGCATCATTGTGAAATATAATACGCAAGTAAACATTTTAAGTACAAATGAAATAATAAAAACAACTAAAATTCTCTGTGTTTCTCTGTTAAGAACTTTTGGAATTTATTTTCCAACTTTTAAAAACCTATTTACAAGTTGCAGAAAAGAATTTTTTCAGACTGATTCAGAATAGATATACTGAAAGCATAGCAATATATTGGTAAAATAAAAACGCGTTAAAATGCATGTAAAACTCTGTATCCTTTCATATTCGACCGATAGTTCAAATGGGGTGGGGGCGTACATCCTTTACCAGGGGTGGAAATTAACGGGTGCCCGTTCGCCCGAGGCAACTGAATTTACGATCTGGCAAATTGTTTTAAGTACCAAGCAGCCCGTTTTGGGAATTGAATTCAGGAATTTTTTTGTCTCTTTTTGGGGCCGTTATTTGGTCCATTTCCAGTCGGAAATAGTATCTGTTTCTCCTAGCGATGGAACGATTGTCGCAGACAATTGATTATCAGTTGTTGAAAAGACAACGATTATACTAATTGACTATGAAATTAATAATTGAAAATCGGCAAAATCCGGATTTTCGGATCCGTCTCCGGTTTTGATCCGTGTATTACCATATCCATCAGCGAAAATGGCTGACAAAAAACAATGTTAACAACGCGCATGAAATTGAAAGAACCATTCACTCCTTCCCAAGGAAAACAAAATCCAAAGTATAGGATTTGCTTTAGGAATATGTTTTCTTGCATACTTTGCAGATACTCATTTGTAGAATGTAGTTTTGTCCTTGGGCTTGGCTACGAACAATGACATGTGCTACAGGTCTGTCAATCTGAGAATAATTGTCTTTTCGGTAATTCGGGTTACCGCTCTGTAGGCTATTTAATGTGTTTTATTTTGATACAATTTAGGTTTTGTCACAGGTGCTTTCGTCAGATACTTGGATACTTTTTCTTTTCATTAAATGTATGAAATAAATTTTGGAATGACTTCATTTCTTTAGGGTAGCTGGCAAGTTTCGTATGGTTAGAATTATTTTCATCGTTTATATGAAGTCATATACGACAGACAGGTTCATTATTTTCTATTAAAAATTATTAAAACATCGCTCAGAATTTTAGTTAAAATTTTTAGTAGAATTTTTACTGAACAGTGGCCAAGTTTTTAGTGTTAACTTTGTGCAGTCATATATACACTGCCAGTCCACACACACCCAAATCAAATTGTTACATATTAAATAAAACAATACCAGGGTACACACAAAACAATGTGTAGATTTGTATATTTTTTTAAACATATATTTGAGAAAAAATACTTTTCTTTAAAAAATCCGATTATAATCGATTAATAATCGATTATGCATCTTCGATTATTTCTGATCATCGATTATTTGTCAGGATCCGATTGCCTATCACTAGTTTCTTCTTAAAATTCCCAATCTGATGAAGCTAAAATTTTGACAATCATGTTAAGTTCGAATGTCTGCTTTTATCAAAATGAAAGTAGAAGAAGTACAACCTATCTGCGTTCGTCATTTCAAAAAGCTTAAGTTTCGAAAGTGATCCATTTCTTTCTATTTGTAGTTTAAATGGATTGCTAAAAACCAGTTAGAAATTAAAAATATTATTTTATTGACAAGTAAATACGTTCGTCTTTACCTCGTGGCCAAAAATGTCACAGAACACATTGTGTATTGACTGTGGTTGCTTGTATTTTATGGAGGAAATGGAAGTTGGGTGAGTGTAATAAAAGAACCGATACTGAACGGAACTGAATTTCAGGATGTGTTAAAATGATGATACATGTACATGTAATACTATTCATTGTATAAAAGTTATAAAATCTTAATCAAATGTAGGTGAATGATAAAAGGAAAATTAGTTGTTGTGAATAAAAGTTTTAATGAGATACTTAAAATGGATAGATATTGTTTTAAAAAATGAAAACTTTTGTAATTTGCATCAAGTTACACACACAGTAGTTACGTATATTTATCAAAATAACAATAAATTAATAAAACACAAAATTGACTCAAATATTCTTTTTCTTGCGGGCAACCAAATTTTCATGGCAGGCAAGCACTATCAGTATAACACTTGCCCAGCTGAACAAGTTGTTTAAAATGTTAAGGTCACAAACTGGTTTAAATTTTTTTCAAGTAAATATGACGGGCCCGTAAGTTTAAATCTGGGCTCCCAGAATTTAAAACTTAGGAGCCTGTTTGGCTCCTGAGGATTTTTTCTTAATATCCACCCCTGTTTACGCCAAAATATTCAATTCTTTCAGTCATCTTTCAACCAATCATTTGATAGTGTATGCAGTATAATGATGTCGTTGCGTAGTTCGTGTCACCTGATGTTTGATTGACGGAATTCATCAGTTTGATTTTTGAAACCGTAAACCTCCAGACATTGAATTATGACCTCTTTATGATTTATTGTTAAAAATATTTCGTTGATAGATTAATTCTATGAGGTTTTCGTTTCCCCACGATCTAACTGTGTATGCTTCCCAAAAATGGTAAGATATAAAACCCACTGCACAGAGTTGCTTATCACATTGCGACTTGTTTTTATTTTGGTCAAATATTTCATTTAACAGACACACTTATAAGGTGCAAATCAAAGGAATTTTCAAGAGGGACGTGAAGTTTTTTTTTTTGGGGGGGGGGACAAGATACCGCCGTACATGTGGAGGGTCGTGGATTCGAGCCTCGCTGGAGACTGGCTTTTCCTTCAGATGAGCTGACAGTAAAATCGGGGTCCCATGTCAAACTAGGTGTCTGCACATTGAAGAACCCTCAAGTGATGCTCAATGGCCGTGTAAGTGCTGAGCATAGGCCAAAATTTCAGTTAAGCCCTTCACAGGCATTTTGTGAAGTCTCCATCAGTTTGACTTTCTAGTATGGCTTTTTCATGATTTGTATTTCAACATATCTTTATTTAATAATTTTAAAAAATGCAAATTAAGTTTAAGCGTAGAGTAATAATGGTAACTGTTACGGTAGATCTAAGTGGTTTTTCACTCAAGACATGTTTTTTTTTCACTAAATTGAAATGCAAGAATTACCATGTAGACCCTATAAATAAAAAATTATCAAAACAAAAATTATTTA
The DNA here is from genome assembly GCA_030159075.1 of Atrina japonica. Classification (NCBI taxonomy): domain Eukaryota; kingdom Metazoa; phylum Mollusca; class Bivalvia; order Pterioida; family Pinnidae; genus Atrina; species Atrina japonica. The sequence goes on along the minus strand of BROG01000472.1, from coordinate 570,752 downwards.
ACTAAATATATCTCTATGTAATCTTCAAAGATATGAATTAGAATTAAACTTAAATGTTGTCTTTTGAGACTTGACCAATACATCAATACTTATTGTGTGTTGAAAAAACAAATATTCAATATGATTTGTATTGAAAAATTTCAGTCAATACACAAACAAAATAATAATTGTCATTTTTAAGACATTTGATTCTAATCATTTTTGTATATAGAATTAATTTCTTACATATTCTTAGAATATTTTTCAAATAGTTATGTTATAAACTGAAAAATACATATAGAATTCATTTTACAGGCCGCTCATGATGAAATTACTGCTTAATGGAACTAGTCTTATAGTCGACAGATATGCCTATTCTGGGGTGGCGTTCACAGCAGCTAAAGAGGTAAGTTAGATTACAATAGCAAGATCCAGACAATGGCTTATAATAGATTTTTTTTTTCAAATGAAATGTTTAGTTTTTTTTAAAACCTGTTTCCCTTAGGAATATAAGAGATATTTTCCCAAAATTTACAATTTATACACATTTTATTGAATATGTTAGTTTTTTAGATACCTGGCACAAAGGGCTAAATGAGCTATGGACCTATTGCCGGACATGTCACCTTTTGGCAGACTTTTCCATAATGATGTCACAATTAAATGGCCCATCAAACACATGTGTGATTATGACATTACAAGCGAATGATGGATGGTCATGTGTGGGACACTTGGTGATAGGTCAGTTGACCTCTCGCTATGTGTCTGACAAAAGTATAATGAAAATGTTTGCCAAAAAGTGCCGTGTTGGGCATTTGGCAATAGGTCAGTTACTGTGGCCCAATGTCTGCATCTATAATCATCGTTGATCTGTTAACTTTTTAATTTTAAAGGAATGCTTCTCGAAAACCACAGGACAGATTTCGACCAAACTTGTCAGAGAGCTTAGTCCTGGAAAGGCACTTCCAAGTTTGCAAAAAATGGGGCTAGGACCAATAAGAGGCTCCAAAAAGGGTCAGAACTTGGTACATATTTAGATGTCTTCTAATGAACTAATTATCATACATGTCAGATGACTTTCAAATTCTGTATAATTGTTAAGTCAATATCTACAACGTTTGCAAATAAAAACAATATCTGTCCATAAACCAGCCACTATGGGGCAATTCAAATTACAGGGTCAGGGTTCTCCCTATTTTCAAAAGTAGGAGGGGAAGCAAGAAAAAATCGGAGGTGAAAGACACTTTGAGTGGCGTAGGTGCAAGCCTACTAGGGGGGTCTGGGGGCATGACCCCCATGACATTTTTTAAAAAATGGAGTCAGGAGAAGTGATTTCCTTGATTTTAGACACTAATTTTCTCTCATTGAATAATTGAATTCTAAGGATCTATATTCTATTTTGCCAGAGATTTTTGAAATGAAAAATAATTTACTGGTCAACCTGACCAGTGAATTACTATATTTCACTGGTCGTAGCAAAACTTTAGTGGTCCTTATACATATTACTGACAAGTAAGCAATACACAAATAAACTGTTGTATAGATTTATGTTCATTTATTTATTCATTTTTCAGCTCTGTCTCCCTCACTGTATCGTTCAACAAACTTTCAGTCTATGGCTGTCCCCAAAAAATTCTCTTTTTGGGCGAGTAAAATTTCAGAACTAAGCAAATAAAGTGGTGGCCCAAATATTTTGGACAAAATCATTGTAAAAAGTAAAGAGAAAACACAAAGGAGGACAGTGCTCTACACTGCGACCAAATCACTCGCAAATGCGACCATATTTTAGGTGTTGGCGAGTCTTTATTCTAATTCAGTCACCACATTGCGACCAGTTTTTCCCAAGCCTGAAATCAAAAGTTTGTCCGTTTTCCCTCACTGTTATGCGTTCACAACAACCAATTTCACTATTCAGTTTTTACAAATAGGCGTGTAACTCGCCAAAAAACGTATGCTGTCATTTTTCGACTTGGAACATGATGACATTTTCTTTTCTCGGTCGATTTCAACAGAAATCTACATCTTCAATGGACACTTGCTACGTAGTTAGTGTTACAAGAAACTGGAACCGCGATAAAGGAGGGTGGGCCCACAGATTTTTTGTAATTGGAAATTTTATTTGTAAAATAATATTGAGAGTCAAATACCCGATTGTCGGACAAAAACCTTATAAAGAAATTTATAGATGTTTGTCTGACGATCGGGTGTTTGACTCTCGATTTTAACTTACAGATAAGATTTAAACTTTTTGTGGGCGACACAAAATTCTACGAAAAGAAACCGGCGTTATAAATTCAAAAACAGAGTTTTAGTGTGCCTCATATTTTAGCAACAAATATGAAAAAATATAGGCGTATGAACACTTCCAGATTTATTTAAAAATGAACAACAGTTAATCATCTTGTTTTAAATGGATTAAAGCAATAAAAAGTCATTTCAACTTAAAAAATTAATGCTTTATTTCATTTCATCCAGCAAATTTTTTTTCAACAAAAACACATTGACATGAGAGAGAGAGAGAGTGTGTGTAAAAGTTTCTGGCTGGCTAGTAAAATTTCTGGCTCACTGGCCAAATGAAGACTGAAATTTTTAGTGTTGTAGATCCCTTGACAGTAATTATGATCTATATTATGCTCAGCTTTCCTGCACAACCAACTTGTTTACATGTATTATCAGAGTGCAATGTACTCGTTTTTAGTCAAATTGCTTGGGGACGAGTGGTTCTAAGTACTCGCGGTGACGAGTGATTTTGTTAAAAAAAAATTACCTGGTATAAATTCCCGTCGTAGCATCTTAAATTCTAGTTTAAAATCACTACAATTCTTGTCCACATATGTTTTCGACTTTGTTCAAATATAATCACACAATTTTCGAAAATCGGAAGATGACAAATGACATAGACAGTTGATTTAGATTTCCACGTGTAAATGTCAGAATCTTTCAGGAAACGGCTCCATAAGTACGGAAATTTAAATATACATCTTCAATGGACACTTGTATAAATTTCACAAACGTAGTTAGATAGTTTTGATGTAACATATAAGTTATAATAAATTTCATTCGCGTAAGAACTTAACCTCAACTCAATGAATTACGTTCCGGGTGTTTTTTGTGACGCTGTTGAGTTTTTTGGATTATCTTTTGGGTCAGTGAGCCACAGTGTTCGAATTCGTTACTCAGAAGTTGTGAATATGGAGGACTATTTTTTTTCAAGAAAATCGGTATTGAAACTAAGGAAAAGGCAAACAAATAGGCTGTAGACCTACCGTCTGGACAAAAACAAAATTTTGAAAAAGAAAAAACGTAGTTTCAACGTCAGTTGGATCAAAGAATTTCCTTGGGTTAAATTGAGGAAGATGAGCAAAAAATGTTTGCACATCTGTCTTGAATCCCTAATATTGCTGATAAAGATAGTCCTTTATTCAAGGGACTGGCTGAGGATAATTTTAGAAAAGAAACACTAATTTATCATAACAAATCAAAGATGAAGTGTCATGATAAAAAAATGTTCAGTAGCCAGTTTATGTGGGTCCATTAAAGAAAATGGCTAACTCTGGTTTGAAAATGTAGCAATTCGCTATCTGTTCAAAATCATTCTATGTTGAAACAAGGCTTTTATCCAGGGTCTTTGTGAATTCAAAGAAAAAATGGGTTAGATTTGGGTTCAAAGTTGATAAGGCCTGTGCAACATTTATTCATTCAATAGCCGAGATGAAGCAAAGCTAATATTTTAAAACAAGGTTTTTGTGCATTTTGTCTGATGGCAGCACAGAAATTATGAACAGGAGGCAGGCGTTTGTTCGATTTGTTTAACACTGGTAATCCTAGAGTATTGCTTTTGATATAATTGAACAACAGTTAGGGGGTTCTTGCAGGTCTTGAAAAAGGTTTAGAGGCAGTTGGAATTTCAAATAAAGACATATAAAAAGTTGGTAGGTTGCAACTTTGATGGTGCTGCTGATGGGGAAAAAAATCGGGTGTTAAGGTTGCTCAGAAAGTTCAGTTTTCATTCACATGTAGCACAATCTTGAGCTTTTTTTTTGAAAACAATTCCATACTTGCAAGAGTTTGACAATACTGAAGTATTTTCAAGAGAGTAGAGAATTGAAAGTGAAATAATTGATGAAAATCATGCAATTTTAGTGGTGTTCAGAAAATTCGTTGGTTGGCTAGTAGACACAGGGCTTTAGTAGTGAGAAACATTATGCTGTTACTGTGTATCATTTAGAACATGTTGGTCAGGGAAGTTCAGGAGAGGGCAAAGTCCAAAGGTTTGTTGAAAGAGCTGAAAACTGATTTGTCAAGTTTTTTTTAGTGATTTAACTTTAATCCTCAAGATCTCAGTGAAAGTTATCAGAAAGATGATTTATTTGTGACTGATTTAGAAAGTTAGAATAGCATCCTATTATCTAGTCTAAATGGGCCTGCTCAGGAAACTTTTACATTTGAACAAAATTACTCTGATGGAATTTTCTTGTGGCAAAGATTCCAAGCAGTGCACATTTGCTACTTTCAGTAAATTTCTTGAAAGTATTATACAATATATAAGTGAAAGGTTTGAATCATTGCAGTCCTTACAGTAATTTTCAGGTATTTGATCATACATTGTATCAATGCAGGATCTATCATATGGTAATGAAGAAGTTCACATTTGTTGAATCAAATCTTGTTTGACTGAAAAGGAGAAGTCTGATTGGGCAATGGCTTGATTTAAAGCTATGATTGAACAGACAAAAACCACTAGTCCTCAGTTGCTTAAATCTTCTCGCTTCTGAGATGTTCATTTCTTTTAAATTATGATGACATTTCCAACAGCTTCTTGTAAGCATTTAATGAATTAACACGTTCAGATAAAATGACTCAAAAATTCAAATTGATGAGAATCAAGATGATGGATAACATGTTTTTCAAGCTGATAATTCAATTTTTGGCTTTATTCTGCCAAAACTGAATGTTTCAACTGGAGCCGAATCATTACTCAGCAGATAGTTTTGTTTCCTTCATTAGCAGTCAGAAAGTTCTTCTGATGATGAATGACTTTTTTTGTGTCATAAGTAATGAAACTGATCTATTTGCAACTGAAACTGTTTCAATTATGCATTAAAATTTACTGGATATTGTTGTGATTTTAATTTGTACCTACAAATTTGTCTTCAATACAAGTATTTACTGGGTGAAAAATTTGTTCGAGTGGTTTCTAAAAGCACTTGTCCCATGGGAAATTTTTCAAATATTTTTCTAGTAAAACTATTTTTTTCACTATTATGTAAAATAATGCTTTAAAGTGTTCTGAAGTCATTTCTTGAAAATGCATTTCAATAAAATTTCAGTTAAACAAATCAATTAATTATGTTTTTCTATTTTGAAATTTCTGAATTAAAAATTGATGGGTTTTTACATCAGAAAGTTTTATTTTTTGTGATGAAAACTCTATATGGGTAAGTAGAATTGTGATGTCTAATGTTTACTTAAATCTCAAGATTTTGAAATTGCAAATTGAAAATGGCCTATTGAAATAATAATGAAATTTGAAAACATTTTCTATTTAATAGTGAAATTTCTATTGATGGGTTTTACATAGAATATCTACTTTTATGCTTAACAGTATTGCTATAAGGCCAAAATGTATGAATAGTAGAATACTTTTTGCACATCTATAGGCCTACTGGTATATTATAAACATCGTTCTTATTAGGAATCTCAGTTCCCCCAAAATACTGGTGAAAAACAAACACTGGGTCAGTTATAAAGAACTATTTTATTGCATGTTAAAAGGATAACAAATGTATGTCGGTGTGTCAAATGTGAATTAGGTTGAAAATAGAAACTTTGGGTCAAACGATCCCTTCTGCTTCTTCCTGATAATGGCTATCATCAACGTGTTGATTACTCTGCCTGACCCTGTTTAAGTTGTTAGCGATAACAGTTTAAAAATGTTGAAGACAAATAAATATAAACTGCTTCACTAGACTTAACTGCCTTTTAATTAGAGTTAGAGTAAACTTATTTATAATATTCTCGGGAATGAACAGCATTAAAACTGACCTAAAACTTGACACAAAATAGAGGATTATGTCTTGTCTTGTAAATAAATGACGGCCATTACATGAATTTATCAGGACGGTAGGGTACTCACCATTTTATTTTGGGCCAATAACTACTTCAGTTTGATACTTGTCTTTGAACAACTTCTGGTTACTGAGACACAAAAGTGGTCACATCTGGCGACCGGCTATTTCAGGCACTGATAAAATCCTCTGGTTTTACCCAGCATTTCCAGAAAAATCTGGATTGGATGGCGCAAACATTTAGGCTACCGGTCATTTGGACCGATTATTGACGAATTTCACCGGACCTTTGTCAAATTTACTGTTTTTGTTTTTCAAAAACTCTGAAATTTTTCCATTTGATTTGGGAAAAGTAAGTGGTAAATAATGTGAAAGTAAGCGGCATAAAGCCCGCTCATATGGAAAATGCTCCAGGTTATAGTTTTAATTTAAAACTGATTGACAAAGATATATACAAAAATATATTAGTTGTTAGGAATTAATTATGGACCTGATTGAAAAGGGGCTAGAACCAATAGGAGCCTATTCTCACTGTAATCATGCTTTACAGGTGACAGATAAGACCAATTAGGCTCTCTTTTATTTCACAACTAGGGGGTGTGAAATTCCATTTCAGTGGATGGGATTTCATTTTATGTTTCAGGGATTTGATATAGACTGGTGTAAAAAACCTGATGCTGGACTTCCACAGCCAGATGCAGTCATTTACCTTGACCTAAGTACTGAGGCTGCAGCAAAGAGGGGTACATTTGGTGGTGAAAGATATGAAAAAACAGACTTTCAGAGGAAAGTTGCAGAGAATTTTCAAAAGTTAAAAGAACCTAATTGGAAGGTAAAATTCTCTTGAATTTTTAGATACATGTAGTTTGTACATATCATAAAAAGCTAGAAAAAACCGTTACCTTAAAATGAGCAGCTTGCAAAAATATACTAATATCTTATTTTGGTGGAAATTGTTGGGTCGACCCTTATGTGAGTTATTTCCCCTTTTTGTGAATTATTCAAGTTTTTGGATATTTTTTTTATTATCTTGAACAGTATAATAGATAGAGTAAAAGTGGAAAGAGCAAAAATGTTCAGCACAATGAGATCTGCAAAAACATCAATAAGGCTAAAGTTGTTGGGTCACCCCTTTTGGGAGTTATTTCCATTTTAAGTGGATTATTCATGCTTTGGACTGGTTTTTTTCACATTATCTTGAAATTTATAAGAGATACAGTTAAAGTGAACGAAGCTTAAATGTTCAGCATCTACAAAAAGGTTATTGTTATGTCAGTGCTTATGGGAGCTAATTATGTGTGTTCAGGTGACGGTCAAGGCCCATCCAGAATCTTCATCTCTCAGAGGTCAATTTCACTTTGACAGTCTTCAATTTATTTTTTCTTCCAGCCTATCTCACACACCTTAAAAGAGAACGTTTTTAAATTTCTCATAACCATTGTCATGCCTCAAAGGTCAAGGTTACTGTAGCAAACTAACACTTGTAAGAATTACATATCTGTTTGGGGCATCAAAAGTGCCTTACAAAATAACTCCCTGGATTTCAAGTAATTTGATATTGTCATTGGCAGAAGAGTTTATTTTGACTTTTTAACTTGCCTGAACCAAAGGTTGTGAGCTACTGCTATCACTCAGCAACTGTCTATGTAAACTTTTTACCTCACCTGAAATGATTTTTTGTAAGACTTTGACCGAAAATTTGATTTATAATTTAGTGAATTTAAAAAAAGTCTTTAAAAGACTGCAGAAAGGAGATGGTTGTGAATTTTTTTCACATTACCAATTCAATTTTCAAAACTACTCAAGGGATTTTGATGAAACTTTACAGGAAGAAATTGCTCAAGGACCACTGCTTAGTTTGTGTTTTTCAGCCAGATAGACTAAGGGGTGGGACCAGGGTGGGGCACAATAGGTCCCAGAGGTAACCCTTTGTTGAAAATCTCATCCAGAACCATTATATTTTTTGAAAAATGGAAGAGGCTTAACATTTACTTTTAAAAGAACTTGTCCAGTTGAACCGGTACCTAAAAATTTTACTAAACCTGACTCAACATCACTGGACCCGACCTTGGTTTCATCATTTCAACTCTCTTGAGTTTTAGTTTTATCCTATACTATATTGATAATCAGTTAATACTAAAATATTCTCATTATAATACATGTACATTTTGTTAGAGTATACAACAGATACTTGTCATTTTAGAGTGGTGCAAGTGAATTATTGTATTAATGTACACTGCGTTTTGTTCATTCTAATTGTTGTACATATGATTCAAAATTTTATCAACAGCAAAATAAAGATGATCAAGAAAGACAGTTATTTTGGATGCTTTAAAAGAATCAGTAGTTTGAAAACTTCTTTTAATAGGTATGCAAAAAACACTTTTGTCTCATCAAAAATGTATCTGTAGCACCATGAAACATGATGGACAAAACTTTAGCATCTTTAAACCTTTGAAGTTTTGCTGCTGGATATCAGTGTAAATATGCTCTATAAATCGTCTACAGGCCATATCAGTCTGATAACTAGAGGGTAAATCTTCACCATTTCTAGCTTGCAACTCTAGTATCTTTGGGTAAAGGGAAGCTCAACTTTTGCAATGAAATAAGAAGTATTAAAGGCCAATTTTAATGTCTCCCCTTTCTCAGAGGAAAGACATATCGTTTTTGTACAAGTTTCTTTTTCTTCTTCTTCTTCTTCTTCCTCTTCTTCTTCCCTTTTCCTCTTCTTCTTCCTCTTCTTCTTCTTCTTCTACTTCTTCCACTACTTCTACTACTACTACTACTACTACTACTACTACTACTACTAGGTCCAACATTTAAACGTGAATAACTTTAAAACAGATTGACCGATCTTTACCATACTTCACATGGATATTACTGAGGGTCACTTGTAGTGTAACTGACTGCCCGTTTTTCGAATACATGTCACATGACCAAATTGTGGCTTCTGATTGGTCAAGCTTTTAAACGTAAATATTTTAAGAACTGCTTGAACGATCTTTACCACACTTCACATGGATATTACAGAGGGTCAGTTGAAGTGTATCTGACTGTCTGTTTTCCAAAAAACCAAGGGTTCTGATTGGTCAAAATTTCAAAATTGTCTGATTTTGATGAAATTTGGAATTTGTAGGTATCAAAGGATTGCGATTTCAATCTTATGGGTTTCGTTACTTTCTATGGCAAACTGAGGCTTCTTATTGGTTGAAATTTTAACAATACCCATTTTTGATGAAATACATGTTACATGTATGGAATTTATTGGTTTTGAGGGATTGCAATTTCAATTGTATGAATTTCTTTGCTGTCTATGACAAATCGAAGCTTCTGATTGGTTGAAATTTCAAAATTGTCTGATTTTGATGAAATTTTGAATTTATAGGTATCAAGGGATTGCGATTTCAATTTTATGGGTTTGTTGGTTGTCTACGGCAAAACGAGGCTTCTGATTGGTCGAAATTTCCAAATTGTCCGATTTTGGTGAAATTTGGAATTTAAAGGTATCAAAAGATTGCAATTTGAATTGTATGAGTTTCGTTGCCATCTATGGCAAACTGAACCCTGAATTTAAATGTCTGATTTTCATGTAATTTGGAATTTATGGGTATCATGTGATTGCCATTATTGGTTTTGTTGCAGTCTATGGCAGACTGGGCCATCTGAATGGTCAAAATCTCAACATTATCTGATTTTGATTAAATTTGAAATTCACTGGTTTCAGTGATTGCAATTTCAGCCCTATTGCTTTTATTCCTCAAAACCTGTGAAGAGCAATTGCAGTTTTGTTTCAAATAAATGCTGGTTGATATCAACATGATTTGTTCCAAAGTTTGGGGGACATCATGTAACAAAACCCTGATTACAATTAGCCGATGTTATTATTATTCTTCCTTCTCAGTGTTCTAGTTATTATGTCTCCAAACTAAGTGGGGGAGGGGACATTATGTGTATACCGTTTCTTCTTCTTTTTCTTCTACCACTACCACTATCCCCACCCAATTTTTGCAATGAAATATGAAGTATTAAAGGCCAATTTTTATGACTCCCCCTCCCCCAACACTTTGCTCCAAACAGCTGGATCAATCCTTACCAAACTTCATAGGGATATTACTGAGGGTGAGATGTAATGTACTTGAATTTTCGTTTTCTGAGAAAAAGTCACATGACCGTATGGTGGCTCCTGATTGATCCAACACTTAAACGTAAATAACTTTTAAAACTACTTGACTGCTCCTTATTAAACTTCACTTGGATATTACTGAGGGTCACTTGTAGTGTAACTAACTGCCCATTTTACGAATAAATGTCACATGACCAAATTTTGGCTTCTGATTGGTCAAGCTTTTAAACGTAAATATCTTAAGAACCGGTTTCAGTGATTGCGATTTCAGCTCTATTGCTTTTATTCCTCAAAACCTGTGAAGAGCAATTGCAGTTTTGTTTCAAATAAACGCTGGTTGATATCAACATGATTTGTTCCAAAGTTTGGGGAACATCATGTAACAGAATCCTGATTACAATTAGCCCTTGTTAATATAGGTTATACATAAGATCAAAAGATATTTTGTCGGTATTGTCACTGTATTTACCAGTCTAGTTTCCCTTATTCAGTCATGTCTGTTGTGATTTTGAAGCCGACATGACTAGTACATGTAAAATTTGCTGAAACACTATTATCCTTCTCACATTGGAAAGAGTTTATTCTTATTCTGCATATTGATTATGTAAAAATGGCCAAAAACATAATATGATGTGTCATTCCAGTGACTTTAGGAGTCATTTCAGTGTTGACCCTGTTATCCTCGTGATATTGATCTTATTATGGTGTCCCATATAATTTTGACTCCTACAAAAAAGGTATCCCGATACCAAAAATGGCCATATAATAAGTATTCCCCCCGTACATAGGCATAAGAACAGTCCCATGAAAACAGGTGCTGTTGTTAAAGAATTGGCAACAGAAACTTCAAGATCAACTTGTGAATTGATGAAGTGTGGACCATTTAGTATATCAAGAGATGGATCTAATAACAGTGACAACAAGTTATACCCAATAGTATCAAGGGTTTTCAATCATGAGACAAATTATGGCAAAAAAATTTGCCACCATGCTCTGCTCGGCATACCTTCCTTTTTTACACTTCAAAAGGTTGGCAAGTCTGTATATCTTGGATTTTATGAACTTGGACCACTGACTTTGTATTCTGTGTTGTGCTTGCCCTACATATCAGTAAATTTCACAGTTTTCTCAGCATATAGGGGCTGAGTGGTCAGAGCATCATGCTTTAAATTTTGAAGTCTTTCACTTACTGTCAGTGCCAGTTCTAAGCTTATTTTTGTGAGAAAGTTTCCCAGATTACTTGCGGAAGGCAGGTGATCTCTTTCTGGGTACATTGTAACCGGGTTCTCTCACTTGTACAAGCTCCCAAATGAGAAAAATACAAGTATATATTGTTTCTATTAGATGCTTAAAACACAACCCCTAATAAAATATTGCCTGACAATTAATCCAACAATCCAACAATTAAAACTATGTGAAGTAACTAAGGAGAGTGTGTCCCTAAAGTTTAAAATAGTTGTGAAACCCTTAATTTTTCTGTAAAAAGTAAGAAAATTAAAATCCAATTTCCCAATTTTTTTTTTGCTCTGCTCTGCGAATAAATTGTAAATTGACACCTACTCCAACTTTGATTTCTGAGTCTGTTTTTGATGATATACAGTGTATGCATTGCATCAGAAAAAAGTAATATTTTGTCACCAAATTAAAAACAAATTCCCCCCAAAATTTCATGTCTCGCTGCACTCAGAGAATAAATTTACGTCACTCCTACTTTAAATCCTCAGTCTGCTTTTTATGATGTTTGCATTGCATCATAAAAAGGTATAATTTTATGTCACCAAATTAGAAAAAAATTTCCAAAAATTGTTTGGGCCTCACTCTGCTCACCTCATAAATTATATATTTACACTACTCCAACTTTGAATCATCATTCTGCTTTTCATGATGTATGTATTGTATCACAATTAGGTATAATTTTATGTCTCCGGTCTAAAACATCCACCTTTTAAATTTTTTTCTACATGATTGCATAATCAAAAGGCACATAACAATTTTTTCCTGGGAAAACTGCTTTCAAAAAAAAATTGTCACCCACCCACCCCCCACCCTCTTTTGATTTGCTTCCTACGCCACTGCCATATGATAAATATCCCCCACGAAATCAGTAATGAACAGACATAGATGTTCAGTATCATTTTAAAATATAAAAAGTTGATAGTTTGTCTCTTATCCTCTTTTCCTAGGGCAAAAAAAATTTAGTTTTTCTTTTTGTTTTTGTTTTATCTTTTTTTTTTTTTTTGTGGCGGCTGGGGAAAGGTGGGCATATTTGTGATGTTGCAATATTTATTTTAAGAAATTTGGGGAAAACAAGTTATGAAATATTTTTTTTTACATTTTAAATACAGTTCACCCCTGATATACCACCACCTTTTGTTATGCTGAATATTGGCAGTATAATGGGTTTGGCAATATATCGAGGTTTACTATTTTCGAGGTGTGGTTGTTTTCATCATGACATGTCTTTAATCCCTGTTGTATATCCTGTTTACAACTCACTATCAAAAATTCGGATATTTTGTCTATTGGTTAAGTTTGGACAATTAGCTGAATTGACCCTATTAAAATGGCCAAAATTAAACCATCAGAATTATGTATGTTCGACAGACGGAAAATCTTGATCTATTTCTTATGTAACCCGAAAGCGTTTCTAATGTTAACTTCCATCGTTTTTTGTATAAAGTAAGTCTTTGACAGGCCGGTAATACAAAGGCTTTAAGTTTATATATCTCATCTACTCATGATTATTTCTTGGCGTGTGATAATTGCTGTGTATCACACAATATGTCAAATTTTCCCAACTTTCAGGGAAAAACTTCCGTGATTTGAAAATTGTGACATTTGGAAGTTGGTCCCCGTCTAACTTCTACACTGTGTTCATACAACTGGATACCAGTTTATGACACTCAATATTTGTGGTATCCTCCTTTGCAGTCAAAGTATAAAGTAAACAAACTACCGTCTGCTAACAGTTTTACATGTTTTTTATCTGGTCTTGTGATATGTTGGAGGGATTTAACATGTAAAAATGACCATTTGTACCAGAGAATTGGCGGCCTATGGCGGTATGCAGGTTTAGGCATTACAACGAGGGAATTACATCGGAAGAAATCCATTCTTCAAGAAATAGCGGTGGTATGTGGGTTTGGTGTTATAACCGAGGGCAATATAACGGGGGTGAACTGTATATTTCAAGAAGATATCAAGATTGATTGATTAATATAATGTAAGTAAATTCCCCATTTACATGTAGATCCATTTATTTTGCAACTGTCACTACAGACATGAGGAATTACAAAGGAAACTTTATGGAACAAGATCATGTCAAATCCTCATTAAAATTAGATTGTATTAATTGACACTGCTATTTTTACCATTACCTGGGTAAGAAGGGAATTGAAGTCCTACCTGTGACACTTTTGTCTTCGGATTTAACACTGTTATAAGGTAAAGGGGTTGTTACAATTTTCGAGCTTTTGGCGATTTGATTTAGGTTTCGAATACAAAGAAATTTAGAAACCCCGAATGTGCATAGATTTTTATATAGAAAGTCATAAAACCATGGTCCGGAATCGCTATGCACTTGCCTACCTCTGGTTTCATGTATCCGAAATCACTCAAAACTAATGAATATTTATAAAGGAGTAAGTGTGTTCAAAGTATCCAATCACAGTAGTTGTGATTGGCAACGGAAGTTATCGCAAAGTCTTGATCTAATACAATTTTGAAGTTGTCTAATAGCCTCAATCTGATTAGATGACGAATTTGCGTGCACCGTTTACTCGCATTGGTTGAGGCTTTATGGATAATAAGAAAAATATGAACGAGTGATTTCGGGCACATGAAACTACAGGTAGGAAAAAACATAGTGAATCCGAACAGGGTTTTATGATGATGGGGCTATACTGTTTGTTCACAGTTCATGGCAAATTTAAGAAATCACTATGTCAGATTTTTCAGTTGTTTACATGACAGGAGAGAAAATTGTTGTGTCAATTAGTACTTAGTTGTTTTAGAGGAACCTTTAAGGAACATATTATTAGTAGGATTGTCATTGCCCATTATAAACTACTTATGCCATCGAAAACACCGTAATTTTCAAACGAAATTGCACTGCTTGCAAACCACACAATTGCCATGTATATAGCTATAATTTCAGCCTACTAAAACATGTGTAACTTGTACGACATGGTCATTATTAACTGTTGAATTTTTTTTTTTTTCTATTGTGAAAATATACTTGGGTCATTTTTCTATGGTGGAAAATATTACTGTGCCTTTTTTAGATCCGTAAAACAAGTTATCTGGAAAACAGGTAATTTTTCCTGCTGGTATGGGTCAATTAGAGATGCTAGTTTTCCAGATTTTTAATTTCCATCCCCATACATTCCAGATTTGATTACTACTCTGTTATTTAGTATAACTAATTCGGGAATTTGATTACTATTCCGTTATTTAGTATAACACAATATGTCTGTTTCTTTTCTGTAATTAGGCAGACCACCGAGATACATTTTCGGTTCATTGGACAACTTTTGCTATCTGTTTATTCATTCGTTGATTGTAACCAAATTGACAAATCAGAATCAATGTTGCTTTGACTCATTGCTAAAGTGATGACAGTTTAAAGCACATGTCGTGCATGGTGTCCGAGAGAAATTTGAAAATCTAACATGAGTGTTTTAGATGGATCTGCTGAAATAGAAATGATTGACCAAGGCCAGGGATTAAGAACACGTTGCTGGAAGAAAGGGACGGCATGGGTATCTTCTTGACATGTCAGATTATGTCCGTAAATTTGATGTAAAGGGGCAGTATTATGTATTGTGTGTAATGATCAAATCATTTTATATGTAGCCTACACCTTTTCCCTAAGCAGAACAAGCCTTCTATATATATATATTACATAGTGGTTGGTTTTCACCTTGCTTCAAATGAAATTTATATTGAAAAAAGTACAAAAAGTCCATTATTGTAGTCAAACACCAGAAAGTGCCTAGGCAGCCCCCAGACCCCCGATCCATATTGGCTCAGTTTCTAATTTCAGGAATTTTTCCAGTAAGCCACTAGCATCTCTAGTCAATGGACCTTTTTGGAGTTGATTTTTTCTGTTACTGTACCGTTTGTCATAATAGTATGCAAACTTCAAAGAACTTCCTGTTTTATCTTTTATATATATGACCTGGAATCTAGATAGCATGCAGTGTTAGATGCTAGATGTGAAAAGCAGTCTACAAGGAAGTGACAGCACTTGTAGTCATTTCAAGAATGGATTACAACATCTATCAACAATTGAATCCAAGGAGAAGAACTGAGACACAATATCATTTAAAGTTGTCAATGTTAATATTACGAAACGGGAAGGGATCTTGCCCGACATTCTGTTGAGGTCAGATGATATGAACACTAACTATTCAGACAAAACTTAAGTTCTAATAAAACAAATAACTTCTAAAAGAAGATCTTTTACAACGTTTCACGTGTTTGATAATGTATTTGAATTCACATTTTATCATATTCTCGACTATATGTCAGGAGACAAAAATAATCATTGTGAGAGCTTATATTGCTTTAATGTTTTTAGGTCTTTTCAGACTTTGTCATTTTCATTCATTTTTGTACGATTTCCTAAATTATCTCTCCTTGTATTCCTTATAATGCATTCATTTAATGTGTTTTACTTGTAATTAGGTGAAGAAATATTTTTGTGCAAGAATTTTGCCACAAATTAATTTCTAGAATTTTTAGGTCACCTAAGCTCTTGTTAATAAATTGGCCAGATCAGCTTATGTACAGTAAAACCTGCTATAGTGGCCACCTTTATATCAGGATTACCTGTTTATAAATGCCAGTTTTTTAAAGTCCCTTGACTGCATTCTTCAACTGAATTGAATCTGTGCCTAAGGGTCAACTGCACATAAAGGTCAATGTTTTCTGGTCCCTTGGGTGGCCCCTATATACAGGCTTCATTGTACATATTTTTCTTGGTCTTCTTTCCACATTTGTAGATGGTTCTCAGGTAATAGATTGAGGCTCTCTCGACTGCATACTTCAACTGAATTGAATCTGTGTCTAAGGGTCAACTGCACATAAAGGTCAATGTTTTCTGGTCCCTTGGGTGGCCCCTATATATAGGCTTCATTGTACATATTTTTCTTGGTCTTCTTTCCACATTTGTAGATGGTTCTCAGGTAAGAGATTGAGGCTCTCTCGACTGCATACTTCAACTGAATTGAATCTGTGTCTAAGGGTCAACTGCACATAAAGGTCAATGTTTTCTGGTCCCTTGGGTGACCCCTATATACAGGCTTCACTGTACATATTTTTCTTGGTCTTCTTTCCACATTTGTAGATGGTTCTCAGGTAAGAGAGTGAGGCCCTCTTGGGCCTCTTGTTTGACATTATCTTAAAAAGTTAGACATTATCTTGAAAAGTATGTGACATTATCTTGAAAAGTATAACAGCTAGAGTAAAAGTAAAAGATGTGAAAATGTTCAGCATGCAAAGATCTACAAAACAAGTCAACAGGTCTGAAATTTTCAGGTCGCCCCTTATGGGAGTTATTTTCCTGTTTTAGTAGATTTTTCATGTTTTTGTCAGTTTTATCCTATTATCTTGAAAAATATATACAAAAAATAGAGAGAGTGAAAGAAGCAAAAATGTTCAGTATGCAAAGAAAAGAAATGTCCATATGGATGATATTGCCGGGTCGACCCTTATGGGAGTTATTTCCTCTTTTTTGTAATTTTTTTTATGTTTTGGACAGTTTTGTCTTATTATCTTGTAAAGTATAAAAGAGAGAAATTTAAAGAAGCAAAATGTTCAGCACGCAAAGATCTACAAAAAAATTGAAAGGGCTGAAATTTTCTGGTTGCCTCTTTTGGGAATTATTTCCCATTTAAGTGGATTATTTGTGTTTTGGACTGTTTTTTGACATTATCTTGAAATATCATAGATATAGTTAAATTCACTTTAAGAAGGAGAAATGTTCGGCATGCTAAGATCTACAAAAAGGTCCACAGGGCAGTTATTGTCATGTCAGTGCTCATGGGAGCTAATTGTGTTTGTCAGGTGACCGTCAAGGCCCATTGGGCCTGTTGTTAATATTGTATGATAAATGTTTTACACATTGTTTAGTATAGTATGATTTCTTTAATTATCTCTTTATTTAGGAGCCTTTGTGATTCACAGCATTCTAAGTAACAGAATATGTATTCTTTAAAATTATACTTAACATATAGCACCTCATTTAAACTTATGATTGCCATCAATTGTACCAGGTCTTTCAATACTGTGATTTTAGACATTTTTACTTCTGCTGAAGAACCAATGGGTCAGTTTTAACTAAACTTGGCAGATAATATTTTCGTGTGAAGCCCGATAAAAATTTATTCATGAAAAGGAGTTTGGGCCCAATGGGGCTCCAAAAGGGACCACAAATTGTGTCCTCATCAAATAGCCTGTGGCAAGGCTATCATAAGTTTGTTATTTTTCTAGCTTTATTGTAAAATGATAATTATTTTTTCCAGGTCATAAATGCTGATAAACAAGAAGATATCCTTCATGAGGAACTGTTGAAAATTGTTAAAGATGTGATAGATGGATCCAAAAACAAGCCTATTGAAAAACTATGGATAAGCTTAACCTCGGATAAGTAACAGGATCAATACTGTAAAACCAATAATAATACAAATGATCTTTCTTCTTAGCAACATAAATATGTCTGGTGATTTCAAGGAGAAAGACTGTATTTTCATTTTAGCTTGCTTTGATTCTTATAACACCGCACCAAACAACTACTAACATAGAGATACCGAGAATATTGTCCGGTAACATTGCGCAGCCAGTAACATTGCACACTCTCCACATCAACAAATTACGTCATATCATAGTAGCTGAATGGTATGAAGCAGATTGGAGAGTGTTTACATGAAAACAAAGCAACAAAGAAAAGTGTGTGAGTGTATTTGTATGTATACTAAATCAATATTTTTGTATTATTATAAATTTTGTATATAAGAACATTAACTTGAAAATAAATTTAACAAATAAATTACTGGGTAGGTAATGAATATTCATCAGTGACTGAATTAAGGAAAGGAAATTATTACATGTTTGGTACAGACTTTAAAAAAGTCCTAGAATACTTGGTATTTTTGACTTATAGGAAAGTCTTTGAAGAAATTTGTTGCTGTATTGTTAAAACTTTTAAGGCACTCTATTTTACTATGCTAATGGAAATTAGTATCTTGATCTTGAAGAAAGGTTTTTGCCAAATATTTAAGTGGACATTTCTGATATAAATATGGTAGTTGTTGGCATTTTAAATTTGCATTTTTTTAACTTCTCCAGAATCACTTGACTAGAAACAAAGCATCCTTGGGTGAATGGGATATAAGTTTGTTCAAAGGAATAATCACATTCTGTTCAAAGGGGGAAATGATTAATAACCACTTAAAATCGGTTTGATATTAAAAAATAAATTCTAGAACTGTTGTCAGAGCCATAGATCAGAAAATTTGTGTACTACCAAACCTTTATCTTTACTCCTAACCAAGATATTGACAGCCCCTAAGGAGAAACTTCAGCAATTGCACAAATATTCCACATAAAAAAATAAAAGATAGACTTTTTAGCATCATAAACAACTGTTTTTTCACTAAAGGTGGTACCCGAAAATTAAAATATTTAGTGATTGGTTATCATGATACTTATTTTGTCAACACTACTCTGATTCTATACATAAATACACTGAAGTTGATATAAAAAACATGCTGGAATATCTAAAAGACAATATATTTGTAATGTTCGGAGACGTGAAATTAAAGATACAACAGATTTCATACTTCATTCAGAAACTGCTGAATCAAAAAAAGAAAAAGCCCACAGTGTCCTTTAATTTGACATTAAGATATATAATTGACATTTTGTCAATTAATAATGACAATTTTCATACATATGTCAATGCGATATATCCCAGCGAACTGGAAATTAAAGATAACAGAATCAAGGACAAATACTTCATACTTAAACATTTTAAGTATATAGACACAGATGGTAAATTGGCAACCTAGCTATAAGACAATTTCGGCTTTCCCATCGTAAATTTTTAACATTTAAGTAGTAATATCCCACAGTCACCCGCATATGGAGTTTATATTTCAGAATGATCCAATATGATGGGGTGTGCTCAACATACAAACATTTCATATACAGATGTAAACTGACAAATTATTGACACAAGGATATCGATGGTTAGTATGATAGTCTTGTTTCTGATTACTCTGTTTCACTAGGTGAAACACTGAGTTGCGTTTTCGATGGCGGTTGTTGAGACGTCTGTACTAATTGTGACGTATTTCATTTGGAATTACCAAAACATGAGAAAATACAACTTTTGACCCTAAACACGAAAGTCTGTGCAAGAGGACATTTTCATTAGTGCTGGTCAAATAATTAAATATTACATTTGATAAAGATATGTTCTAGTCTTTCGTAATTTATACATATTGTAAATATATTTATTGCTGTTTGTATTGCTTCAATGTGTTGATTTACTCTCAAATTTAATATATAAACTGTATGTATGATAATCTTGTGTTTTGTGTCCTAAATAATTTATATAAATCATAATAGTAATAGGGTCTTTTCTATTTCAACGAAATTTGAAATTAAAAAAAAAAACTGGAATTTTAACCCCACGAAATTTAATGATTCTACAGTATATGTCTGATTTGCTAAGAAAAACGACATTATATGTGTATTTATATTGTTTGTTTCATCATGATAAGTATTTGTATGTTCCATCAATAACTTTAGGTCACGTGAACCATTGACTTAAGTGACCTATTGTCTTAGACCATCAGTGTCCAACATCTGTAAACTATAACTTTTGAAGGTATACTGGAAGCAATTTGCACGAAGGAAGTGTTCAGTAATCAAAAGCTTGCCCTGACCATTTGTATTAATTTTTCAGATTCGTAATCGTAGATTGCAAACATCTTGAAAAAAATCTTGAATTTCTACTGTCCACATAACTATACTTCCCTTACGAAGACATTGATTTTTATTGGTTCTACAGAAAGGATTTCCGAAAACTACATTAATCTTGACCACAATCATCCTATATGTTTATATACTATAAAGATTGTGTAAATTATGTTTGCCAGGCATATGCATGGCTCAAAATAGAACAAAGGGTCAGCACAAACCTTTGACTTTCTCTAATATTGTTAAAGCAAGAGAATTAAGATTTTACCTGAAAGAATTAAGGATGCAAAGATCTACAAAACTAGTCGAAAACACAGAATTTGGCAGAAATTATGTTTATATATATTCATATGGACCTGCATCTGTCCGCCGTCGATCCCTCCTGAACAATTCTTGTTACTGCTATATATCTCAGAAATTGCAATCACTTTGCGTCCGTCGTCCGTCCGTCCGTCGTTAACTCACTTTCAAAAATCTTCTCTTCTGAAACCACTGGGCCAAATTGAACCAAACTTGAACTAAGTCGTCACTAGGGTTTTTAGTTTCAAATTTGTTATTTTCTATGTCGCAGGTCAAACAACATGGCCGCTGTTGCTAAAAATAGAACATAGGGGGGTAAATTGCAGTTTTTTTGGCCAAACCATTACAGATATAAAAAATCTCCAAAACCATTACAGATATCAAAAAAGAAAATCGGACATAGGGTTTTTGTAAAATGATCAGCTTGATGAGATTTCTACCTGCCATGCAATTTTGAAGAAAATCGGAAAAGATCTATCTCGGAGTTATAGCCCTTTTTTTTTTCACAGAAAATTTTCAAAATTTTGTTTTTCATTTTTCTAACTCCATTTTTTATATTTCAAAAAATGTAGCAGATAGAGGTCAAGTGTAAATTGCATTTTCAAAATGGCCGACAAAAAAGGCGGGAAAATTCAACATTGTTTGATTTCAATCAAATTTGGTTTCCAAATAGATATTGATGTTGCGACTTCAAAACCGTTGTTGAAAATTGTTCCTTGACCGCCATTTTTAGCTCACCTGGCTTTTGGAATCACTTTGCGTCAACAAACATGGCCGCTATGGCGAGGCTTAGTTTAACATTGGATCCTATAGGAAAATCATCTTCTCCTCTGAAACCACTGACACAAATTTAACCAAACTTTACAGGAATGATGTATGTAAGGTCCTTTACAAAGACTGCTCATTTTGTTCTGATTCGTCAAAAATCATGGCCACTAGAACGGGGCTTAGTTTAACGTTATATAGCCAAAAGAAGACTGCTGTGCTGCACACACTGCAAAGTTTTCTCAGAACCTTATTCATTCATTCATGAATCCGGTTCCTGACTTGGAAGAAAAACATTGGATCCTGTGGGAAAATTACATTTTCATCTTCTCCTCTGAAAACGCTGAAGCAAATATAACCAAACTTTAGAAGAATGATGTATTGAAGGTCCTTTACAAAGATGGCTCATTTCGTTCCGATCTGTCAAAACCATGGCCGCCAGGGCTGGGCTTAGTTTATCATTGGACCCTATGGGAAAATCACATTTTCATTTTCTCCTCTGAAACCACTGAAGCAAATTCAACCAAACTTTACAGGATTTATGTATGGAAGGTCCTTTACAAAAATTGCTCGGTTCGTCTGATCTTCTCAAGCAAATAACCAGGTGAGCGATACAGGCTCTTGAGAGCCTCTTGTTGAAGAATCAAATCTTTCCTGATTTTACGTTCCTTTTTGAAGAATCAACCCGCTCCTTTTGAAAAGAATATTCTATGCGATTAATTACCGGATTGCTAGGCGCATTTTCGCGTCTGGGCTTACGGGCTTCCATATTTCAAAATCATCTAAAGTATGTGTTAAACTCGACTCCCTAACGAAATATTACACTTGAAGTCATATTATGTGCAGTGACCATGGAGGCATTCAGTGTGTCTCCCTAAGATTGACAAAATCTGATGTAAAACCTTTATTTTCTATAAAAAGTAGGAAAATTGAAAACAAATTTGAACTCGGCGAACATGTTCTACATTGCAGCCCCTCAAACTTTAAATCCTCGGTCTGCCTCTGGTAAGATATGCATTGTATAACAGTTGAGTACAACAGTTTTATAAAGCTGTATATATATAATTCTATATCGCCATACTCATCCCCTCAGATAATTTTCTAGATCCGCCATCTTGAAAACATCATACGTATCTACGTAGAGCAGCAGGAAAAAAGTTTGTTAAAAATACTTCTCATACAATAGGTATAAAATTGCAGTTTTCCAATATTTCTCCTGAAATTGTCTACAGTTGAATCTTCATATAATGTTCACCATCGAAGTCCCATTTTTTATCAGTGTAGTTTCACTATTTGTTGCATCTAATTATTTACCACTTTAGCAGTTTTTAAAGTTCCGGCCGTTAAGGCAAACTTTATATGCTAAAACTGAATTTCCCCATATCAAATAACCTCAGCATGAAATACGGCGTTTGAAAATCAAATTTAAGGTCAAAACTATACGGTCAAAAATATAAAGAAAAATGCTAAGACAGTATATAAACTATAGGAGAATATTTGGGCGAATGCAGTTTCGTATAAATATATAGGGGAAATATATATTGGAATCTCCCCGTTTACATCCCTCTTCTATAGATATAAATGAAAAAAAAAAATAGGACATCCATTCTCTACATAGACTAACTAGGAAGCACTTACAACCTTCCTTGCATTACTAGTATATATATATATATATATATATATATATATATATATATAGGGTTAGGAAACAGACAGCTTATACATCGACTTGGGGTTAGACTGAGGGAGCATATAGTGTGGCGATGCGATATGGATTTTTCAGCCTAATTTTTTTCACTTTGAGAGGTACATTTCTTATAAAGTCAGTTTATTAATCAATATAAATTTATATAATATATATGTACATGTAGGTTTATAATAATATACTAAGCCGATTTCTATAAGATATAAGACATGTTTTATATTATGTTATAAAGACAATTAATGTACATGCATCTCAGATGGGCTATATTAAAATATTGAATAAAAATAAATATAGATTCGTAGACTGACATTTAAGTCAAGTAAATAATTACATAAAAAGTTATTTGTAACTGGATAATATGAGCAAAACAGCTAAAATAAACTTATTATTACATTTTTTATAAGATATTTCAATGAAATAAATGCTTTATTTTTCACTGTTATTTTCATTGATTTTATTGTATTTTGATTGGCTTAATGAAAAATATCAATATTTTTCATTAAGCCAATCAAAATACAGTGTCGGGCCACTAACGAAAATCCGATTAATTAATCCCATCTATAATGTAATGATAATTGTCAATTCATTGTTTGATTATAAACTGGTCACATTTGCTAACAAATACCAATAAATGGTGATGCCGTGGTAAAAACTTTTGAACACGTACTGTAGATATGTCGTATTAATAAAGGGATTTTTGTGAGCTATTTATAACGCCGTACGAAGCTAAACAAAATGGCTCCGCACAGACTTGTTCTGTCTCAACTAAAAAGCAGACGATATTAAATTTAGATGGAGTGTTTAAGTGGTCGAAAGGCAGTGGAAATGTTTAATGTATCCACTATCTACGTCAACAGTTCGAAAGTTTTTGAAAAAAAATCAGTGACACTGGAGATACAGAACAGAAAATGAACATCGAACTGGGCGAACTTCGAAGTGAGTTTGCTGTCCATTTCTAAATTTTGTATGATCTCTAAGGCATATTTCTCATAAAGGGACCGATGTAACTGTGCATGTTGAAGGTAATATTAATTAATGGAGTTATATTTAGGACCTTGGTGATTTTTATGGCCAGTTGTGGGGAAAGATTTCAGATGTTGCCCCTAGATCTTAATAGTGGATCGGGATCTACTCCGTATATTATGTCGCCCTAAGTGCGAGCTCTCAATGGAAAAAGTAAAGTAGTTTGTTGTTTCGAAATTATAATTATATGGTTATTTAATTGAGTTGTGTATGATTATTTAAGTTATAATTGTTATGATAATGTATATTAATTAATATAGTATATAAAGTCTATTAAAGTGTAGACATTTGATAAGGTATGGATATTTTACGGTTTTAAGAAATATCTTGTAGATCACACAATCAGTCAAAGTCTGGCACGCAAAAAAGCGTGATAGGGGTATTTAGATAAACCCTTGATCTAATTATTGAAAAAAAAATCGTGTAAGCTACAGCCTGAGATGTGTAGACAGTGATATATGTACTGTAGAGTGATAAATGACCAAAATAATGTCATAATATTAAATTATTACTTTCATACAAATGAATTATATATATACATGTAGTTAGTTTATACTAAATAATATCGTAAAGGGTCTTAAAATCGTGCCTGTTCTAAATTCGTGCCTTTTGTTTTCGTGCTGAAATATCGTTGCACAACGCGCTATACGAGAATTGCAGAAAATAAATATTTACATTGCAAACTTACCTTTTGTCTCCAAGAAAAAAAATATAAGATGCGGTTTAAGCAGGTAAGATATACAAAAAGAATATAATCCAAACCAAATATTCACATTTCCACTATTACCAATGGCTTGTTCTTAAAATAGCCATGAGAAAACCCTCTAACATGCACTCGGCGTTTCCAGTGAGCGTCTGCTATCTAAGTTGTGTATGCTATCGTGGGTGTGACGTCATTAAATTTTGGTTTTTAAGGCCAAGCTTTTTGAAAGATTCGTTTCTTTCCAAGAATTAAAATTAAGCATTCTAATTCCAATTTTTATCACTTTTAAGATATTTTGATATTCATTCAGTGCATTTTGGGTGATTCTTATCAACTGTTCGAAATAAAAACAAAGGATGTGGACCAAAATCGTGAATGTACATTCTATAAAAAGTAAAACTGTACTGCACCGTGCAGTACCGTATAGATTATATATACAGGCTATGTGCTTCACATTAACTTCACTGTTTACACATTTAATCAACATTAGTAATAAATTTGAATAGAAATAAACGTCAACAATTACAATGCTACCTTTATTTCTGAAATGAAATAAACATTTTTCCAAGGTTTTTACTGATAATAATAAATTTAAACGAAAAAAACCCATAAATATAAATTTAAATTTGTTTTCCCCAGTTGAATCCCCAACCTGTAAAGAAGTATAGATCCTACAATCCTTCATTGATCACGGATGCATATATTGCAGTTAAAGAAAAGGGTATATCAGTGAAGCGGGCTGCTAAGATGTATGCTGTCCCAACCCAAACACTAATGGATCGTGTTTTAGGAAAATATATTGTTGAATGCCTCAGTTCAGGTAGACAGCCTGATTTCAGTGAGGAGGAAGAGGCTAAAGTGGTAGAGCACCTGAAAACTGTTGAAAAGTATGGTTATGTGTATACCCGGCAAGAGGTTGTCAATCTTGTCTCCGATTATGCATGTAGGCTAGGAAAAAGATCTCTTCAGATACGCCATTTACTCTCAGCTGGTTCAGGAAATTAAAAGATGGCTAGAACTCCAAGTAATTAGATCTCGTGCGTTAGATCAACAGAGGGCTAAATCCACTTCATCCACAGTCATATCAAATTACTTTGATGAGTTGAATAAAATCCTAACTAAATATGACCTCTTTGATAAGTCACACTTCATATTCAATGTTGATGAGAAAGGCATCACCCAAAATCATGTGCCTCCTAAAGTAATAGCCAGCAAAGACTTTTGTCTTCATGCAGTTACTGTAGGCAAATCACAAACCACTACAATCCTCGGATGCGTTAGTGCCAGGGCACGGCAATCCCTCCATATTTTGTGTTTGCTGGAAAGAGATTCATACCAGAGTTGATGAAAGACTCCACCCCTGGGGCTGGATGTTCAATGTCGGAGACTGGCTGATCTAATTCTGTTGTTTTCCGTGGTTACCTCCAAAACCATTTTTTAAAATTTGTACCCCAACGAGAAGCAGATCAGCATTTCCTTCTGTGATTGGATGGTCACAAGTCGCACATTTCCATTAATTTGATAGATTGGGCAAAGGAAAACAAAATTATTTTGTTGATTCTTCCTGTGCATACATCACATGTTCTTCAACCTCTTGATGTCGCATGTTATGGCCCCTTCCAAAATATTTACAATTCTGAATGTCACAAACTTACAAAAATAAAGCAGTTGTCACACAGTTTGAAGTTTGCGGCATATCTTGCAAGGCTTATTCGAAATCTCTATCTGCAGAAAATTTGCATGCTGCTTTCCGAAAAACTGGCATCTCCCTCTTTGGTAGGTCTGTTATTGGTAGTGAAAGTGTTGAACCAGCTAAATTTTTGAGTGTGTCATATCTGAAAGTATGGAGGTTAGGGATTGTTTAGGACAAGACAGCGATGAATTAGCAAATGGTTCTCCAAGCATCTTCATAAAATGCAATATTGAGAAACTGAAATAAATTAAAAGTAAACATATCTATGAAAAAAATCAACGCAAAACAATAAGCAAACTTGTCTCTGGCAAAGCTATCACAGAAAAAAATACAGAAATTTAAATAACACAACACAAAACACACAACAAAATAACAGAATAACCCCATCATCGATTAAAAATGTATCGAAAAAGGGAAAACAATTGAAACATACCAAAATCCAAAATCAAAGCAATGTTCAGTTTGAAAGGTTATGTCAACCAAGTTCACCTGTATCCGGACCATCTACCATTTGTCCTTCAATGTCAGATTCTGAGGACTCCACCACAGACGAAGAAAAATGCTGTATATGTGACTTGTTCACGCCAGCAGAAATCAGAAAAAATCACAAAGTGGGTACAGTGTGATAAATGTAGTCACTGGGCTCATTTACAGTATTGCACTAAAGAAACTGTCATCAGAAGGGGTGTGGAATATGTATGCCCTCATTGTCAATAAAGATAAATGAATCTACAGATGTGAATAGACAAATTAAAATAGATTGTGTTGAATAATTCTACAATTTGTATATATATATATATATATATATATATATATATATATATATATATATATATATATATATATATATATATATATATATATATGATACATGTACATATTTAACTCTTATCTGAGCAAAACTTGAAATCTCAATACTCCCCGACCAATCACATTGCCATTCAACGAACAATTAATTGGTACTGCATCAAAGTGGTTATTTCATGTTTGAAAATGAGGCACGAATTTAGAATCATGTCGGCCCGATGTCATCTAATGCTACTCGGACATTTATACTGACATAAGCAAGAATAAATATGAGCAACACAGTATCCTATCTACATCAAACAGTAGGTTAGTTATTAATGAATTCATAAAGATATGGTTTTGTTACATTTTATTTTATTCCAAAGTAATACATGCGGCGACGTGCTAAGGGGCACGAAATATGGACAACCTATGGTATATATTATAGCTTTCCATACTTGATATGTTAATCATAGACATAATGTTAAAATATAACATATTATTGTAAAGTACCTCACACTGTTGAAAACAAGGAGAAAAATACATTTCCTGTACATAAAAATGCTGTGAACAACAAAACCTGCACCTGAAACCTGACTATTGCCACTATACCCTGCCATAGAAGACAACCTAAGTGCCTAACCATAATGGGCATTTTCTCACCTTAAAAAGTATGTACAACCTCCCTGGAATACCTATCTGACAGACTTTTCAACATTTGCCGTTATTCAGTCAAAGTATAGTGACATTCAACGGGCACAACGCAAAATTATTACAAATTTAATAGATTGATCTATGTCAGCAGCTATCAAGTTCAGGAAACTGTAATATTGGAGCCACCACAAAGAAAAGGAACAACAGAGGCATACTATATAACTTGTGAAGGACTCGGAAACTGTGTCACTAGATGAAGATTAATTTAAGAGTTGAGTTAAGTGAAAAGAATATTATAGAAGACTCATTATATGCATATGAACATTTTATTTATATCATAATTATAAATCTTAACACCAGTTTTCATAGTTTTAAGCTTTATTATTATTTCTATTGTGATAATTACACAAACCCTTATTTAGATTTATATATCAATGTGTTAATTTCCAGGTATTTTCTGTTTTGAAAAATGACATTGGGGCGAGAAAGTGCTAAATGAGTATTGAGTGAGAATATATTATGCTCCCTAAGTCTCATATGTAGTTTTAGAAAAATATGTAATCGGAATACAATTATTTCAGTATTCAGATATTACTGCAATCTCATAATTCAATTGACAATTGAGGTGAGAAATTAGAATTAGTTAATTAATATTTGATATATATGGAATTTATTAGAATACATGAATAATGTTAACAATATAATATAAAGAACAACTAATTGAAATAAGTCTACAACTGAAAGTCTGAAAAGGAAAGATAAATCAATCTCTTGTCCGTCGATATCTATTTTTTCTCAGAGAATTGGGAAATGAAACAAGTGTGAAAGTGAAAAAAGGTTTAA
This sequence comes from Atrina japonica, assembly GCA_030159075.1. Lineage (NCBI taxonomy): Eukaryota > Metazoa > Mollusca > Bivalvia > Pterioida > Pinnidae > Atrina > Atrina japonica. Next base: position 542,123 of record BROG01000472.1, on the reverse strand, counting down.
TTCGTATGCTAAATATACTTATGATGGCAGCTCTGACTTAAGTTGTAGAATGTATCATGAATGGCTCCATTACGTTGCTGGTTCGTGATAATGAAGTATTCAAAAGACATGTTGGTGTTTTGCGACAGATTTTAAGTCCGAGAATACCATTGTTGCGTAAGAAAAGGATGTTGGTTTGCTATAACACGCTGATACCCAGACTTCTCCGAGAATTTTATCTTAATCAAACAATCGTGATAGAATTGAAAAATGTAGAAAATTAATGCGAGGTATTCAGTTCACTGAACACTAAAGATTACAGAGACTTTTTTTTTTTTTTTTTTTTTATTTATTTAGTATGTAAACAAAATACAACATATAAGATACAAGAGACAGGTATATTCACACATACACACAACTTTCATCCAGGTCATATTATGATACATATATATATAGGAATTCTAATGTATATTAGTTATAATGTTTTTTACATTATTCCATTTGATGGTGAATTCGTTTTGCTTCATATTCACTGCATATGAATTCTTTTCTGCAATATAATAAGACAAAATATTATGCTGTAACTCATTGAGGTTCAGGTGTGAATTTTGTCTAGACTTTGTAAATATATAGTATTTTACAAGTAGTAAAATCACATTAATTGCATTATTATTTTTACCAGGAATTCCAAATAGAATATTTTCTAATGAAAAATGTAAATCTGTATAACATGTTTTCAATCCATTGTTTTAATTGTGTCCATATCTGTTGAGCGTGATAACATTGGACAAATAAATGTTCTATTGTTTCTGTATTGGATTGGCATAGACTACAAACTCCGTTTGTTTTTATCTTGCAATCAAAAAGATTCTTATTTGTACCAAGAATTCTATACAATATTCTATACTGAAACATTTTAGTTTAGGATCTTTTGTACACTGATGTAGAAGTTTGTAGTATGGTTTAAATATAAAATTGTTGTTTAAGTTTAATGAAGATTTCCATTTATTTTCATGCTTTGATATATGTTTTATATTTTCTAAGAATAAATCATAAATGTATTTTGATCCTTGCATATTCTTAAGAATAATGCTAACAAAGTCAGATATTACTGCAATCTCATAATTCAATTGACAATTGAGGTGAGAATGTGGCGTTATTTGTAAAAATAGAAATTGAATTAGTTAATTAATATTTGATATATATGGAATTTATTAGAATACATGAATAATGTTAACAATATAATATAAAGAACAACTAATTGAAATAAGTCTACAACTGAAAGTCTGAAAAGGAAAGATAAATCAATCTCTTGTCCGTCGATATCTATTTTTTCTCAGAGAATTGGGAAATGAAACAAGTGTGAAAGTAAAAAAAGGTTTAATTCGTATGCTAAATATACTTATGATGGCAGCTCTGACTTAAGTTGTAGAATGTATCATGAATGGCTCCATTACGTTGCTGGTTCGTGATAATGAAGTATTCAAAAGACATGTTGGTGTTTTGCGACAGATTTTAAGTCCGAGAATACCATTGTTGCGTAAGAAAAGGATGTTGGTTTGCTATAACACGCTGATACCCAGACTTCTCCGAGAATTTTATCTTAATCAAACAATCGTGATAGAATTGAAAAATGTAGAAAATTAATGCGAGGTATTCAGTTCACTGAACACTAAAGATTACAGAGACTTAATCCTAGTTTAATCATTCGGGTATCGAACTTACATAATAGTAGTAATAGGCAGCTCCATAGCTCCACCACTGATGACGTCATCAGAAACTTGGCTTCTGATTGCTTAATTTAAAAAGCGCGCTATAGAGCTGCCTGTGACGTCATAACCAGAAGTGCTTCATACCATAAATGAGGCCATACCGGAAGTACGTCATACATGAAGTGAGGTCATGTTGAATTGGCGACAAGGAGAGAGCCAATCGTTGAGTTCGGAGGCGTGTCGTTGACCGGAAGTAGAATGTTATGGGAGCGGCTATCTTGGTTAATGATCCAGTGAAAGGCTTCGTTACAAGAGGTCCGGGTCATGAGAGGTCACGTGAGTTCCGAAAGGTCAGATGCTAAAGATAGAAGTTGGGTTTTTCCAGTTTTGGGTTTAGAGTGAATCTATTTTTTGAACCGAAACTTTGGGTTTTTCCAGGTTTGAGACTTGGAGGTAAATCAGTAGTAGGTGTCGCCACAGTCGGCGAGAGTTTACGTGAGTTGACGAGAGTTGTAATGCTACAGGAGATGGGTTTTCCCCAGTTTTGAGGTCTAGAGTGAATGAACGTTGATTAGCTGATGGGGGATTCCTCAGATAGCATAATAAAGTTGTAAATAATGAAAACCTTATTAACGCTTATTGCTAGCTCACTAATTTTTTTCTGAGATATTGAAAATTACCGTTTCGTAAGGTAAACACCAAATCAAACACTCACCCATGCTGGTAGTGGTTTTCTGACGATGTTGACACCTCGAGCTCCGGATCGTAAATGAGCTCTCAGAGGTCTAACTGAACATATTCTCTAGTTTTTAAAGTCATGTGACTTATTTTTCTCTTCTGAGATATTTGTCATTTTAATGCATGGGAAATAATCTAGCCCTATCTAATAAAAAAATAAACACTCACCCATACTGGTAGTGGTTTTCTTATGATGTTAACACCTCGAGCTTCGGATCTCAAATGAGCTCTCACAGGCTTAACTGAACCTCTCTCCAGTCACATGACTTACTATATCAAACTTTAATACATGGAAGTAAATGTTGAGCAAACATACACTGATAAGTAGTGTTTAGTCACTACAATATTTTAAACTCGCCGCTACAGAATAACACAAACATAAAACCTGCGTACTTTTAGTTAAGATTTCTTTTCTAATAAGATGGGTGGCCCTTAAAAGGCCGTTGATTGCTCCTAAAAGCTGAATAAGAGAGAGAGACTAATATATGTCGAGTAGACATCGCCAACGACGAACTTTCTTTCTCTATCATCAGTCGATTTATCTCTGCCTTATGTTGTCGAAGATTGGCTAATGCTTCCTGAGCTAGTACGTATTGTACAGGTACTGGAAGTGAAGGGTCAGGTCTAGGTGGTCCCTGGTGTTGTGTAGTAGGTGTCGCAGGGGTCCTACCAGAATTTATCGGTCTGTGTGGCCTTACTACAATACGTGTCCTCCGTGTAAGAATGATTTTCGTGTTTCTCTCTTCAGGTTGCATATCAATGTCGGATGAGTTATCCATGATGAACTAATACAGAGACTCAGACAGTACAAGTTTATATAGAGTTTATGACGTGCGCGTGACACATTGATTTGAGTATGAGTTTCATTCTCCCGTCTAGACATCTGGCCACCTGTTTTTGACATTTTGACACTTGTCATCTGGCCACCTGTTTTAGACATCTGGCCACCTGTTTTATTGTCACTATTATTCTATATGAAAATAAAACGAAATAAAATAATTCCTATAAACCTGTAAACATAAAAAAAATAGAATAAAACAGCGTTATGAATATTTATGTGTGATGATACTTCGCCTGAGTATCTATACAGTTATTTCCTTTTTATTATAAATACATGTATACAGTTACTGTCCTTCGTTTTAGATTCGACAACGGAAGCATTCACACGGAATGGCTAATTTACCTAACTTTGATTTAGTGTTAAATGAAAGACAAGAACAGGCGAGAAGTCAAAGACAGGCTCACCAGAGAGACCGACGGGGTGATTGATTTAATGCAAACAGACAACTAACTGATTATTGTGATTACTATGAAATAGAGAGCCTGAGCGAGCATAAATCACGCAAATTTAAAAAGCCCAGAAGTCAAGTTTAAACATTTTTCTAAAATCAATGTTATCAGAGGTATTAAAAATGTTTTGACTTATATCAAGAACAAACTACAGTGTGAAGATCGGGATAGGATGCGAGTCAATATACAAAAGTGAAGTGTGGGTAGAATTTACGGATGCCAAAGAACTGAATACTGATCTATTCATGGAGAAATTTGAGAAAGTACAACAGAGTAATGAAAATTTTAGAATCGAAGATGGGTCCACCATCATGTCGGTGATCCATATCATACAACCTGTAGGCAGTGGAAAACGTAAATAACACCTGTTTTGATAAAAAAAAAGTCATGCTGAACAAGAAGCGAAGTTTGATACCGATCAAGAATAAAGACAAGACCTGTTTAGCTCGTGCTATTGTAGTTGGTCATTTTCATTGTCAGAAGCCTGGGCTTGGAGATGGAGACAAGTACAAAAACTGGCAACGATATTGGGAAAAAATTTATTTATGGCGATGCAAGTGCACATACTGCGAGACGGACTTTCGGGCAACGATCGCCTCACCGCCATCCAATCCACGTTTTCGTTCCAGGGACGCGAAAACGTTTCGTTGAGCTCCGTCCAAACGCTTCGCTTTAGGACGAGGTCTCGCCCTCGCTCGATGCCGAGAAGAGAGTATCGCCGAGATATTCAACGCGTCGTCGAGGTTCTTTTCTCTCCCGTCTCTCTTCAGCTCGTTCATGATCGGGTCGAATCGCGGGCGGACCGCGCGGTCGAGCTCTCGGCGGATCACCTCTTCGGGCGTGGTGCCGTTGAGGTATCGCGAGACGAGCGCGTAGACGTTTTTCATGGACCAGAGCCCCCGCCGGTACAGGTCTCTCATCTTGGACAGAACGGTCATGGTTTCTTGCACGCGCGCGTTTTCTTTAAGTCGCTCGGAAGAAAGATGCGGGGAGGGGGCGTGAATGATGGGGGGAGCCGCATTATCGGGGAGTTGAGGGGCGGGGAATTTTTCCGGGGATTTTCGGGAGGATGGAATTTTCGGGAAGATTTTGACCTTTGACTGGGGGGGATGGAATTTTCGGGAGGATTTTGACCTTTGACTGGGGGTGGAATTTTGGGGGAGATTTTGACCTTTGAACTCGATCTTAATTCCGTGGTTGATATTTACCCGATTTTGGAGATTTTTATAGCACGGGAGTGGCGTTGACGACAAAGGGCCCCGATATGGAGGAATTTGGGATAAGGAGGCAGGGGTCTATAGTGGGGTCTGGCGCACAGGACGGGTGTTAGGAGGGCGGGAGGGTCCAGCTGCGCTAGGACCCCCTCTCCTAACACACTGTCATCCAATCTCGTTCTTTCAGTTCGCTCATCACTCGACCAAATTTGTTTTTCGTCAAACCTCGTTCTTTCATTTCGCAAATCACTCGACAAAATTTGGGTCTTATCAAATCTAAATCTTTCTTGATCTCTTCTTCGCTCGTCGTCCATCGCATAAAGTTCGAAACCGTTTCGTAATTTTTTTTTCATCGATCATACCCCCCTCCTATGAAGAGATTTCATTGTTGAGAGAACCGTCATGATTTTTGCCTTGCCAAGTATTTCCTTAAACTATTTCTCAATTCTTATCACGCGATTCTCGGGTAAAAAAAATATTTTTAAAAAAATCTTATCGATTAAATCAACCACCTAGCGGCGACCACGCACCCAGCGGCGAACCTCAAAATTGGTCACGCCTGACTCTCGACTGGCTCTCGATCGGCGACCAACCTCGGAAGTGGTCCCGACTGGCACCGACCTGGCGGCGAACCTCGAAAGTGGTCCCGACTGGCTCTCGGCTCATGTGGTCCTAGAGGGGGGTACAACTGGAGGAAAAGGGTCTTGCACTGGAACGATTATCCCCGTTTACGGTGGAAAAAGGGTACATGCGTCAGATCGTTTATTTTCATTTATGGTGGAAAAGGATCTTGCGTTAGATCGTTTATTTACATTTATGGTGGAAAAGGATCTTGTGTCAGATCGCTTATTTTACATCACACAGTAATGAGTAAGTATCCTGGCTGTGCAGGAATCGTTTAATTTGGTTATAACTGAAAGACTTTTCACCTTTTGCTTTGACAGCTTCATAGAACTTTTGGGGTCCACTGTTCTAACATATTGTATATTTATAAATCAAAATATTTCCTACGTTTGAGCATTTATATGACTTATCTAACAAGTTGTAAATACTAAAAATGTACCTGTCTTGGTGATGTGTTATTTCATCATCCGACATACTGCATCGGTATTTTTTTTTCTTAAACACTTATCAGCGAGATTGACACATTTTAAGTATTTTTCAGTGATTTGACAAAAGACCAAAAAATATATACAAATTTAAATTTTATTCAGTTATACAAACAATTCACACTAATATTGTGATAGAGATAGTGTTTTAATTTTTTCCAGTAAATATGAAATGTAGCTATCAAAATAAAATATTACCGCATTCCAGAAAGTATTTAAGATTTACATTCTATAGATGTCATACACTGGATTTGAATCAATTAATATCCATCGAGAAATAATATCATCATAATATAATGAATGTATAGCTGAATCAAAATTTAAGTCAATATGTTCTTCTTTGGTCCACATTGAACCACACACTCGACTTTTAATGTGGATGATAATGTTCTCAACTGTCATTGAAATAAGGGAATACCACATATCTTCTATAATTACATCTTGGTGGACTTCATCTCCTGTAAGTTCTGACATGATGTAGACACTCCAATGATTCGTAGAAAAACACACTCAGGTGACAAAAGTCTATGTAGAATCAACGGTTGTTCAAAGTGTGCCCAATGTGAAACTTACACTCCACAGTAAAAACAGACAACGTTGTCACAAATTCCTAAATAAAATAGTCCGCCTCTTGCTAAGTCCCGCGGTGTGTGACTCACCTGCGGCGGCCAACACAAAAACGATTTTACTCTATCTTCGAAGAATAAATAGTCGGAATGAAGTGGGACAATGTCGGTATAGGTCTGTTCCATGTTAAAACAATCTGTCCAATTTAATCAAACTTTCCACCCTATCAAATATGAAACCATGGTTATCTACTGATTTCCACACTGTAGCTCTCCAATCTACAAAATAAAACTTTTGCTTGTAAATGTTTATGAAGTCTTCGGGAATGGAAGATCTCTGAAGCCGTTCTTCATTTTTTTTAGCATAGCCGATTCATCTAAAGAGTCTAAAGCTTCATGGAAGTAATAACATAATAAATATTCCTCCCTAAACGGCATTAAACACGTATGTTGGGTTTGACTGGGGTGATCAACCTTACAACCGTAACACTTGCTCACAAAAACGTCTTGAATAGTTTCTCTCAACGCTTCAGCATATACTGCTTTCCATTCCCTCTCGGTGTAGTTTGAATAGCTCTGTTCCTTATCGTAAAATGATGATAAATGAACAAATTGGTTTCACTTTATATAGACAGTCATTTGCATATCATTAATTTTTTTACGGGAAAATCTAAATTTCGAAAAAAACAAAATCCGCGAAAATAAATCATTACACTTAATGAGGGATACGAATTCTATATCGACAATACTTTGCGTTTTACTATATATTCTTGACTCCCATAACAGTCGGGCAAACTGTAACCAACGTTTGCGACCTTAACTAAAAAATCTTCTTCACATTCCTGTCTGCTTCTAAACCAGTGACTTTCCATGATCGTTTCTTCAGATCCCCCACATGGTTCGTATACACATCACCCATTTGTACTGAGTACTCATCTTTGAATGTTGTAAAATTAAGGGGGTATATGTTTAAAAAGTACTTCAGTACTTCATAGCAAAATATAGCCACACGCTTTCTCTCAAAACATCAACTCTACCACGTGGAAATGACCATTTGCTTTTATGTTGACCAACAAACATCGTACGACTTTTTCCCGTACTTTTCCAAATTTAAATTACTAATACAAAGAACAGCTGATCGACTAATACCTTAAGTATACAACCCAATTCTTCACCTTTCTGACCTTTAAATCCTAATCCGAGCTATAGATAATTTTCCCGTACTTATTTAAAATTCAAACAAACAGCTAATCCATTTTCGCCGCCTTTTACAAACATCAACAATACCACGCAGATTTCACCATGTGCTTCAAAATATAGCCACGTGCTTGTTCTCAAAACATCAACAATGCCATGTGCTTATTTCCCGTACTTTCTAAAAATATCAACGGCATACCGGAAGAGCTGTACCCTCACTTTCCTACTACTTAAGTGTATATATAATGTGTGTGTTAAACTTATATATATAATACTATACATCCTGTTTAAAATCGCATATCTATTGGGGAAAATATTTAACTTTCCATATTATTCAAATATTGCTTAAACGCTTTTGAGAAAGTAGAAGAACGTGAAGTTATAAAATCTTAACATGCTACCAAATACATTAAAACCTGCTATGGTGGCCACCTCTATATAAGGCTTATACCTGTTTATAGGGGTCAATTTTTTCAAGTCCCTTTACTGCATACTTCAACTAAATTGAACCTGTGTATAAGCGTCACCTGCTCATAAAGATCAATATTTTCTGGTGCCTTGGGTGAACCCTATATACATACAGGTTTCACTGTTTATTGAAAGTTCAAGAAGCTGTAATTTGTATACATTTTAAATACACAAACCATTTTCGATGTAAAGGCAGGAAGTAAAATGTGAAACCAATCACGCTTATTACTCAAAACAACAGGTATGAAACAAACATCATGTTAACCAGTAGTATTTAATGTACCCCAGCCTTAAAGTTTCTCGTTCATAGAATTTTACAAAGATTTTATTCTCGTAATTATCAAAACTATATCTAGTTACTGAAATAACATTATTCATTACATTTTGTTATTGATGGCCATTACTGGAAGTGATCGTTATTGTTAACTAAGACCCATATGTGCTCAGTACTACAAGTGATTGTAAATATTAACTAAGGTCCATCTGTGGTCACTACTGGAAGTGGTGTTTAATGTTAACTAAGGTCCATCTGTGGTCACTACAGAAAGTGGTGGTTAATGTTAACTAAGGTCCATCTGTGGTCATTAGTTGGAAAAATCATTAATGTTAACTGAGGCCCATCTGTGGTCTACTGGAAGTGATCGTTAATATTAACTAAGGCCCACCTGTGGTCAATACTTGGAACGGTCGTTAAAGTTAACTGTGGTCCATCTGTGGTCACTACTGGAAGTGATCGTTAATGTTAACTAAGGTCCACCTGTGGTCACTACTGGAAGTGATCGTTAATGTTAACTAAGGCCCTTCTGTGGTCACTACTGGAAGTGATCGTTAATGTTAACTAAGGTCCATCTGTGGTCACTACTGGAAGTGGTGATTAATGTTAACTAAGGCCCTTCTGTGGTCACTACTGGAAGTGATCGTTAATGTTAACTAAGGTCCATCTGTGGTCACTACTGGAAGTGGTGGTTAATGTTAGCTAAGGCCCATCTGTGGTCACTACTGGAAGTGGTGGTTAATGTTAGCTAAGGCCCATCTGTGGTCATTATTTGGAACAATCGTTAATGTTAACTAAGGCCCATCTGTGGTCACTACTGGAAGTGATCGTTAATATTAACTGAGGTCCATCTGTGATTATTACTGAAAGTGATCGTTAATGTTAACTAAGCTTCATCTGTGGTCACTACTGGAAGTGGTGGTTAATGTTAACTAAGGTTGATCTGTGGTCACTACTGGAAGTGGTGGTTAATGTTAACTAAGGTTCATCTGTGGTCACTACTGGAAGTGGTGGTTAATGTTAACAAAGGCTCATCTGTCGTCATTACTGGAAATGACCGTTAATGATAACCAAGATTCACTTGTGGTCATTACATGGATCAGTCGTTAATGTTAACCAAGGTTTATCTGTGGTAAGTACTTGAAGTGATGGTTAATTCTAAGTAAGGTTCATCTGTGGTCACTTCTTGAAATGATCATTAATGATAACCAAGGTCCATTTGTGGTCATTACATGGAAGTGATCGTTAATAACAACCGGGGACCATCTGTGGTCATTACTGGAATGATTGTTAATGTTAACCGAGTTTCATCTGCGGTCACTACTGGACGTGGTGGTTAATGTTAACTAGGGTCCATCTGTGGTCACTACTGGAAGTGGTGGTTAATGTTAACTAAGGTCCATCTGTGGTCACTACTGGAAGTGATCGTTAATGTTAGTTAATGTTAACTAAGGCCCTTCTGTGGTCACTACTGGAAGTGATCGTTAATGTTAATAAGACCCACCTGTGGTCAATACTTAGAGCGGTCGTTAATGTTTACTAAGGTCCATCTGTGGTCACTACTTCAAGTGGTGGTTAATGTTAACCAAGACCCATCTGTGGTCATTACTGGAAGTGAGTGTTTATGTTAAATGAGGTGCATCTGTGGTCACTACTGGAAGTGGTGGTTAATGTTAACTAAGGTCCATCTGTGGTCACTACTGGAAGTGCTGGTTAATGTTAACTAAGGTAAACTAAAGTAGTGTTAAATTTGTCCAACATATATACTATACAGAAAACTGGTCCAAACTGGACACAGCTAGCCAAATCTAAACACTGAGAAAAGAAAGTTGAAATAAAACAAAAGACATGAAAAGTACTCACAAAAAGACATTAATTTTACCTGCATACACAGTTGCAAGGTTTAAATAAGGGAGATCACCCTCATGTTAGAAAATTATCGCACACAAAAATAAATGTTCACAATCCATAAAAGGATTAAGTAGTATATTTCCTAAAGGGAGGTAAATATACCATTGTTTGTTTGTTTAACGTCCCACTCAAGAATATTTCACTGATATGGAGACGTCACCAAATGCCGGTGAAGGGCTTCAAATTTTGGCCGTTCTTTTACCGTTTCATCCAAAAGAAAGGAAACCAACCTGTCGCCGGCGGGACTCGAACTCAGGACCTCACGATCCAGAGTCGAGCGCGCTACCGACTGAGCCAGGCCGGCTCGTAAATATATCAAGAAAACCACAAGTAAGTTCATACAGGTAAATAAATACAATAGGAATTTGAAACACAATTCAAATCTACGTGTCCAAATTAACTAAGGCCGATTTGTGGCCATTACTTGGAACAGTCGTTAATGTTAACTGAGGTTCATCTGTGGACACTAATAGAAGTGATTTCTAATGTTAAGTGAGGCCCATTTGTGGTTATTACTTGGAACCGTCGTTTTCTCTTATTAAACCATTTGAACAAGACATGCCTTCAGTACTGTACAGCTATTATATCAACATTTCCCTCTTGCCTTACCCAGTTTCCGTTTTAAAATCGTAAATTATCGTAAAATCCCTTTTCAGAGAAACAATTCAGCAACCATGTAGGAACAAAATATTTGACTTGTGTCATCTATATGGGAACAAATCCATAAATCTTTAGAATGTATACGAACCTCATGTAATTACCTTTGTCAAGAAAGATATATGTTTCGCCAACAAAACATTCAAATAACTTCCAGAAAATGTATTAATTAATGATATAGGAAATATATTTCCTTTGACTATTTATACCTTTATCTTAAATTCGATATATAAACACATTGCTTAGTGCGTCACAAGAAAATAATAACATATCCAGCCTCATTCTCAGAAATCATTAACATTTTTTATTCCGGGGTTGATTGATGTAAAACAAGTTGAATTTAATTTTTCTTAAATCACATTCCGTAGAGGTTTTGTAAAAGTTGACATTTTCTTTCGAAAACCACTCCCAACAGAAGGAAATGAAAACGAAAATAAAAGTCAAAACAAATCGTCTTATTAAAAGGAGTTATTAACAGGATTTCTTCGGAAGTCTCTAAATTTACTTCGGTGAAAGACATTCCATATAAGAAATCCTTACTACGCCTCAGATATGATTGTACGGAAGCCGACACATGCCACAAGTAGTAATAAATAAATGTCGTTATTATGACATATATCTTGTTATAACGACTTATTATGTTGTTATGACGACATATCAATTATCTTGTTATAACAAGATATTATGTCGTAATAACAAGATGATTATCTTGTTATAACAAGATATTTTGTCGTAATTAAGGATTGTTTTTAATTTTTTTGACTTCATTCGAATATAATGGCAATTCTGTGCAGCACGAAGTGCTGCACATTGAATTTTTTTCCATAATGCATTGCCATTATATTCGAATGAAGTCAAAAAAATGAAAAATAATCCTTATATTTATATATATTACCATTTTTCAGTGAAAATGTTGTCTACTGGATACTAAATTCATTCCGGTATACTGAATTTGCGGGGGTGTGTTTACGTATGACGTATAGCTCAACAGCTGTTTTGACATGAGAAGTAGTTCCCCTTTTCTGTCCGAAAAACTAAATGGAATTAAGGTTTATTTTCTTCTTTTTATATCATTTTGAAAGAAAATATTGATATGGAAAATTTTGAATAAGTGTCAGATTGTTTTTAAGTTATTTTAGAATATTCGTCTGCTTGGTAACCGGAAGGTAAAATGTGTCAGAAGAGAATTGAAATTGCAAATGGCTGCTGCGCATGAGTATGCTGAATAATGTATTTACAACGAATTTGCGTTTGAATTCTGATATTATAAATGGGATATACTATAGAAAGATTTAGTGTGACTTACAAGAAGTGAGTCAGCTAATATTAATTTATGACAACTGAAAGAAGCCATTTTATTTGACATTTTTACCAAGCAGCTGGGAACCACGATGACTGATTGGTACGTAACCTACATAAGTAAGCCCATTTCACACGACCTAATTTCACACGATGCGGGTGACGAATTGTTTCTTATATGAATATCCATTGAAGGCAAACAAATCGACTTGCTTGACAAAGTTTCACTAGGCCTTACTTTCTTTTTTCTGTTGTAACTGTGAAGCCAGACGGTGGTCTGTGGTTCTGGTCATAACATGACCTAGATATATCGCGATATGGGCCTGTAGGCTGTACAATGTGAGTAGTAATAGGCAGCTCCATGGTGTGCCATTTGAATTTTGCCGCCAGGGGGCGCTTTTTAACGGTTTTGATGACGTCATCAGAATACTGGCTTCTGATTGGTCAATTCAAATGGCACACCATGGAGCTGCCTGTGACGTCATAACCGGAAGTGAGGTCATACCGGAAGTGAGGTCATACCGGAAGTGAGGTCATGTTGTCATGGCAATAAGGAGAAAGAGCCAATCGTTGAGTTTGGGGGCGTGTCTATGACCGGAAGTGGAAGGTTGTGGGGGCGGCCATCTTGGCTAGGGAGCCAATGAGAGCCTTCGTTACAAGAGGTTGGGGTCACGAGAAGTCACAAGAGGTCACGAGAGTTCACGAGAAGTCAACGGGAAGAGAGAGAAGTTGGGTTTTTCCAGTTTTGAGCTGAGAGTGAATCTATTTTTAGAACCGAAACTTTGGGTTTTTCCAGTTTTGAGCTGAGAGTGAATCTATTTTAGAACCGAAACTTTGGGTTTTTCCAGTTTTGAGCTGAGAGTGAATCTATTTTTAGAACCGAAACTTTGGGGTTTTCCAGGTTTGTGAAACTCGTAGTTGGTGGCGCCACCGTCGTTAAGAGTGTGCGAGTGCGCATGTGCGAGAAGCGGTAGGCCGAGCCCGTCACTGTTAGTCGTCGAGAGTTCTGTTTCAAGTGCGCAAGCGCGAGAAGCTGTAGGCCGAGCTCGACTCAAGCTTGTACTAAGACTTGTACAGTAAATGTATAGTGATGGGTCTTTAAGGTCTAGAGTGAATGAACATTGATTAGATGATGGGGTATTTACCTGATACCATAATTAAGTGATAAGTAATGAAAACCTTATTCACGTTGCTAGTTACCTAATTTTTTCTGAGATATTGTTTGTACATGTTTCATACGATAATCACTAAACCTATGGTAATAAAAATTCAAACACTCACCCTATGCTGGTAGTGGTTTTCTGACGATGTTGACTCTTCGAGCTTCGGATCCCAAATGAGCTCTCAGAGGTCTAACTGAACCTATGCTCTAGTCATGTGACTTTTTGAGATAATTCTATTTTTAGTGCATGGAAAATAATCTAGCCCTATCTAATAAAAAATGAAACACTCACCCTATGCTGGGTAGTGGTTTTTGACGATGTTGACTCTTCGAGCTTTGGATCGCAAATGAGCTCTCAGAGGTCTAACTGAACCTATACTCTAGTCATGTGACTTTTTTTGAGATAATTCTATTTTTAGTGCATGGAAAATAATCTAGCCCTATCTAATAAAAAATGAAACACTCACCCTATGCTGATAGTAGTGGATTTTTCTTATGATGTTAACACCTCGAGCTTCGGATCTCAAATGAGTTTTCACAGGCTGAACTGAACCTCTCTCTAGTCACATGACTTACTTTATTTAGACTTTTATCTAATGAAGTGAATACATCATAACAAAAACATCTCATAGAGTTTGTGATACTATTACTCCGTCTCATAGTTTCTCAATGGTGTTTTTACACCCTATAACTCTTGTACCTTTGTGTCTACCGTGTACTAGTATTATGTTTACACTATAGGTGCACACCTTATACCCAGATAAAATACATAAACAACAAAAATAATTTTGTTTTAATGTTTTAATGTTTTAATTTTCCCCATGAAAAAAAGGAAATCAAACTGTATTTTCGCAGAGGGTTAGGGGCTTATCCCTCTGGAAAATGTACAATAATTGAAAGAAAAAAACTTAAACTGTCACTTCATTATGGAGACGGGGTGCCAGTTCCATCAAACGATACACCGTATCCCAAAGTCGGCTTCGGTCGGTTTCTTTGTGCCATTGAGTAGCTCTCCAATCTGGGCAGTAGAATTTCTGTTTGTAGACGTCTCTAAATGCTTTAGGAATACTGGATTTCTCTAAACTTTCTTCAAAATTTTCCAAAATGTTCATTTCGTTCACCGTGTCTAGAGCCTCGTCAAAGTAGTGAAACATCATTGTGCCGTCATCATACATCATCAGGCAGGAATGTTGCTTTTGACTCGGATGATCAATCTCACAGCCGTAACATTGAGTGTTGGCTACTTCGTACATCTTGTTTAATATGGCTTCTGCGTACACCATGCGTGCCATTGACTATCAATGGATTGACTGTAGCTCTGCTCCATGTTGTAGTTGATGTTGACGAAAATAACTAGTGTAGTGGTCCACAAGCAAAAATTCATCTGGTCCGTTTCAAGTCTGAACTACAGTTTTAATAGCTGAGTGAATCACGTGACATCCCATCTATGTATTTTTAGTTGCTTGTACACAATTGTCTCTCGATCATGTCACGGGGTTATACCGTAGATCTCCCAATAGATAGGATTTTGACGTAATGCACTTACATCTTCTGTAAAGGTTTCTAATACGCATAAGCGGTCTGTCGTAAAAATCTCATCATCAAACATATGATACACAATCCCTATAAAATGTGCAGGTGTTTTCACTCCACGTACATAAGTATTCCAATCAGGAGTACATCGTATCTGATGTTTCATTCTTCTGCGTAATAGAGAACAGCAGATCATCCATACAGTTGCAATCATGATTTCTCTCTGTGTGCACTCTGATGGGATGTCAGTCTATGTCATACCCATCAGGTCACGTGATCCCCCATGAATCGTATCTCTGTACTCGCTTCCCATTTCCCATGTTTTCTCTTATTTCTTTTCTCTCATTTCTTCTCTCTCTCTCCACATGTTCACCTTTCTCTCATTTCTTTCTCTCTCTCATTTCTTCTCTCTCTCCACATGTTCACCTTTCTCTTATTTCTGTTTTCTCTCTCTCATGCACACCCCCCACCTTTTCTTTCTACTTTATATTGTTTTTTAACTCATAAATAACTCATAAACAAGTCTATTCACTCAACATTTTATTACCCGCTCAAACTAGAAGTAGTTCTTGGAGGATTAGGGCCGTCCCTCTAAGACTACGTACAGTGATACCAAAAAGCAAAATAATAATAATAATAATAAAATTAAAAAAAACAACAAAGAGTTTATTACGTCTCACTACTACGGTTGATCTTGCCCATACAGCGCGGAGCAAAAGAACGTCAGCTTTTGTCCTAGATCGGTCGGTTCGGATTCCTTGACGTAATTAAACCCATACTTGTCGTGACTGACAGGACTGATACACGGTTGATTTAGGTACAGGTATGCGATATTGCTCTCTAAACCATCTCCAAACAAAACGATCGTTTAGTAAAGGATCAATGTTTCTTCTTCTTGGTCTAGGTTGAGGACTTAACGATTGAAATAAAACATGGCTAGGGACACCTCGATGTCTTTGACGTAAATAATACACACAGTAATGTCCACAAACTTTGGTGCAGGGTGTTGATACATCTGCTGATTATAAATCACTCGATCTGCATGCCATTAGGTAGAAATCGTTTCTGTTCAAACAGATCCAAATGGAGACGATCCATCATATTAAAGGTTTTACTTTCACTGATACGTTCATGACGATCAGCTAATCCTGAGTTTTTCTCGGCGACATCATCGGCATGAGGATTCAACTTGTCAAATCGTCCAGGTTGATCCTTGTACCATAAACTGGTAGCACTAATCTGATATTTTAGCGTTTCGTTAGAAAAGGACAGCAACTTTTCGAGATAAGCTCGATAGGGATAGGTATCGGTTCCAGGAGTGATCACTTTTCCATTTAGATTACAATCGATCTCGGAAAAACAAACTATGCAGCAAATTGTTGACGGGAGTGATTTGAGTATCATTTGCTAGATCAGTTCCATCTTGTTTGACGATTTTAGCTTCTACGTACACATAGGTCTGGTTCAAATCAAAATACTCATCGCCTTGTCCTTTGATTTCAAACTCAAATAGGAGCAGATTGTGTATTGACACTAGAGATGGGGTAATATTCCACCCATCTTCCTTCTTCTAAGGTTACATTGGTGGGAGGGACTTTAAACAACTCTAAAGCTTCACTACTACACTCACAGGAATCTTTTTGCATCATCATCTTGTTAGTCAAAGATATCTTGCTCTCTTCCGACCTGTTTAGATTTACTTGTAGAAGTAGACTGAAAGGGACGGCTCGTTCGTTTCTTTTTTTATACTACTGTTCGTATGACTCGTTGTTCCTGTTCGTTTCTTG
Organism: Atrina japonica; assembly: GCA_030159075.1. NCBI lineage: Eukaryota > Metazoa > Mollusca > Bivalvia > Pterioida > Pinnidae > Atrina > Atrina japonica. The sequence goes on along the minus strand of BROG01000472.1, from coordinate 525,227 downwards.
CCTGCTAAACGAGAAGCGACATGAGAGGGGGCACGAGCTAATGTTTTCTTAGGACCCGTCATTAAGTTGCTCACGGCTTCTTTTCCTCGTTGAACAAGAGCATTTTTCAATGAACGTTTTTTTTGTATCACATCCATACCCGTATTCAAAGCAAATTTAGCTATATGAGGAATGGCTTTCGTCATGGTAGGTTTGAGAAAGTCTGACCAAATACCTTTGCCATATTGCATATCCGATGCTCTAGGACTAAATGTTCCTACGAGTGTATTGCGATATTCCCTGCAAGTCTTAATGGATTGATGATCCCACCTCTCTCAGGAGAGATCAGACCATGAGTTGTTCTCGTTAACGATTGAGTCAGTTTAGGGAAGAGAAGCCCATAGCCTTTCTGACGGGGTACCCCTTTATGAACGATGAGTGTCATAATGTGTCACTATCAATACAGTCCTTAGGAATGGATTCAAACGTGGGAACTTGAAGTCTTTATAGATTCAATGATTTGCTTTGGAAGGTAGTTTCATACTAGGATTAGGCATGATGTACCCCATACATCCACTTAACATAACCATCCAGAACTGACTATTGGCATCTTTCAAAGCCAAATGAACGACGGAAGCTATGATGATAGTAAAGGCAAGAATGACTTGAACAAAGAATACAATTTCATTCCGAGGTATCTTTTCTCTCGCACCATTTCCAAGTAGTACTAGGCGTATGACTCACTCTATCGGGTGTTTGCTCGGTGGGCTCATTGTTAACTCTGATAGACACTCGGCTTACCGAGTCTACTGGTCGATCAAGTTGGATTTGGGGATCCATGAATCAAAAGTAGAAGGATATCCTTTCCAATGTACCTTCACTTCTTCTATAACTCGATTTTTACCTACACGCCTTTTTCTATGATCGAGAATCTCGTCGACTTCATAGACATCATCTGTTTTCACAACGGGTTGTAATTCAGATTCGTAAAACGTACCTTCCAATCGTTCTTGGTGATCATCCTGGATGTAATACACATAAGGATAACGATCAGGTACTCGTTTCTCGACCGTGAACAGTTCCGTGGTCCAGTTAGGTAAGTATCCCTTATCAAATGTACGCTTTACTTTACTGATACGTACGCGATCACCTGTATGAAACTTGGGCAATGGACGGTTTTTAGAAGGGGTACCATATAAGGTCTCCCAGACTTCTAACACATTGGAAGGATTGACTTCTATGGGACTTCTACCGATACTACGATGATACGATTGATTATAAGCTTGAACAATCTGAGGTAGAACGTCAACATAACGACGTGAACGAGTATGAGTAAAATATCTCCACATGCGAGCTTTTAGGGTCCTTTGAAAGCGTTCTACAATACTAGCTTTTGTTTCTGTATTGTCTGTCGTAAAGAAATGAATATCATGAAACGTATGACGAAATTCACGATTCAAAAACTCTTTTCCTTTATCGGATTGTATACGAATAGGACGTCGTCCTTTAGCTTGTTTTAATACTGCTTGAAACCCTCGTACCATTTCTTTGGCAGATTTATTTTTCAAAGGGATGACCCAAGCATATTTAGATAGAACATCAATGACACATAAGAGAAACGTATACCCATCATTGTGTGTCTTGATGTTGGATACATCCGCTAAATCTAATTGCCATTGTTCATCCATATCGGTCACTCTCGTTTGGTTTACGAGGAAACTTTCTCTTGATAGATTTATGAAGCGTATACGTGTCTTGTTCTTTCAACCATTGTTTGACTTCATTTAGAGAAATGGGGTACTTTCGACGTTTCACTTCTCGATAGAGAGGTTGTACACCTGCATAACCACCCCGATTAGAACGGATCATAATAGATGGATGCTAATTTGGCATTTTACGAAGATTTTGAGTTTTGATCCATTCTGGAAGATGAGAACTCTTTTTAGATTTTTTAATGGTAGACCAGGCCGTAGGAGTCAATCTTTGCCAATCCTTCACCATTTTCTGACTAAGGGGTGTCTTTGCAGAATCTTTTATGTCAGTAGAAGGAAGAGTAGGCATAGCGTCATAGAACCCTGTGTCATCTTCATCATCATTTTCCAGAGGTTTAGGGGTACTCATAGCCTTTGGTTTTACAATAGGTTGATTCATCACTTTGATATAATTAGGGTTACGTATCCAATCACGAGGAACATTCGATTCCACTAATCCTTTTACAAAACTATCAAGTCCCGAGGGTTGATACCCTTTTCTAGGTTGTGTTCGTAAAGCATCAGTTACGAGATCGACCATATTGGTCCAGGGACGGTCTTTCCTTTGTATTGTATTTGACCGTCTTTTTCCCATGTTAGTGCATCAGAATGTTTCTTGAGATGTTTAAATAACAGAGGGACTTTTGGTTTTAATGGAGCAGTGACACTGGATGAAATAGCTGTCATAAGATCTTGATCATCAGAAGACATTTCAGTTTTAACATCATCTTTGACTTCTTTGACTTTATCTGTTTTCAGAGACCAAGGTCTCTCTTCTACAGGATGACGAGCTTGTTGTAGATACGTACGGTATCGATGAAGTTCTTGACCAAACTTGGCTACCTTAGCTTCAGGAGTCAAATCATCACGATCTACAATCGTATCTAATTCATTACCTAAACGCACCGAAGATGCTACTTCAGGTGTATGAGGCAAAGGATTTAAACTTCTTTCTCTCCATTGTTTGAGTTCTTCATGGTCCTCTCGGGAACTAAGATCATTTTTCGTGTGCTCATGGTTATAGAATAGATTTTAAGACAGGAGAAGCTATGGCTCCTAGTAATGGCGCTAATAAGGGTAAGAAAGGTAACACACCATCCTGTTGATTCGTTAGAATTCGACGTCGTTGAGGGACAGTCAATTGAGGATGAACTAGTTCTCTTAAGACCCGTTTCTTTGAACCCAAGTGTTGTTTCTGGCGTTTTGTTAAAGGAATCACTCCTTTTAAGATGTTATACACCACTTCACAAATTTTCATGATCGTATCATCAGGGGCATACCGTAAGATCATCTTTTTAAACTCAATAGGATACTGCTTTTGTCCTAAGACTTTAATCAAAGCAGCATGAGATTCAAGCCCATGCTTACTTTTTCGTGGTGCCATGATGTCACTACAACTAAGTATTCTATACAAATGACTCAATACATGATCTGAGGTAGTTTTATAAACCTATATCAACATAGGATGTTGAAGTCGTTTATGATCTTGAAGTTCTTTACTCGTAGTAAAAAGAGCCCGACACCATAGACATTTGTAGCTATTCATATATGAAGTAGCCTGTGTCTTAGGCTGACTTGTGATGGGAGATCCAAAGGTAGAAGCAAACGAAGTTAAACGAGTAGACTTTGGAGTAGATGTAACATGTTTGTTCAGCTGAGATGATACATCTTTAGCAGTTAAAGGTTTGGTAATAAGGGAAATAACAAAGACTGCTTGGGAGTATTAGTAGGAGTAGACTTCTTAGGTACATTCAGTGCCTGTAGGACTGCTTTAGTCTTAGTAATAGAAGGTTGTTTCCGTTGGGTAATTTTGATATTAGGTCTACCAGGAAGACGTATAGGTTGTCCAAAAGATAGATGTTGCAGTAGCAGAAGTTCCTGCTACAGGACTGTTGGTTACAGGTGGAGACGGTATTTCGTGTAGGAGTAGCCTGATTCATTGTATTAGCTTCACGAATCTGCTTCAGATTTAGTTTTAGAATCAATGGTGGGTTCTTCTTCTTAGGACTCTTCTTCTTAGGACTCTTCTTCTTCTTAGGACTCTTCTTCTTTTTAGGGCTCTGCTTTCTCTGCTTAGGAACAGGGGGTGTTTTTTTCTTTTTAGGTGCAGTGTTCTTCTTGAGACGACTAGCCCACTGTAACAGGGATCGAATGATTACCCCACCTAAGAACCCTGCCCCTCCTCGTTTTAAGATAGCAGTTTTCTTAGCTTCTTCATCAGCTTTTGGGTCAGCAATGATTTTTAAATGATCAGCATTTCTCTGTATTAACGATGCTGTAGGTTTAGTCACTGGAATGGTACCAGACAGAAGAATTTTAGCCCCCATACCAAACCATTTCAATAAAGCGTCTCTACCTAATTCTAACAGTTCTTGACGTCTGACGGGATCTTTCTCCAATTGTAATTTTCTTAGAGTAGTCACCAGTTTACTGGTGGCTTTAGGTAAAGGATTCATGATTCTACGTTAACAGGAATACGAGAAATGACACCCTAGAGAAAGTGACTGTCTACTTATAAGGTGTATACAACACTATTCCTCCCGTAAACCAAGGATGAAACAGATCTGATCTTAATCTTAGATTATCAGGGGTAGACGATGTGAGATCAATCAAGAGATAACCATGAGGACGATTTGTAGCATCGTGATAAGCATGGTTTAATACTGGTAGGTCTAATTGACGTGATAAGCTGGTCACTTGAGATTTATCTCTAGGATTCTTAAACAGGACGAGATAATGAGCATTCAGACTTATGGTACGATATTGTTTAGCACGATCAAACAAGTTTTGAGTGATGTAGATCACACTTGTGTTTCGATGATGAGCTTTACGTGTAAACCATTCTACGATAGAATCGAGAGCTTTACTGCCATCATCATATCATCAAAGACAAGTAGGTGACGACGAGTTGGATCAGAAACTAAGACTTCGTCATCCTCAGGTATATTTTGAACGAAGTGAACTTGATGTTCCCGTTGTAAGATTTCATAAGCAGGTTGCCATTCACGATAACACCATACAATTTTGTCGGGAGGGGAATGAATCCATTGATCCTTCCATTCTATCAACTGTTTTACAAATACAGTTTTCCCTGATTTGGTAGGTCCCGCCACAACCATGGTAAATTCATGCTTTAATTGTATCGTATCAGGAGATATGGACTGATAGTAGGCCATTTTAATACTAGTCATGAAACTGAGAGATGTAGTATTATATACATGGTCACTTCAGTCATGTATTATATACATGGTCACTTGAGTAGTGTATGCATAAAACATCTAAGGTATAAGACAAAAACGTTCCGAGTAGTAGTAGTAGGAGTCATGAAACAACTCATACTCCGAATAGACCTCTGACGTCATTGATTGCGTGCGCGTTCATAGTCTCTATATAAACCAGACATTTGGTGTGACTCGGTATCAGTTCATCATCACAGGTTTGAAGATATTCCAAGTGAAACAGATTTTGTCAGAGGAATTCGTCGGTGTTCGTCGCCGAAGAGAAAAGTGACGATATTGCGGCCTACTCCCCGTCGACCAGCATTTTTAGACCGTCCGCCGCCACCACCACCTTGCAGCTTTAGGGTACCACCCCCTAGACCTCCTCCACCCAGGGCTGTACCATCAGCGCCTCCACTGCCTGAGCTGCAGTATACTATGGCTCAGGCAGATTTGAGACTTCTGAGGCTGCAGGAACAAGAAATTAGACGCCTGATAAAGGAAAAAGAAGTGCAAGTCAGTCAGTTGCGACGTCTGATGGACGGGGAATAGGGTTTTAACAACCCGAAACAAACGGCCCTTTTCAGGGCCACCTAACTTTCACGAAAAGAAACCTTAACTGAAACGATGCAGTTTTTGTGTTGTGTTATACTATAGTGGTAAGTCTAGTAGTAAGTAAGTTAATTCTTTTTACTTGATTGAACAAATTTGATAAGATAGAAATCAATTCTAAAAATAGTAACATTAAACACTTGAGAAAAAGTTTAGTTAGAGATAAAAAATTCAAAACGAGGCAATTCTAAAAATAGTAACATTAAACACTTGAGAATAACTTCAGTTAGACTACTGAGAGCTCATTTGGCAGCCGAAGCTCGAAGAGTCAACATCGTCAGAAAAACTCTCTCTGGGTGAGTGTTTAATTTTTTTATTTTATATACAGTAGTACAAGAAATATATAAAAACTTGTTGAAACGATGTAAGTGAACAACTTCATACTTTACACTTTACTACTTGTGTCACTTTGTCACTTGTGTCACGTTGAGACTTCATAACTAAGAACGTTGCACACGCTGCAAACTTTGAGAACGGTACACACGTTGCAAACTTTGAGAACGACACAAACTACTTGTGCCACTTTGTCACTTGTGTCACGTTGAGACTTCATAACTTAGAACGTTGCACACGCTGCAAACTTTGAGAACGGTACACACGTTGCAAACTTTGAGAACGACACAAACTACTTGTGCCACTTTGTCACTTGTGTCACTTTGAGACTTCATAACTTAGAACGTTGCACACGTTGCAAACTTTGAGAACGGTACACACTTGATCACTTTGACAAACTTTGAGTACGTTACACACTTTCATGTTCTATGGTTCTCACTCCTGCCGTGAGATTAGTCAGTCCCTGGAAACTAGATATCCCATGATTCCATACCCAAGATGGCTACCCTTCCTAACCTTCCTGTTTCGCTAGCCACCCACCCCTTTGGTTTAATGCCTACAGCCCATAAAGAGTCATCATCCTTTTGTTCCACCCTATAGTCTATACAGAGTAATCTCCCTTTGTTTCACCTATACAGTCTATACAGAGTGATCTCCCTTTAGTCCTACTCATACAAGCTATACAGAGTAATCTCCCTTTGTTTCACCTGTAAAGTCTATACAGAGTGATCTCCCTTTGTACATACTCGTCACTCTACAAGCCTTAGTACAAGTCTTAGTTCAAGCTTGAATCGAGCTCGGCCTATCGCTTCTCGCGCATGCGCATGATACACAACTCTCAACGACGGTGGCGCCACCAACTACTAGTTTCACCGACGGTGGCGCCACCAACTACGAGTTTCACAAACCTGGAAAACCCCAAAGTTTCGGTTCTAAAAATAGATTCACTCTCAGCTCAAAACTGGAAAAACCCAACTTCTCTCTCTTCCCGTTGACTTCTCGTGAACTCTCGTGACCTCTTGTGACTTCTCGTGACCCCAACCTCTTGTAACGAAGGCTCTCATTGGCTCCTTAGCCAAGATGGCCGCCCCCACAACCTTCCACTTCCGGTCATAGACACGCCCCCAAACTCAACGATTGGCTCTTTCTCCTTATTGCCATGACAATATGACCTCACTTCCGGTATGACGCACTTCCGGTATGACCTCACTTCCGGTATGACGCACTTCCGGTTATGACGTCACAGGCGGCTCCATGGTGTGCCATTTGAATTGACCAATCAGAAGCCAAAATTCAAATGGCACACCATGGAGCTGCCTATTACTACTAATGTGCTACAGATGTAGTCTCGTGTTTCCGATTTCTTTCTGTGATTTTTATTTGTTTTGTGATAGGCCTTATGTATGGCTTTTAAGATTAAATATATAAGAAATAAACATGTGATATTCTATTCTTTATTGATTCGTTCATGTATTCTTACGCTGAAAAGTAAAGTGGTTATAACAAGATATCATGTCGTAATAAAAGATATTATATCGTAATAACAAGATATTATGTTGTTATAACGAGATATGAATTATCTTGTTATAACTAAATATTATGTTGTTATAACGAGATATGAAATATACGGAAGCGTATTAGGGCCACGAGTTGTCTTATAATTGTTAGTTGTTAAGGTTTCATTTGCATTTTTCACATCGTTGTTCTTAATAAGGCATAACATTGCATTACTATATGTGTGTTACAAGACATTATTCATGTTACATTTTATCATTCTTGTTCAATATTGTTAGTATCACAACCTTAATAAATACGTTTTATTTAAAGTGATAAGATTAAGAGTATGTTATGTAAAAAAGCTTTGTTTTAAATTGTCCGTTATCAATCTAATTAAAAACCGATCTCTCACCGCTCCCGTTTTCAGATATGTCGCAATCCGCAATGGAGTCACGTGCGAGTGACATTTCGTAAGTTTATAATGTTCGACCAATGAAAATGCAACTTACAAAATTAAATGGCAAAGAAATGAAATTTATTTTATAAAAAGAAAACCGTCAGTCCGCAAAAGTCCATCGGAATATATTTCGTGATTTGAATCTATCCAACGTTATGAAAATAATTCTGTACTATCGGATTTTGTGTTGTTTAAAATGTTAAAAAAGTATTCACATCTCTTTGCCATTAAATCGCTTACAAGATCGTGTAAGTCGAATTTTCATGGGTCGAAAATGACAAATTTACGATGTCATCTTCGCGGGACCCCATAGCGGTTTGCGTTTAGATCCTGTACGCGACATATCAGAAAACAGGAGCGATTAGAGATCGGTTTACAATTAGATTGGTCCGTTATAAGACATTTTCTGTTTGATATTTTTTGAATTAAGAATTGTGTCATATTTCTAATATGTTTTTAATTTTTGAGCTCCCAGGCAGTTCATTCTCGCCATCATTCTGTACGCTAGACATGGACGGATGAGACATATGAGGCAATGACTATTGATTCTGGAGCGGAGGGAGCTGACAGAATTTTAAAATTAATATTATGGCCTTGAACACATTGAAAAGAAATAGTATGTCCTTTATTAGCAATTTGATAACTAATCTGACCTTAAATGGTACTAAATTTGTTATGAACATCATTTTTTAAAAAGTTTCGGATCGCTTCGCTCTCTGTATTTCTCTACAATTTTGTCGACTGGTTACGTTCATATTTCTTGATTAATACATAAGGACATTTATATATAATTTAGATCAAAGAAGTTTCGTTGCTGACTTAATCAGTGGTCATTTGCATTCATTTTTTCTGCAAATCCAACACGAGGAAGGAGTAAAACACTGACAAACAACCCCACCCCCCGAAAAAAAAAAAATGACTTATACAAATAATCAGTCTCTTCGTTTAATGACTTTGAAATAAAACCGGTTCCTAATTTAATGTCAGGAACCTAGATAAAAAACTTTGAACTCTCTGGACTTGTGAAATTTAACATTTCCTGGAGTACTAGTATACTCATAATATCTTGTTATAACAAGATAATTTATATCTTATTATAACAACTTAATATCTTGTTATTACGACATAATATCTTGTTATTACGACATACTATTTTGTTATAACGACATAATATCTTGTTATAACAAGATAATTCATATCTTGTTATAACAACATAATATCTTGTTATTACGACATAATATCTTGTTATTACGAGATAATATCTTGTTATAACAACATAATTCATATCTCGTCATAACAACATAATATCTTGTTATTACGACATATCTTGTTATAACGACATAATATCTTGATAAAACAAGATAATACATATCTCGTTATAACGACATATCAAGTCGTTTTAACAAGATATATGACGACATATTTTTATTACTACATGTGGCAAGTATCGGCTTCCGTAGACTGGCAATCTAAAGAGTAGAAATTCGTAATGGAGTTAGGACGATAAACATGTATACAAACGTGAGTTCCGGTAGCTAGACTTCACGTCTCAAATAGTTGCAATTATGTTGTGACACAACTTTTTGCCGACGGATTAATGCAACTGACCAAATTTCCAATGGCTGCGACGAGAAATATTTTGTGAAACGGATCGATATGTTGCGGTGAAATTGTGTCACCACACGGGCCGTCTTGCTACAAGTACGAAGAAATAAGCAAACTAACTTAAATTAGGGACAGTGTTTCGGCCAAATGAATGTCCTGTTCAACAAGATTTAATCGAAGCTAAATAGGCTATTGCAGGATTTATGTTGTGTTGATTCTAGCATAGGATATTAATCATGGACAATTCGATATCTCCTTATTTCCATACTATTTTAAGAGGTTATTATTAGGTCTACACGCTGGGTGTTTCCCGTGATTAGATAACTAATTAATAAGCATAAACTTTTAAAAATACGACGAAAGTATATGCGAACAAACATTGAGTGCGTACAAAAAATTATATTTCTGAACGTTTCTCACGAAATATGACTTCATAATGTATACAAATCACCGTGCATTTTTATTAGAATTGATAATTTGTACCATGACAACTTAAACAAAAACATTCTATTGACAATGGCAACATGTTTTTATATTGGTCAAGAATTTAACAAGGACATTCTATTGATTATGAAAACGTGTTTTATACTGGTCGTGACATTGACAAGGACATTCTGTTGACTATGGCAACGTGTTTTATACTGGCCATGACATTGACAAGGACATTCTGTTGACTATGACAGCGTGTTTTATACTGGTCATGACATTGACAAGCACATTGTGCGGACTACGACGTGTTTTATACTGGTCATGACATTGACAAGAAGATTCTTATCACTATGACTACATGTTTTTACTGGTCATGACATTGACAAGGACATTCTGTTGATTATGACAACGTGTTTTATGTTGGTTATGACTTTGACAAGGACATTCTGTTGACTATGAAAACGTGTTTTATATTGGTCATGACATTGACTAGGACATTCTGTTGACTGTGAAAAGGTGTTTTATATTGGTCATGACTTTGACAAGGACATTCTGTTGACTATGACAACATGTTTCATACTGGTCATGACTTTGACAACACATTCTGTTTACTATGACAACGTGTTTTCTATTGGTCATGACTTTGACAACCATATTCTGTTTACTATTGCAACGTGTTTTATATTAGTCATGACTTTGACAATGACATTCTGTTGGCTACGACAACGTGTTTTATACTGGTCATGACTTTGACAAGGACATTCTGTTTGCTATGGCAACGTGTTTTCTATTGATCATGATTTTGACAGTGGCATTTTGTTTACTATGACGACATATTCTATATTGGTCTTGACTTTGACAAGGACATTCTGTTGACTATGGCAAGGTGTTTTATTCTGGTTATGACATTGACAAGGATATTCTGTTTACTACGACATGTTTTATATTAGTCATGACTTTGACAAGGTCATTCTGTTGACTACGGCAACGTGTTTTATATTGTTCTTGACTTTGACAATGACATTGTTTACTATGGCAACGTGTTTTATATTGGTCATGACTTGACAAGGATATACTGTTTACTATGGCAACGTGTTCTTGTCATTGACTTTGAGAAGGATATTCTATTTACTGTGGCACGTGTTTTCTATTGGTCTTGACTTTTGTAAGGACATTCTGTTGACTACGACAACGTGTTTATACTGGTCATGACTTTGACATGGATATTTTGTTTACTATGGCAACGTGTTTTCTGTTGGTCATGACTATGACAATGACATTCTGTTTACTATGGCAACGTGTTTTATATTGCTAATGACTTTGACAAGGATATTCTGTAGTTTATGACAACCTGTTTTATATTGGCCATGGCTTTGACAATGACATTCTGTTTATTATGACAACGTGTTTTATACTGGCCATGACTTTGACAAGGACGTTCTGGTTACGATGGCAACGTGTTTTATATTAGTCATGACTTTGACAAGGATTTTCTGTTGACTATGACAATGTGTTTTATACTAGCAATGACTTTGAGAAAGACATTCTATTTACTATGGCAACGTTTCTATTTGTCATGACTTTGATAATGACGTTCTGTTTATGATGGCAACGTTTTTTTTTATTAGTCATGACTTTGACAAAGATTTTCTGTTTGCTCTGGCAACGTGTTTTCTATTGATCATGACTTTGACAAGGACATTCTGTTAACTACTACAACATGTTTTCTATTGGTAATGACCTTGACAGTAACATTCTGTTTACTATGACGACGTATTTTATATTTGTCATGACTTTGACAAGGACATTCTGTTGACTACGACAACGTGTTTTATACTGGCCATGACTTTGACAAGGACATTCTGTTGACTATGGCAAGGCGTTTTATTCTGGTTATGATATTGACAAAGACATTCTGTTGAAAATGACATGTTTTATAATGGCCATGACTTCAACAAGGATATTCTGTGTCCTATTGCAACGTCTTTTCTATTGGTTTGCTATGGAAACGTGTTTTCTATTGGTCATGACTTTGACAAGGACATTATGTTTACTATGGCAACATGTTTTCTATTGATCATGACTTTGACAACGACATTCTGTTTACTATGGTAGCATGTTTTCTATTGATCATGACTTTGACAACGACATTCTGTTTACTATGGCAGCATGTTTTCTATTGATCATGACTTTGACAACGACATTCTGTTTACTATGGCAACATGTTTTATAATGGGCATGATTTTGACAAGGACATTCTGTTTACCATGGCAGGGTGTTTTATATTTCTCATGACTTTGACAAGGACATTCTGTTTACTATGGCAACGTATTTTCTATTGGCCATGACTTTGACAAGGACATTCTGTTTAGTATTGCAACGTGTTTTATATTGCTCATGACTTTGACAAGGACATTCTGTTTACTACGACAACATGTATTATGTTGCCCATGACTTTGACAAGGATATTCTATTTCCTATTCAACGTGTTTTATATTGGTCATGACTTTGAAAAGGACATTCTGTTGACTATGGCAATGTGTTTTTTATTTGTCATGACTTTGACGATGACGTTCTGTTTACCATGGCAACGTGTTTTATATTAGTCATGACTTTGACAAGGACATTCTGTTGACTACATGTTTTCTATTTGTCATGACTTTGACAGTGACACTCTGTTTACTATGACAACGTGTTTTATATTGGTCATGACTTTGACAAGGACATTCTATTGACTACGACAACGTGTATAATACTGGCCATGACTTGACAAGGACATTCTGTTTTCTACGACAATGTGTTTTCTATTTGTCATGACTTTGACAATGACGTTCTAATTACCATGGCAAGGTGTTTTATATTAGTCATGACTTTGACAAGGACATTCTGTTTGCTATGGAAACGTGTTTTCTATTGGTCATGACTTTGACAAGGACATTCTGTTGACTATGGCAACATGTTTTCTATTGGTCATGACTTTGACAGTGACATTCTGTTAACTATGACAACTTGTTTTATATTGGTCATGACTTTAACAAGGACATTCTGTTGACTACGACAACGTGTATTATACTGGCCATGACTTTGACAAGGACATTCTGTTTACTACGACAATGTGTTTTCTATTTGTCATGACTTTGACAATGACGTTCTAGTTACCATGGCAAGGTGTTTTATATTGTTCATGACTTTGACAAGGACATTCTGTTGACTATGGCAACATGTTTTCTATTGGTCATGACTTTAACAAGGACATTCTGATGACTACGACAACGTGTATTATACTGGCCATGACTTTGACTAGGGCATTCTGTTGACTACAGCAATGTGTTTTATGCTGGCCATGACATTGACATGGACATTCTGTTGACTATGACAACGTGTTTTATATTGGTCATGACTTTTAAAGGACATTCTGTTTGCTATGGCAACGTGTTTTCTATTGGTCATAATTTATTACAACGTGTTATATACTTTTCATGACTTTGAGAAGGACACTGTTGACTATGATTATACGTTTTATATTGTTCATGACATTGATAAGGACATTCTGTTGACTATGACAACGTGTTTTATATTGGTCATGACATTGATAAGGAGATTCTGTTGACTATGACAACGTGTTTTATATTGGTTATGACATTGATAATGATATTCTGTTAATAATTACATCTTAATTTTTATCAAAATTTGCAGCTTAATGCAGATCATGATGAACAGCAACACTATCTGAATCACACCTACTGTTCTTTACCTGCTTTGTGTTATAATCAGTTTTTTAAACTAAATCTGTTAGAACACAACTTTGTCACAATTAGATTTCCGTGTTCTTTGTGACTTAATTTATTACAAAACTGATTCAGAAATATGATTTGAAATTAGTAATACTGTAGACAAAAAAGTACACTGTTTCGGGACAATAGAACTGTTCACAAAATCCGCATTCCTTTAGACTAAATGTGTTTGATCATAGTTCAGTTGAAATATCAAATGTCATTTTTATTTCACAAACGGAAGTATAACGTCTGTATCATCTGTAATCTTCCTTTACTTGTCACTGTATTTCGGGATCTTCCGTATTTGTATTGTGAAGACACACACGCTTTTTGTTTTATATCCCGCTGAAGAATTTTACTTCTATGGATACGCCACGTATTTTAGGTAGTGTCTAAAGTAAGGTTTTAACATAACTTTAGATATATACCAAAATATAATGATAATAACAAGTAGTTACATATGCGGATCTATACTTTTTTCCTACTTTATAGATATTTATATAAAAGCCTCCAGATTTTAAAATATGAAAATAAGTTTGACTCTGTCCAAAATTAAACCTTAAGGCTTCCATGTGTAACATAAACTTCCCGTAAACAAATTTGATTTAAGGCAGAAAATAAAAGAAAGAATGCATACATTGACGTTATGTAGTATTAAATATATCTGCTGTAAATCTACGAACAGATTATAAGACAAAATTGTTTTAACGTGCCACCGAATATTTCTTCAATGACATGGAGATTCCATCAGATATAAGTGAAGTATTCCGCAGTGAGAGTTATGTAACGTACCGCACATGCCGTGAGATGGAACCCGAGTAAGACAATTGACTTGTCTATTGTCGAGCACTTGTCGAAGTAACAGTGACTACCATTTGTGTTAGATGTCACCCGGTACCTTCCGCTCGTGTTTCAAACACTCCAGTCCACTGCGAGCGGTTAGAAACAAAGAAAATCTTTATTTCTCCAAATGCGTTACTTCTGGACACGATATTTCAGTTTCACTTTTCCTTTCTGTTTGGATGAGCAATTTTTTTATTACAAACATTATCATTATGTTAGATATCATTTCACTCACAGGCATAACAGAGGCCTAATATAATGTACTTGTGTTATATACCACTCCTTGTATATCATTTAACTCTCTAAACATGTGACAGCTCATATTTTAATTCCGACGCATCATTGCATTTTCAAAAAGTTTTGTTGACTTCAGTGTCAAAGTTAATTTTCTCTATTTACTCAACCGTGAGAGACATGTATTCACCACAATGACTATTTACAACTGACAAATCAGAGTAAAATCTGTACTTTTGTTTAATTTGAAATTTGAAGATTTGTGAAGCTGATTTGTAAACTTTGGGTAACATGATCGTTGAATAAAAAGCATTAAAATGTATCACATTTATAACTAAAATATAAGGGTAGTAGAGAATTTAAAACAGGAACGTAAAAGCATGGAGACTTAATAATTTATTATCGAGACATAAGAACGTGCACAACTAAACTAAATTTTGTCGGTCATTCATTGTAACTTTTAAAGGGAGTTTTACGATATGATTCATGGAAAAAAAATCATGAAAAAATGTCGTTCCCCATTAACAAAATTGAAAGTTTCATCTATATTATATTGTCATTTTTGTTTTAACGGGGGTTTTACAAAAAAGAAGAGCATGGTAATTGGTAAAACCCCCATTAAATAAAAACATAATATCTATACAGAGAGTTTATAAAGAATTATCCACTTTAAATGGGAAAGGATGTTTTTGTTTATCTATTTACTTAATTTATGTAGTTTAATAAAACATTTATTTCAAATAATCATGGAAAAGGATCGAGCAGAAAAGTTAAATCAACATTATATCACGCACTCTTGCCTACAAAGAACATGTAATATTGTCATAGATGGTGACATTATATATATATATATATATATATATATATATATATATATATATATATATATATATATATATATATATATATATATATATATATTTAAATAAACGAATATTTAAACATATAACGTGTATCATATATATAATTGCGTGTCAAGAAGTGGATGAAGAGAAGGATTATATGCCTAGATGACGATGACCATATTTTACTTTAATTAAATCTTTTCGTCGATTTATTAACCTCATAATTTATTCATTCATCTGTATTTTGAAGTGTCTTCTTAATTCATAGAAACAGCATATCTCTCATATATTTTCAATTGAATTATTTGTATCATTATAATCTATACCTATTTCTCATATTTTATGTATTTTTACACAATGTTGCTTATCTAAATTTGTTATTACATATCAACAAATGCTTCCCAAGTATATCTTATAAATGTTTTGCTTAGAACGTTCTTATATATTTACTCTCGTTTCTTTTTATGTAATATTGTTTTTTTTTTTTCATTTTCATTTTATTATGAATGGTTTTTTTCTTTTTCATAATGTCATTAATAGAAATTTTGAAATTCACATCAATAAAATGTGTCAAATTCAATGTTTGTATCAATGTTTCAACCTTTTGACATGATTTCACATTGCTATTAAAAGTTTTATGCTAAATATTAAAACCACATGTCAATTTTTCATATCTTAAATAATATTTCTCTTATTTGATTAAGAAAATCCGGAAGTCAAAAATTGCAGATAATCAGTAGCAGTTAAACATTATGTACACTAACAATTAAATCAAAACACAGTTGAGCACTTCAGACAACTGTTTCATTAGAAGTGTAAATATTTATTTACTGAAACCTATCTATAAATAACTAGATAGTTATAGATAAGTTTAGATAAATGAATATTTAAACATATAACGTGTATCAATCAAACATTGTGATATCTGATATTATAAACCAAGATCACTCATGGAATTTGATATGTTAACTTGTGATTGACCATAACCTTTAATAATAATGTATCACTTAACAGTTTGCTTCTGAATAATAAATGGTTTTACGTAGAGAAGACTTTGGTAGACATATTTTCACCACATGCAACTGTTACAAACAACTTGGAAAGCTAACAAAGCCGGTCATAACATTTGTCATAAAGTATTGTTATTATTTGTCGTCGGTATTTATATTACCATGCATGTTTGAATATTGCGGTATCCTTAATCTCTAGTTCACCAAAAACACAAGTGTACAGAATCTTGCTTCAGATATGCTGATTTTGTGGCACTGACAACATTTTATATTTTTTTCCCAGGCCATATCAATAATTTGATTTTGTATAATTATCGGTATTTGTAAATCATAATCAGAGAGACAAAAAGTCGGAATTCATAATCGGTTATAATTTCCAAATTTGAAATACACTAATGTAGATGCCATTACCCTTTGAGTATCCCTCTACATTTAAACGAAATACTAAATGAGAAAAATGACATGTTTAGTGAGAGAAGAAGAAGAAGAAGAAGAAGAAGCTGATGATGATGATTGTGTGAATGTTCGCGTTCAATTGCGATAGGTCGATTGTCCCTTTCACGACAAATTGCAACCAGGTTTTCTCATAAATTCCATTCGGATGTGAATTCAAGAATTAATAATTCCTTTGGGAAGGGCGGCTTCCCCAACTGTTATGATTTATATTTGCATATTCAATGCATATAAAAAGTGGTCGGGTTGTTAGATCTTGGCGCGTTACGCTTTAATCAGCACAGGTTCGAGTTTCGCTTGAGCCTGGACTGATTGTGTAGATAGGTTCTCCAGCTAAGTTTACGGTGGTTTTTTCTCTTGTGGATTGTAAACGGGCTTTCTTTTCCAATATTAAAACGTGCACCAAAAATCATTGATTAGGACAATAATGAAACAATAAAAACATTAATGACTTAAAGCATGAAATAGTCAGTTACAAGATAATCGCATCATGATGACGCATGTGAACTTCATTCTGTTTAACAAAAGTTGATATCAAGTTTGTGACGTCATGCGGACATTGCCTTTCCACACATATGGGGATAATCAAAACACCTAGGTAATTGTACTTTAAAGGTGACAATGTTAATTAGAGAAATTAAAGGACGTCTATACAGGATATTCAGTTAGAAGGAAGACATCACTGTTAAACTACATTTCTTAAATATGTATGTCCTATTTGCTCTTCCGTGTAAATAATGAAAATTGAATAAAACGGTGGTATCAAACGGTGCGTGTATGCATTTACAAATAATGCTATATTTCGAATGTTGGTAACAGTTTTTCGTTTTCATAAATTTTATTTTCCACGACTATCAAACTTATATCTCCCTGATATTTATATTCCTTTTTAACTCTGCAATTCAATAAATATTGATACTTCTCTGTTACGTTTGAAATATCTTTAACAGTTTTGACCATGATGCTTGCTGTACATCGAGCATGCACACAAACACCACCACCAATTAGACATCGTAAAAACATCGCAGCGTGGAGGGAACCTTGTGCAGGTAGTAAACCACGAGCTGGAGATATGCTACATATACCACATCAAAACATTTCTGTTTCTTCCAAAATAGCATCCATGATTATTCGATTGGAAAATCTGCATGAAGCTGTGAGCAATATGATGAACATATCCGTAAGTATTATTATATTAAGAAATTTTGATGAACAAATCAAAGCACACACACACACACACACACACACACACACACACACACACACACACACTGCTATAGAATCATTAGCCATTATGTTTAAGTATAAAACCAACGTAAGATTATATGATTAATTTTGAAATCGTAAACAACTTTCACGACCATTTTTATCTAGGTAGCTAAGGATCACATCTTTGAATCGCGAGGTGTTAGTGAAGGGTATGAATTTTACATTAATATTCTGCATTCCTAATTTCTACAATGATTGCTTGATTGAGATATAGCTCATCATTATTCATTATGTTGACGGTATGATCGGACTACCCAAATACCAGCATGTCACCAAAATACCATGTAATCACGAACTGGTATCGTAGTGGAACCATTCATGGTGCATTCTACAACTTTAGTCAGAGCTGACATCATGTGTATATTTAAGATTCGAGTTAAACACTTTTTAATACTCACATTTGTTTCATTTTCTCAATGTTTTTAGAGAAACTGTATCTCAATGGATAAGACATTGGTTCATCGATTCTTTTTTTCAAAATGAACAATTGTAGACTGATTTCAATCAACAGAACTTTATATAATATACCATATATCAAAGTGATGATGCAATTTACTTTAGGGAGACAATATTTGCGGAGATGCGTTTTGTTCCGGTTGAATAGACGCACATATCCACCTAGTATACCTAGATATAAATCACTAGGATGTCCAGGATATTGGTACAAATCTGGTAAAAAAATGGACAAACACGGACCTCTTGAAATCAAGAGGTGGGATCAGGTGCCATGGAGGAGTAAGCATCCCCTGTCGACCGTTCACATCCGCCGTGAGTCCACAGTTAAATTAAAATAAAATACATGAGGGACGAATTCTTGTCATAATTGGTACAGACGTCTCAACAACCGCAACGAAAAGGCAATTCAACATTTCACCAGTTAAATAGAGTAATCGAAAACAAAATTATTATACCGACTGTAAAATTTGCGGAACGTTGACTTCAAAGGCGGTTTTCGATATCCCTGTGTCAATAATTTATTAGAGAGTAGTTTACCTCTGCATATAAATGTTCATATGTTGAACATGACCGGAATACAGGATCATTCGTGAAATATAAACTCCATATGTAGGTGATTGTGGGATATTACTACATAAATGTGGAAAATTAACGACGCGGTTGTCATATAGCCTTAGTTGTTAATTTCCCGTCTGTGCCTACAGTAAGTTAGAGCCGACCTCGCTCAGTCGGTAGCGCCCTCGACTCGTGATCGTAAGGTCGTGAGTTCAAGTCCAGCCGGCGGCAGGTTGGTTTCCTGTCCTTCGGATGAGACAGTAAAAATCGAGGTCCCGTGTCAAGTTGGTGTCGGCACGATTAAAAACCCTCACTGCCCAATGGCCGTAAGTGCCGAGCATATGCCAAAATTTTAAGCCCTTTACCGGCATTTGGTGACGTGTCCATATGAATGAAAGATTCAATAAACAAACAAAATCTATAGTAAGTTAAGTAAAAAAAGTTTTATGAAATAAGTTAAAAAAAGGGAAAAATTGTATATAATAAAGAAAAGTCAAGAAAAAATATAAATGAAATAATGAATAAATAAAATTATTATGGATGTGTACTATTATGTCCCTATATTTATGTAATTAACATATTTTTTATAAATTCTACAACCATGTATAAATTACATATTTACAATAGACTTGTAGATTTATATTTAATTCGAGCTCAAATGATGTTTATTGACAGAAACTATCGTCTTAAGTTATTTTTTCGCCTACTTTTAAAAACTATTACTATTGTATTTTGATAATATTCAACAATGCATGTTTTGTTTTACTATTTTAAATTACTAATGCTTACAAAGTGCATTGCCTCACACAAAGATAGCAAATGCCTTGGTTTTTAGTCGCCATGAGTCAAGGTATATATAAAGGAGTCTATCAAGAAACGCTTATCATCTTAGAGAATTATAGTTGTATTACAAATGGCCTCAGTGTATAGTTTGTGATTGTACCTTCTGTTTTCCCATAACAAGTTGAAAGCTAACGGCGGATTATACTTAACTTAGATTTGAATTATGATCAGACATTGAAGTTGAATACAAATATCTAAAATTATACTGTAAATGCCGTTTTCAAGCAGGAATTCCGTAAAGCTATTATGCAATACCAAAACAAACCGGTTTCAGAGAAACAGGGACCAAGTAACTGACTCACTGTAAATCTAATAATTTTAATTCTGTACAAGGAAGAATCAATAAACAAAACATAGATAGTAAATGCATAAATAGTTTGACATATTTGTAAATAAAATTCCAACACACGAACAATACAGACAATAAATCATTGAAAATTAAAACATTTACACAGATTACAATATATAGTGAACTATTTCTCACTTCCAAATAGTTGACTATTTTTAAAACTAAGTTTTGTCATTATTATCACACACACACACAACACACACACACACACACACACACACACACACACACAGATATATATATATATATATATATATATATATATATATATATATATATATATATATATATAAAATAGTTTGTTTTGAAATTAAAATATATATTGCTAGATGTCCAATTCAATTCATAGAAATATTCCATCACTACTCATGTTGTATTTAGAATTAAAAGATTAGGTTAGTTTAAAAATATATTCTAATCTGAATTCGGCACTCATCAAGGAAACCTCGATTTGACAAGAGACCGAGTACGCTATATGGATAACAGTATTTTTGTTTTTATCTAAAGCAAATATGGTACTAGTTAAAACTTAGTTTCCAGCATTTCTCTTGATTGGCATATCAATGTGTGAACTGTATACATTCATATATTATAAACGAAATTTACAATATTATTCTAATGTTTTTTTCTCAGTATCACTTTTAATCCTTATTCACGCATATATGAAATATTGTCAATAACAAATAGATTGTAACAGTCACATTGGGTAAGATATTTGCATTTGTATATCAGATTTCTCAACGAGTACAAAATGACTCGGATCTTCTGAAATCATTGACCAATCAACCACCACTGACATTGTTTCCAAAAAGCAGCAGTGAGGAAAATATACAGGTAAATTGCTTTGCATTGTTTTAAATGACGAATGATATTGTCAAATATTCATGTCATCGAATTGTTTTCTCTCTGAATAAACCACGAGCATTTTGTCCAATCGGCGATGGGTCGGTTTCCTGTCCTTCGAAGGAGATGGTAAATAACAGAGGTCCCGTATCACAGTAATTGTCAGCATGTTAAAGAACACTCACTGTTAAGTGGACGTAAGTGCCGAGCATAGGCCAAGATTTTAAGCCCTTCACCGGTATTTTGTCTGTGCCTGTCTGTTTCTGTGTCTATCTGTCTGTCTCTCTGTCTTTTTCTGTTTATCTATGTCTTTTTCTTTGTGTCTTTGCCTCTGTCTGTGTCTGTCTCAGTGTGTCTGTCTGTCTGTATGTCTCTCTATCTGTTTTTGTCTGTCTCTGTTTCTCTGTCTGTCTGTTTCTGTGTCTTTTGTGTCTTTCAACCTGTATATATTAATATATATATATATATATATATATATATATATATATATATATATATATATATATATATATATATATATATTATTTCAATGTGGTAAATTGACAAACGTTCTATTTACAAGGTAGATGAAGCTAAATATGAAATAATAATTGATATATGACTTGCTTTGATACGTAAATTCAATACAAAAGCTTATCAATTGGTATACAGGTTCTATGCACTATCAACACATATACACTCATGTTATAAGGTAAATAATTGAAATCTATGAAATGTGTTACAGGATGTGAAATTCACATACTGGGTAATGTCATAATCTGTAAGTTGTACACATGGTTGTTTGTTTGCTTTTATCATCATTTCAAATGAGATAATCTATTTGTTTCATTTCCATTATAATAGACATTGTTTATCACAGATTATTTAAGCCTACACGCGTTACAAACGATGACTGTTCTGAACAGAAACGGCTTTTCCTAAAACTTAAATTTACAAATAAAGGTATAGACGTTTAAACATTAGCAATGTTCTAAATCACAAAAAAGTTCAGTAATGTGTTCCGCCATATTATAAATTGGAGACCACGCCTTGCATTTCATATAGCTATACATCTAGCATCGCATCCAAGCTATACAATAACAAACGGGTTTTGCAGTGCCTAGACATGAACCATTTTCAGCACAACACCGTCACATGTCCATGTGCATCATATCCCTTCAAATATAATCCTATCGGGTATGTAATCACCGAGTACGTTTCTATTGTTGAAAATGAAAACCTCAAAAATCTTATTTTAAGAGGTTCTAAATACCGTTCCTTTAAATGGCGCCAGAATTTCAGTTTAGTTATGAATTCTGTCGCAGATTATGCCAGACGATGGGCGAAACATGAAGACACTTTGTCTGAATGGCTAAAACCTGTACAATTGTTGATAAAATCTCGTATTCGAAAACTTGAAAGAACTATGAACACACGTTATCCCTCTGTATTTAGTGATCCAGAAGTAGTAACTGAACTGGATAGATTACATTACCAATGTGTACTGGTCCCAGATGACAAAGCCTAAAATAATATAATTTTTATTTGCAAGACACATTACTTTAATTGTTTATTAGGAGACCTAGGGTTTAATACGAATTCTGGTAATCCTACATACACACGTAGCTCACTTTCAAAGGACGAGGTCCTTCTAAATCATGTGTCCGTATTACGCTATATTGATGTACCTACAACCGATACTGATTTTGAGCTATTTATATTGGATACCTAAACTTCATAAAACCCATGTAAACAGAGGTACATAGCAGGATCCAGCAAATGTTCTAACAAACCTTTATCTTTACTCCAAGATATGACAGCCGTTAAGGAGAAACGTCAGCAATATTGTACAGTTGCTTATTCCAGAAGCGGTGTAAATCAGATGTGGATACTTCTGGATTCTCCACAACTTTAAGAAAGGCACACACTTGTTCTGAAATTCACAGTATTAAAACATACGACTTCTCTACTTTTTACACAACTATTCCACATTAAAATTTAGAAGAAAGACTTTTTAGCATTATAGACAAATGTTTTTTCACTAAAGGTAATACCCGAAAGATTCAATATCTAGTGATTGGCTATGATGCTTATTTTGTCAAACACCACTCTGATTCTACATATAAATACACTGCAGTTGATATAAAAAAAATGCTGGAATATCTAATAGACAATATATTTGTAATGTTCGTAGACGTGGTCTTTAAACAAACTGTCGGCATTCCTATTGGAGCCAATTGTGCCCCTTTATTGGCCGACCTGTTCCTTTATTCATACGAAGCAGACTGCATTTAGAAACTGCTGAATCAAAAGAAGGAAAAGGTAGCGGGGTCCTTCAATTTGACATTTAGATATTTCGACGACGTTTTGTCAATTAATAATGACAATTTTCATACATATGTCAATGCGATATATTCCAGCGAACTAGAAATTTAAGATACAACAGAATCAAGCACACACGCTTCATACTTAGACATTTTACTTACTATAGACACAGACGGGGAATTTGCAACTAAGATATACAACAATCGCGACGATTTCGGCTTTCCCATAGTAAATTTTCCACATTTAAGTAGTAACATCCCACAGTCACCCGCATATGGAGTTTATATTTCACAAATGATCCAATATGCCAGCTCAACATATGAACAGTTCATATACAGATGTAAACTGCTCACTGACAAATTATTGACACAGGGATATCGAAAACCGCGTTTGTTGTTAACGTTCCGCAAATAATAAACTTGTTTTCGATTACTCTGTTTAACTGGGTGAAATGTTGAGTTGCCTTTTCGTTGGCGGTTGTTGAGACGCCTGTACCAATTGTGACGAGAATTCGTTCCTCACTTATTATATTTGGACTTGACTGTGGACTCACGACGGGTGTGACCGGTCTACAGGGGGTGCTTACTCCTCCATGGCACCTGATCCCACCTCTTGTTTTCCAGAGGTCGGTGTTTTTCCATTTTTGCCGGGTTTGTATCTATGTCCTGGACATCCTTAAGATTTATACTTTGGACATCCTTAAGATTTATGCTTTTTGTTTGAGATGTTTTATACTTCTCCGTTTCTTCTGGCTTGAATAACCCGATACGCAGATTCACGCATATGTAAACACCTGTACCCAGTGAAACACTTATTTCAACACACAATGAATCTCAGAATAAAGATGTAGATGTAAACAAGTGTGAACATGTAACATCAATGTCGTTGATTTTTATCGCTGGGCAACAAATAATCATTTAGTTCGCAATTTTAAATAAAATACTAGTATTTAAAGAGGGATTCTGCCTCATGTCTTTTACTTACCTGTGTAGGTGATAACCGAGTTCCACGTCTGTTCGCGATTTGGTACAATGTAAATGTAAAAAAGTGACTTAGTTAGTTCACATATTTACTAGACTACATGTCTTATTTTTTAATTATTTAATTCTAAATGGTTACCTTCCTAAAATGTAATTAAAGTGTATGGCATTTGTATTGAATTTGGGATAAATTTTCCTTTCACTCGTTTTCTTATTTACTTATAAACATTGTATTTTATTACTTCTCCCAAGATATAATAAATTAATGACGACGGAAGCTGATATAAGTTTTTGGTAGGGCTCGTGTTCAAGGTAGGGCTCGTGTAACCCACAAGGAATCAATAACTCAGCTCGTGATCGTATAGTTCTAGACGCTTCTCCCGCTTTGTAACTGAAAAAAACCAGAGAAATACGGGTGCTGTACCCATCAAAATCTGTCAAACTTTCACCTTTTGTAACCTTTTGACACCATCTTAAATAGTGCAGTTTTAGTACGTTATATTATTTAACATTAAAATCGAAAATGCCGAAATTTGTGTACCAAGGATGACATTGACAGATAATGATCTATGTAACCTTGTTGCTTAAACAATATATAAAAATCAATTTCTACATTCATATTTAACCCTTATCATTAAATTTGATTAAAATGTGTTGGTAACTTGTTTGTCCGAAACATAAATTTCATTATGTAATTAATTCCTGCCCACATTTCTCACATACAATGTATGTAGTGCATGTTATATTTTATATCAGGGCACACCAATGTTATTATCTGTTTATATCTATATTTACAAGTTAATATTTGAATATAAGTATTTCCTCCCGAACCTCATAGTGTTACACTAGTCACTTCCCCGACCTATAGACTTAGCATGGTTAAAATGTGGGTGACGAGTCTGCACTCTAATCGTGCTCGCCTGCCATTTCAGTTCATGTATTTTGAGATCCTAACTATTTGTAAATAGGCCTTATATAAATCTAATTTTTGTCAAATGCAAGAGTGTTTGGTATCTTTTATCAATAAATGATTTATTTCTTCGTTATCTTTATATATCTGCAAAATATTCTTATATCACGTCTTTTGGTAAGTCATGTTCAGGTTCCCATGTATTGTCACGACTGGGATACCCCTGCCATTTAATACGGAGCTGCCTGATACCATCTATTCGTTTGTGACGCAAAATTTTCTCTACGATGTAAGTTTCGTTCTCATTTTCAGTCTCGGATTCTGGAGCGTCAGTTTGAAATCACT
This sequence comes from Atrina japonica, assembly GCA_030159075.1. Classification (NCBI taxonomy): domain Eukaryota; kingdom Metazoa; phylum Mollusca; class Bivalvia; order Pterioida; family Pinnidae; genus Atrina; species Atrina japonica. The sequence continues at coordinate 499,331 of BROG01000472.1, read as the reverse complement.
CGAACTCGCTATCATTGTCTGTCGGATTTTCTATAGGAGGATCAACAAGATTTGTTGGCCGCCGCTCTGGATCATGGTACAATTTCATACGGTCAGCGTGCTGAGGAGATTTCAGCTCAATATCATCTGAACATATCTTGGTGTTAGACTTACAGCTTTCTCTTTGTATCAATGAAGACTTCGTCATTTATCTTATTCACTGGTGGTTGCTTTTTGTACTTTAATTCGGTTACGACTTACCAGACGTTTTGATTTGAGTCGGGTAACTGGCGATTGTCGTTATATCTAAATATATCTTGGAAATCGGGGTCATTCCGTTGTTGTGCTATGATTTCTTGTTGTGATACTTTGGTGATTTCTGCAATACTAGCAAAAGGATCATAATCTGTAAATATCGTTTTTGTTTGAACTCTGGCGTTTTGCACGTTCACATCTCTGTGTATACTGGTTATTTCTTTTTATCAGTATGTAAGCGTCGACTAAGAGCGTCCGCGTTGAATGTGCTTTTGCCTTTTTATGAGCGATATCAAATTGATAGCCTTTTAGGAAAATAGCCCATGTGCTAAGCGATCTGAAGTTTCCACCTCGTTTAAGTTCTTTACAAATGTGAGAGCACTGTGATTTGTAAAAATCTGGAATTTCTTGTCAGCTAAATATATGCGGAAATATTTACCCCCTCTACTAAAGCTAAACATTCGGGTTCTGAAATTGACCATTTTTGTTTGGCGGTCGCAAGGTTCTTCCACCATATGCTACGATTGTTTCTCTAGCATGCGAATCTTTCTTACCTAGGATGTAGGATATCGAGAATCCGGACGCGTCAGTGTATACAAAATTCTTTGTCAAAGTCGGGAAAAGCTAGTATAGGTGCGGTTGTAAGATGTTCTTTCAGATCATTGAAAGCTTTTTCACGTGATTTTGTTTATACAAATTTGCTACCTTGACTTAAAAGTTTGTTCAGTGCAATCCTTTGTAATGATAATTTGCGAGACATAAAATTGCCCTAACATCAGTCTTTGAGCGAGGAAATGGTCTCACTGCTTGCGTTTTAGATGTGTCAACCGCGATACCATCTTTATATACAATGTGACCTAAATATTTTACTTCTACATTTTTACGGTTCAAATGTAAGTTTTCTTCGCAGAATTTATTTTTGAAATATTTTTCATAAATTTTCAATGTGCTCGTCAAAATTCTTAGAAAATATCAGAATTTCAAGTTGAGATCGCGTAAAACATGACCGACATAAACGCTCTGGAACTACCTTGGGGACAGAAGGTAATACATTTATATTGATAGAGTCCCTCGTGTGACAGATAAATGCAGTTTTCCCTTTAGTTTTAGGGTCTAATTTGAATCGTCAATACCCGAGAACATATCTCATTAATTGAATATTTTGGCTTTACCTCTCACCGAGTGTGTCAAGTATGTCCTCCATTAGCGGTAAGGGGTCATTTTGAGGTTTAGATACTGCGTTTAGTTTTCTGTAATCGACGGCAAACCGATATTATCCTTTTCTTTAACGAGAACTACCGGACTCGCCCACTCACTAACGGACGTTTTTTTTTTTATATTATTCTCAAGTTGTTCTTTTATTTGCCGAGAAATTTCCGTTTTTGCCAGTGGAGATGCACGATACATTCTTTGTTTCACGGGTGTCGCGTCCTCGGTGTCGATTGTATGTGGTGATAAATCACTACAACCTAATTCTGATAGGTCTTACGCAAATACTTCACGATTTCGGCCTAAAAATTTCAATAATCTGAGTTTTTCCTCTACTGACAATTTCTATTCTGTTAAGTCGATTCCTAATCCATTTGCAGTTTCTAACTCTTTTATTTCAATTGAAGAAATAGAATTTGCGATTGCTTTGTTCATCTTGTTGTGATGTTTTGTTTTGTACCTCCAAAATGTTCCCTAAGGTTAAATTTTTCTGCAATTTTACATGTGTATTTGTGGGATTTAGGACCCTGACAACAGCTAATTTATTTTTCATGTGAACTAAACAAGTAACTCCTATAACCGAATGTGATCCCATTAAAGCGTGGTTCATTTCAATTATTCCTAATTTTGACAAGATTTTTGTGTTTTGCTTTGGTTGTACATTTAAAATTACTTCTGATCTAGCAGGTAATATAACATCTTGTACTAAGGAAACTAAGCATAATTATGTAGTTTTCGCCTCTCGGACAGAACGTTACTTCGGCCATCCCCTATTGTAGGTTTAACAACCCAGTGTCAAATTCTATATTCGCATCTTGTTTTCTGAGAAAAATCTAAACACAAAATGATAGTTTGACCGACGTTTTCTGCTACGAAAAATAAGTGGTAACGTTCCAATCTGCCAATTTGAATTTTGAGCGTCGCTTTGCCATCGACTTTAATACGAGTGCCTGTTATACCTTTGATGAGCATTGTTGCATGTTCTAATTTGAATTCATTGTGCAATTTCGCTTTATTGAAAAATTCAGTAGATATTATAGATATATCTGTCCCCGTGTCAACTAAGGTCGAACAACAAAAACTTAAAATAAAACAAAATGAACAAAACTCTAAACAATTATTATGATAAATATGATGATAATGATGATGATGATGATTATGATTATGATGATGATGATGTTGTTGTTGTTGCAAATTCTATCATTGTTGCCATTGTTTTATGTCATTCATATCAGCCATATTTGTTTGCAGTAATTCGTAATATTTCATTTTAATTTCACAGGTGAATCAAATGTTTGTGGAAGATTATAGAAAAATATCAATAGCCTTGATCTATTTAGAGCTGATGCGAACTACAGAATCAACGAATGAATTTAAAAACATGACGTCAAGTATAGAACAATTGGCGCTGGATTACCTATGTGAATTGTATGTTATAATTGGGAATGGCACCTCGCTGCAGTCCCTTGTAAGTGAATCATATATACCAGAAAAGTACAGAACCATGAGTCATACATCAAGGTACATGTGGAATATCGTTTTATTGAGAGACACTGCGTCATTGGTGGATAATATCCTAAAAAAGTACAAAAGGCAAATTGCAGCTTAATATGAGGAAGTCCAGTAACATATTAATGTATAACTTCTGTACTATAAACAGATATCATAAAAGTTATAATTATACATATAAAAAAGTTTCGATTTTTATTGTAAATATCATACATGTAACTATATTACACACGTATCTAAAAATATGAATGCTATATGAAAATATCAGATACCAAAGTATAAATCTTTAGGATGTCCAGGATATAGATACAAATCTGGTAAAATGGACAATCACGGACCTCTGGAAAACAAGAGGTGGGATCAGGTGCCATGGGGGGAGTAAACATCCCCTGTCGACCGGTCACACCGGCCGTGAGTCCACAGTCAAATCCAAATCAAATCGTGGTGAACGAATCCTCGTCACAATCGGTACAGACATCTCAACATCCGCCAACGAAAAGGCAACTCAACATTTCACTTAGTTATACAGACTAATCGCAAACAAGACTATTATACCGACATCAAACGCGGTTTTCGATACCCGTGTGTCAATAATTTGTCAGTGAGTAGTTTACATCCGTATATGAAATGTTATATGTTGAACACGCCCTGGCTTATCGGATCATTCGTGAAATATAAACTCCATATGCGGATGACTGTGGATATTACTACTTAAAAGTGGAAAATTTACGATGGGAAAGCCGAAATCGTCGCGTTTGTCGTATAGCTTAGTTGCAAATTTCCCGTCTGTGTCTATAGTAAGTAAAATGTCTAAGAACGAAGCGTGTGTGCTTGGTTCTGTTGTATCTTTAATTTCGCTGGGATATATCTTATTGACATATGCATGAAAATTGTCATTATTAATTGACAAAACGTCGTCGATATATCTAAATGTCCAATTAAAGGACCCCGCTACCTTTTTCTTCTTTTGATTCAGCAGTTTCTGAATGCAGTCTGCTTCGTATGAATAAAGGAACAGATCAGCCAATAAAGGGTCACAACTGGTTCCGGAATGCCGACAGTTTGTTGAAAGACCACGTCTCAGAACATTACAAATATGTTGTCGATTAGAAATTCCAACATCATTTTAATATCAACTTAAGTGTATTTATGTGTAGAATCAGAGTGGTGTTCAACAAAATAAGTATAGTGATAACCAATCACTAGAACTTTAAATTTTCGAGTATCACCTTTAGTGAAAAAAAACAGTTGTCTAGGATGCTAAAAAGTCTCTCCTTTTATTTTCTGTGTGGAATTGTTGTGTAAAGAGTACAGAAGTCTTAACTTTTGATACTGTGAATTTGAGCAAAAGTGTGTGCCTTCAAATTTTCTAAAAGTTGTTTAGAATTTTAAGTATCCACATCTGATTAACATCGCTTCTGGAATAAACAGCTGTACTATTGCTAAACTTTCTCCTTAACGGCTTTTAATATCTTGGTAAGGAGTGAAGATAAAGGTTTGGTAGAACATTTGCTGGATCCTGCTGTATACTGCAGCTTATATGGGGTTTTATGAAGTTTAAGTATCCAATATAAATATGGTACGTCAAAATCAGTATCGGTTGTAGGTATATGAAAAGAGCGTAATACGGACACGTGATTTTGAAGTTTCTCGTCCTTTTGATGTGAGCTACATGTGTTTGTAGAATTACTAGATGATTTCGTATTAAACCCTAGTTCTTCTAATAAACAATTATAGTGATGTGCCACACAAATAGCAAATTATATTATTTGAGGCTTTGTCTGCCGGGACCAGTACATATTGGTCATGTAATCTATCAAGCTCGGTTACTACTTAATAAGGTGTTTTCATGGCTGACTCAATTTTTGTAGCTGTTAGCAGGTTATGCAAAAAAATGTCCCAGTCAAAATTCAGTGAAATTCACCGAAAATAAAATGCAGTTCATTGCCTATCACTCAATTTCATTCATAAGAATTAAATAAAATAAATTAAACTACAATATTTTCATTGTCAAGAAATAATGGTTCAAATCTTGACAATGATGCAACTAGAGTGTAGGCTACCGTCCGACATCAGTTTCGTACATGAGAGCCAGCACGAGCTTTTACATGGTAATTGTGCGTGAAATTAAAACTAAATTCCTCAAAGCTTGATGGGAAATTATTTCTACGGTCGGAGCGACTGAATATTGACCATTTGTATTAAACGAAATGGAATATATGGACAGTTGGTGATGGTTTGATGTAAATGATAATATTGAAATGTTTTGTGCATATTGTTTACAATACGCCACGTATTCATCACAATGTAACTGCAGTGGCAGTGTAATGATGTAATATGACTGTCAGAGAGATGTTCTGGCGGTCTGCGTGGGTTACTCACTGAAATGTTTATGGTATTTACACTGAACTTTTCAGATAAAGAAATTGCTTGTGAATTAATAAATAGTATATATATATATATATATATATATATATATATATATATATATATATATATATATATCACAACTATCACTACATCATTGAACATTAACTATGGACCTTGGATCAGAAATGATACTATTCTGTGAAAATAAATCATTCAAACAGCACAAATACAATATAATAAGAAATAAAAAGGCACATATAAACTCACCATGCCCCGGCTGGGGTTTGAACCCTCGACCTACGGCACCAATCGCCTGGCGCCCATGCACGACGTCCTAACCATGCGCCATCTACGCATTCACCAAAAAAGCATGTTTCAAGGCCGTGCAAAGAATTCCGAATATGAGAACTCGGTCGTAAAGAAAGATGAAAGGTATTTAATCCTAATGTTAATGACGATGGATTGAATATATATATATATCATGGAATTAATGTGCTTACATGGAAGAAGAAACACCCAATTGAAACCATTTTAAAATGACTAAATATACCACTTCAATAATTAAACAATTCTCAGAAAACTGTTGTTTAGGGGAAATCTGTATGCATGTTTAGACATTTAAGATTACTACAAATAGATGTTAGTTGTTGGTTGTATTTGTGTTTAACGTCCCACTCAAGAATCTTTCACTCATATGGAGACGGCATCAAATGCTGGTGAAGGGTTTCAAATTTTGGCCTATGCTCAGCACTTACGGCCATTGAGGAGTGAGGGTTCATTAACGTGCCGACACTTACTGTGACACGGGGCCTCGAGTTTTTATGGTCTCATCCGAATGAGAGGAATCCGACCTGTCGCCGGCTGGACTCGAACTTTCAAGAGTCGAATGCGCTACCGTCTGAGCAAGGCAACTCAATTAGTGTTCGTAAATCTTCCGAAAAAAAAGTTATGCTAATATTTTGCTATTTCATTGTCTGCTGGTACCAGTACATATTGGTCATGTAACCTATCCAGTTCAGTTACTACTTCTGGATCATTAAATACAGAGGGTATGTAGGATTTCCAAATCAATGTCGACACGTTAATGAACCCTCACTCCTCAATGGCCGTAAGTGCTGAGCATAGGCCAAAATTTGAAACCCTTCACCAGTATTTGATGCCGTCTCCATATGAGTGAAAGATTCTATGAAAACACGTTATCCCTCTGTATTTAATGATCCAGAAGTAGTAACTGAACTGGATAGGTTACATGACCAATATGTACTGGTACCAGCAGACAAAGCCTCAAATAATATAGTTTTTATTTGTAAGGCACATTACTATAATTGTTTATTAGAAGAACTTGGGTTTAATACGAATTCTGGAAATCCTACATACACACGTAGCTCACTTTCAAAGGACGAGATCCTTCAAAATCACGTGTCCGTATTACGCTCATTTGATATACCTACAACGGATACTGATTTCGAGCTACCACATTTACACTGGATACCTAAACTTCATAAAACCCCATATAAACAAAGATACATAGCAGGATCCAGCAAATGTTCTATCAAACCTTTATCTTTACTCCTTACCAAGATATTGACAGTCATTAAGGAGAAACTTCAGCAATACTGTACAGTTGCTTATTCCAGAAGCGGTGTAAATCAGATGTGGATACTTAAAAATTCTAAACAGCTTTTAGAAAATTTCAAGGCACACAATTTTTCTCGAATTCACAGTATCAAAACTTATGACTTCTCTACTCTTTACACTACTATTCCACATAAAAAATTAAAAGAAAGACTTTTCAGCATCATAGACAACTGTTTATTCACTAAAGGTGGTACCCAAAATTTAAATATCTAGTGATTGGCTATCAGGATACTTATTTCGTTAAACACCACTCTGATTCTACACATAAATATACTGAAGTTGATATAAAAAAACATGCTGGAATTTCTAATACACAATATATTTGTTATGTTCGGAGACGTGGTCTTTCAACAAACTATCAGCATTCCTATGGGAACCAATTGTGCTCCTTTATTGGCCGACCTGTTCCTTTATTCATACGAAGCAGACTGCATTCAGAAACTGCTGAATCAAAATAAGAAAAAGGTAGCGGTGTCCTTTAATTTGACATACATTTAGATATATCGATGACGTTTTGTCAATTAATAATGACAATTTTCATACATATGTCAATGCGATATATCCCAGTGAACTAGAAATTAAAGATACAACAGAATCAAGCACACACGCTTCATACGGGAAATTAGCAACTAAGCTATACGATAAACGCGACGATTTCGGCTTTCCCATCGTAAATTTTCCACATTTAAGTAGTAATATCCTTCAGTCACCCGCATATGGAGTTTATATTTCACAAATGATCCGATATGCCAGGGCGTGCACAACATATGAAAATTTCATATACAGAGGTAAACTACTCACTGACAAATTATTGACACAGGGATATCGAAAACCGCGTTTGATGTCGACGTTCCGCAAATTTTACGGTCGGTAGAATAGTCTTGTTTGCGAGTACTCTGTTTCACTAAGTGAAATGTTGAGTTGCCTTTTCGTTGGGGGTTGTTGAGACGTCTGAACCAAATGTGACGAGGATGCACTCCTCACTTGTTTCGTTGGACTTGACTGTGGACTCACGGCGGGTGTGACCGGTCGACAGGGGATGCTTACTCCTCCATGGCACCTGATCCCCCTTTTGGTTTCCAGAGGTCCGTGTTTGTCCATTTTTACCGGATTTGTATCTGTGTTCTGGACATTCTATTGATTTATACTTTGGTATCTGAAATTTTTATATTGTCTAATTTCTGAACATGTGGGAAATTACTTTCGACAACTCTGATTTAAAATAAAACAATGGCAATGCAAATTGCTTGTAATCTTAACTAAGTAATTTCCTGCAAATCTATATATCACTAGAAGACATCGACATTGTTATTATTATTATTCTGTAAATTATAAGTCATTTATCTTAATTGCAAATTGTTTTCAGTTATTTAAAATTCATTCGCTTATTGAACCATTGTGGCCATTTTGTAGCCAATTTCCCCTTTATACATTTAAAGCTTCATTCAGGAACGTATGTATCAAAAGTGAAAAAAAAACCATCCGTGTACCAAAGATGCACAACAATCCCTATAAACACTGATTCATTCCGGGGTCATCTAAGTGCTCCATCAAGCCTTTATCTTTATCGCCAAACTTCTTACATATATTAAACAAGGTCTTCGGAAGTACTGTAAAACGGCCTACTCAATAAGTCAATTAGATGTGGATACTAAAGAATTCAAAAGAATTGTTGGAGCATTTAAAGTCTCCAAATTTCAAACATATGACAAGCATCAAGTCTTTCGATTTTTCGACCCTTTACACAACAATTACTCGCCAAGAACAGATTAACATTTATTATACAAAACTTCTTTATATACAAAAATGGAAATCGCATATATGAATGAAAATTATCTAGTGTTAGGTCATGAAGAACCTTATTTTGTTAAGGAACACTCTGATTCCAATAACAAGTACACTGAAGACGATATTATCATGATGTTGGGACAACATCTACGTGGGTTTTGGAGGAAAAGTTTTCCAACAAATTGGCGGCATTCAAATGAGTATCAATTGTGCACAACTCTTGACCGACATCTTTTTTGTATTCATATGAAACGGAATATATAAGTCTCTGCTCTCGAAAGGACACAAACATAATCTCGATTCAATTTTACTAACAGGAATATCGACGACGTTATGTCCATAAATGATTCAGAATTTCAGAATTACCTCGGCCAGATCTGCTTCTTAACTAGATTTTCTCCTGTCGATTGGAAAGGATGATCAACTTCGCAACTCCTTTATGACAAACGCGACGAATTCAATTTTCATATCGCGAACTTCCCGTATCTTATTAGTAATATTCCATCTTCCCCTGCCTATGGCGTTTTCATTTTACAACTTATACCTTATGCCAGGGCATGATCTTCTTATGAATGTTTTATTCTGAGAGCGAAAAGACTCGCCAATAAACAACTTACACGAGGTTGAATGCTTGAAATCGTCGTTTAAAATGTTTTATGGTCAATATTAGGATCTTGTTAAACATTATGAAGTCCCCATTCAGGAATATAAGTGAGTATTCTGGAGTACGACCACAGATAAGGACTCCCTTTCGCCAGTCATGCTTTTCAAAGAACTATGTCTTTTCACCGAATTTGACCCATTCATCGAACTAGAAAGGTTTTCATGGAACGTTTGGGACGGATGTGGCATGCCAACAGAGTTCACAGACTCCTTCCGGACACCCGGTTTTATCCCGTTTGGGATTGTTCTTCATGTTGAGACTATTTAAGGATTGTTTTTCATTTTTTGAACATCATCGGACGGAAAATTAGCAACTAAGCTATATGACAAACGCGACGATTTCGGCTTTCCCATCGTAAATTTTCCACATTTAAGTAGTAATATCCCTCAGTCACCCGCGTTTAATGTCAACGTTCCGCAAATTTTACGGTCGGTATAATAGTCTTGTTTGCGACTACTCTGTTTCACAAAGTGAAATGTTGAGTTGCCTTTTCGTTGGCGGTTGTTGAGACGTCTGTACCAGTTGTGACGAAGATTCACTCCTCACGTGTTTCATTGGACTTGACTGTCTACTATCTAGATACTTAGAGATGAAAGTGTTACCTCTTATTTGCCTAGACAGATCTAAACAATAGAAAAAAGATACTATCTTGATACTTAGAGTTGAACGTGTTACCTCTTATTGGCCTAGACAGATCTAAACAATAGAAAAAAATGATACTATCTGATACTTAGAGTTGAACGTGTTACCTCTTATTGGCCTAGACAGATCTAAACAATAGAAAAAAATGATACTATCTGGATACTTAGAGTTGAAAGTGTTACCTCTTATTGGCCTAGACAGATCTAAACAATAGAAAAAAGATACTATCTTGATACTTAGAGTTGAACGTGTTACCTCTTATTGGCCTAGACAGATCTAAACAATAGAAAAAATGATACTATCTGGATACTTAGAGTTGAAAGTGTTACCTCTTATTGGCTCGCATGTGCTGTTCATATTTCTAGATGATCCTATATGTAAAAGCTTACTCAACATACACTAATTCCATCACTACTACCACTACTACTACTACTACTACTACTTCTACTACTACTACTACTACTGCTACTTTTAGTACTATTTCTACTAGGGAATACGGAGTACACTTGAGTCATGCGTCATCCAATGCATAACAACATAGCTCGTTCTAAAATATTTGCACTTCCCTTACCAGTCATTGGCAAGTTTCATACTTTTGTATTGATAAAGCGAGAATTTCACCAGTTTTTAGATTCATACATGAAATGATTTGACTTTTTCCCCCAAAAGAGAGTTGTTGATGCATAAAAACCAGAGGGAATTTTTTAAAAACTTTTTCAATAACTTTGACGATTTGCCTATGAATATCTAGTGAAATATGACCTTTATATCAGTGTTGATATATCCGTTAGATTTCCATTTGATGGCATATAGGACATATAGGGGAAACACGATTTAGAGAATCGCATATGCCTACAGCATTAGTAAAATGACTTGTAGTCCCTTATTTATAGCTGGGTATTTATTTCACATCATGGATATTGATAACAAATAACAATTTATATCTGGACATGTATCTCAAGTCATTGGCAGTAAACATGGCGCGCGCACACACACACACACACACAGATATATATATATATATATATATATATATATATATATATATATATATATATATATATATATATATATATATATATACTTATACTGGTATATGCGTATGTTTGTGTGATCATGTGATATGATACACTTGATACAAACCCGGCCTCTGAAAATCAAGAGGTGGGGTCAGGTGCCATGGAGGAGTAAGCATACCCTGTTGATCGGTCACATCAGTTATGTTAAATCCAAATGAAATAAGTGATAAACAAAGCCTCGTCACAATTGGTAGAGACGATGCAACAACAGATCGAACAGATAATCAAAATTTCATTGTGTTGTACACCCCCCCTAATCCTCGACCATTTCGATAACGTCACAGTGTTTTGTTTTCACGGATAAAATAGATTGTAAGTTATCTACGAAACTCGTTGTTTGCGGTAATACTCTTTTTAAAATGTGTGTGTGTGTGTGTGTGTGTTTGTATGTGTGTGTGTGTGTGTGTGTGTGTGTGTGTGTTAACATGTCATTTTTTTAGCTAATGAAATCATTCATGGTGTTTTATATGCGCTATCATTTTGTGTATTGGGAGGCTTTATATGACTTTGGTGCCTGTCAAATTTTACCTTTGTTTCGGAAAGAAGTTTTGTAATGGACAACAGTAGTGCCCTATCATGATCAATAATCCCATACTTATGCCAGTAATTAAAAAATTCCTAATAAGAGTTAGTTGGACATTTCAATGTTAGGAAAATATATTACAGTATTTTCTTCTAAATGTAGTGTGATATTGCAATGATAATGTAATAAGATTACTTTTGATTATAGTATCATATTCAGATATTTCTCTTATTGTGAGGGTGGGTGTTAATTGACGATTTTCTACGATTTCCATAGAATAATGAAATCGATAGGTTTAACATAAAATCATATATATGTATCTTCCGGTGTAAAAGATTAGAATTTTTAGAAAAGGTAATTGAAATATTATCTCTTCAGGATGTATTTTATGTTTTTCTTAAAATGGAATTATATATATCTTTCATGGTATAACTGAAACCTACTAACATTTTCGACCAATTTTTCTATTTTAGGAAATTTGCAGTATATATAAAGACAAGCTTCATGTCTAAGATGAATCAGTGTATGAAACTTGTCGTCAAGCAAGGAAAATGTTGCATTTCCTCCGACTAAATGTATTGTTATTTTCTCTAAGTATCGTATCCTCACATGTCTTCATCAGTGACAATGAGCAACAGCAAAACCTGGATGTTCTCCACAACAGTATACATAGTCTGATACACAGTACTAGGGTGCTTAGAAATAAAATAGTAAGCATTTTTATATTTTGAAATTAATGGTCAATATAATGCAAATACGTTTTTGTACATAAAATGTTAAACATCCAAGCTCTACTAATCTGATAAGAGATATTTGTTCATCAACAGTCGGATTTTAATTTTTTCTGTTCTTGGCGAGGAAGGAAACAGCAGTCCGAATCGTACTTGAGGATCCAATGCCTTAACTGAAATAGTGTTTTACAACACACCTAAGAATTTTTCAGTAACCACCGGCCTTCTGGAAGTAAACTAAACTTTCTCATGAAATCAGCTTAGGTTTCAGCGGGACTCAAACCTCAGTTGACAATAGAGAGACTTCATGGTTTAAATAGCCATGCACTTAACCATCGATGCGGAGGCACCACGTATAGTTGTAAATTTTAATTAACTGAATGAAATAATCGTTAACGAAACTAAACTTCATTCAGCTAGTCGAACTGCAGTAAAACATGATTTTGAAAATGGTGATGTTATTACAAGTTGTGTTTTTACAAATGCCGTCGATACACATCCACGCAAAATTTTATATTTGTTATGACCTATATTGACATTTGATCTCGTATTTTTTTTAAAAAATTAAATTCATATATTTAGATATTTTCCGTCAATTTATATATTGTTACAAACTGTTATCTCATATTGAGTGATGGCACACATATCCGTGTTTGACAATTAACAATGTGTTAAATTATACATTGTTTTAATGGCCTTCTAACCAATAACACTTTCAAATCCATATTATTGATATTCTTAAAGTGTTTTTTTTTTTTTGCAGACAAAAAGAAATCAAATTCCGAACGTGACTAGGATTCATGCTGAATGTGTCACAGATCTACCCCAGTTTGTCCGTGAGTCATGTATTCAAGTAGGTAATTTACGTGGTCAGGCGGAAATACCTGAAATTAATCAAAAGTACCATAGATAAAATGTGACGGAATATAAATTAGAGATATATCTAATTTACATAGGAGATATGAATACAATATATCCCAACGAACTTGAACTACAGAATTAAGCTCACATTCTTCCTGCTTGGAAAATTCACTTCTTATAGACATAGATGGGTTTAGAATTAGAACAGCTGCGACAATACCAGTAACACATACTCGTATATATATATATATATATATATATATATATATATATATATATATATATATATATATATATATATATATATATATATATGTAAATTGTTGTAATAAATCGACTAAAACAAATATTGTGATATATAATGTATAGTGTGTTAGGGTACATATAGGACAATATTTTCGCGATTTTCTCAAAGGCATCTATATCTTGATCCATTATCTTACGTTAATGAATTCGCCTGTACAATACGTATCTACACAGAATTTACTACATAAATCCATCCACAAGATTGAGCCCTGTACTCTTAGAAATTCCTAAAAATTTCTGTCATTTCATGACAATGGTTTAAAGCAATCAACAGAAGATATGTTGTATTACCTACATAAAATAAAATTTGAAGGGGTTGTGTCAAAGATTAATATTGAATTGAGCAGAAATATTTCATTCTTTCGGAGAGAAATGCTAACAGAGCTGACAGCCGTTTTAATAGCGCATTGTAGCATCTTGGGAAGAAGGAAACAGTTGGACAGAATTTGAGTTTTACACGTCGATGCGATTTAGAATATATGCTTTATATCTGAGAAAAGTCTAGTTTCGGAGATTTGTGGTGTTGAAAGTGCCATTTTTGATATTTTGATCAATCATTTGTGTTTATTCCACAACAAAAAATTAGCGAAATAGATCTAGGTGGCCACTTCATGTTCCATATAAATGGTGTTTATATATTTTTTAAATGTTTAAAATCAAACCATATAATCGGTTGTAAAATGAGGACTTGTGTAGGACAATTCCGCTGGGCACCAAACTTGCTTGAATGATTGGTGACCTCACAATTTCGGTTTTATTTGCAGATTATTCACGCTGCAACATCTTCGGTATGCCTATGGCAGCCGGGAAAACATAAAAATCAATGTTACAATGGATATGTTACTCAATTTTATTCATTTATTTATTTATGTTCATAGACAGTGTTGCGAAGTAGTCACATTATCGGCTTACTTAGAAACAGCGTCTACGAAAATAGTCGGTACCTAAACAAATTATAAGTATGTCTTTTACATGAGTTTCGCCTAAATATCATAAATGTCACGAAAGGCGCGACGAGGCTGAGTATCATTGGTTTTGTACATTTACTAATATTTCACGAAAGACTGAGGTTCGAATTATCTAAATAATTTTATAATTTTGGCTTTCTGAGACGGCCCCTATACGGTTTACAATTCATTACCGCTGTTCAATTTAGTAAATAAACACGTCGGATTTGAGGTAAATTTCGACACGTATTTTACATTAGGTTTTATAGACAACTTTCACATCTCTGGATCAAAATTTTGAAATTTGCGTATGTGTTATGAATTATATTTAGAAATACTTTGATGTACTAGTACACATGGTTTTTATTTTCCGCACAAATTCGATTTTTCTCTGTCCTATATATACACAAACGCACCTTTGCTTTGCTATTTTTTATCAAAAGGTGACATAATCTAGTACGGTTATTCTGTATGTTGAACTGACTAATAGCCAGAATTTGAGTTTAGTCCTTTACTGTCCAACTTTCAATTGAACCTTCCATATTTTGTAACAAAAACTTAGAACAGATTGTTACAGTTTCACATCCTTTTCCCTTTTAAAGTTATATCATTTTAATAGTATATGAGCTTAATCATCATAATTAAATCCAAACAAAGTTGAGTGCAGAAAAAGTTATAAAACATTTTAATGAATATTGACCAATTTGTTTTCTTTGATTGGAAATTTGTGTACCAAAGTTATAATGGATAAAAAGTATGTTTTTATCTTTTTATAGATATCATTCCAAGAAATATATGATAATATTTCGACCTATTATGCATTCATGAGGTCCATATCAGCACAGGAAAGGCTGTGGGAAAGAACAGGAGTAACATCAAGATCGTTCAGCAGATACATCCGGAGAAATATATTGCCGTATTACACTGTGACTTTGGCATATACTAGAATTATTGCTGATAATCACGGCGTTGGAGAAAATAGTGCACTCGAAAGAGCCGAACAGACTGTGATTACCGAATACTGTGTTCCATATCAGCTTCTGTTTATCTTAAACAATTTGCAGATACACGAACAAAATGTTGTTAGGTGTTCAAATGTCTAAGTGTTTGTTGGTGGATGTATATGTATGTGTGTTTGTATCTGCAGTTTTTAAATTTTTGTGTGTGAACTTCAGAAATGCAAGAAATTGATGACTGAATACTTATTTATATCTATTCGTTTATGTCTTGTTACATATTCAATGTTCATTTTGATTTGATTAAGGGATATAGGCCTAGAGTTCAACTTATTTTCTATGAATATAAAATAAAAAGCAAGAATATGTTTGCTATTTATTTATTAAAGAAAATGGTATGAATAAAAAATGGTGGCATTGCTAAGCTGCTTATAAAATGCCGGGGGTGGCCTTGCTAATCTGCTTATAAAATGTCGGGTGGTGGCATTGCTAGGCTCTTATAAAATGCCGGTCGGTGACGTTGCAAAGCTGCTTATAAAATGTCGGGTTGGTGGCGTTGCTAATCTGCTTATAAAATGTCTGGTGGTTGTATTGCTAATCTGCTTATAAAATACCGGTCGGTGGCATTGCTAATCTGCTTATAAAATGTCTGGTAGTGGCATTGCTAATCTGCTTATAAAATGTCGGATGGTGGCGTTGCTAATCTGCTTATAAAATGTCAGATGGTTGTGTTGCTAATCTGCTTATAAAATACCGGTCGGAGGCATTGCTAATCTGCTTATAAAATGTCGGGTTGTGCGATTGCTAATCTGCTTATAAAATGTCGGGTGCTGGCATTGCTAAGATGCTTATAAAATGTCGGCCGGGTGCTGGCATTGCTAAGCTGTTTATAAAATGTCGGGTGGTGGCATTGCTAAGCTGCTTATATCTTAGTAAGAACATTCTCATTCTGCAAGATGGTACATACTGTACTGTGGAATTCATATGACATTGGAGGCTGAATAAGTCTTTCTCACTTGCGAAGCGCAATACAAAAAAGTGTACTCTGCCTCAACATTGGTTATTTTTCAGTAAACAACTGAAAGGTTAATGTTAATCCTTATAATCTAATAAGTGAAAAATACAATCCTTTAAATTCAATTTTAAATTCTTATTACGATATTTAAAAAATACAACACAAACAATGGATGATGAAGCGCAATGATATATTGAACAGCTGCTCTTGTTGTCCTAGTGACGGCTGACGTAGTTACTTGCGTCATAGCAAAGTAGGTTACACACATTTAGCCTAGCATTTTCTTCCAATCTAATGAGATGTTTTACAAAAAATGAAATTATATTAACTGTCGACCAACATAGAAAGTACATAGATATCAACAAACCTGTCGACCAACATAGAAAGTACATAGATATCAACAAACCTGTACAAAACATAAAAAGTATATATCATAAAACCTGTCGACCAACATAGAAAGTACATAGATATCCACAAACCTGTCGACCAACATAGATAGTACATAGATATCAACAAACCTGTCGACCAACATAGAAAGTATATAGATATCAACAAAGCTGCCCTTAAAATATACAACGTATATATCAAAAAACCTGTTCAACAACATAGAAAGAATGTAAATATCAACAAACCTGTTGAAAAATATATAAAGTATATAGATATCAACAAACCTGTTAACAATATATAAAGTATATAGATATCAACAAACCTGTTGAAGAATATATAAAGTAAATAGATATCAACAAAGCTGTTTAACAACATAGAACGTGTATAGATATCAACAAAATTGTCAAGCAACAAAAAGTATATAGATATCAACAAACCTGTCTAATAAAATAGAACGTATAAAGATATGAAAAAATATTAAACAACATAGAAAGTATATAGGTATCAGCAAACATATCCAACAACATAGAAAGTATATAGATATCAACAATCTTGTCTAACAACATAGAAAATATATAGATATCAATAAACCTATCCAAGATATCAACAAAGATGTTAATAACATAGAATGTATATAGATATAAAAAAACTGTTAAACAACATAGAAAGTATATAAATATTAACAAACCTGTCCAACAACATAGAAAGTATATAGATATAAAAAACCTGTTGAACAACATAGAAATTATATAAATATCAAGACACATGTCCAACAACATAGAAATTATATAGATATGAACAAACCTTTAGAACAACATAGTAAATATATAGACATCAATAAACCCGTTGAACAATATATAAAGTAAATAGATATCAACAAACCTTTAGAACAACATAGAAAGTAAAATTGAAGAAATACCAATCGATAATCAAAACCATTATAAGACGACCAATTAGATGTGTAAATGGTCTCAACATGAAAAACAATTGCGAATCCCAAACGGAATAAGACCAGGTGTCCGGAAGGTGTCAGCGTCTTCTGCTGGTATGCCACACCCGTGGTAAACGTACCATGGAAACCTTTCTTGTCAATTTGGGTAAAAGGTCAAGTTTGGTGATAAGGTCAAGTTAAGTGAAAAGCACGATTGGTGAAAGGGTGTCACTGTCTGTGGCCGTGCTCCCGAATACTATCTAATATTTCAGGGATGGGGACTTCATCCCCGTATCGACCATAAAACTTCTTAAACGACGACTCCAAGCGATCAACAACATTATGTAAGTAGTTTATTGGCTAGTCGTTTTGCTCTCAGAATAAAACATTCATAAAAAGAGCACGCCCTGGCATAACGTATAAGTTTTGAATTGAAAACGTCACAGGCAGGGGAAGATGGACTATTACTACTTGGAAACGGGAAGTTTGTGATATGGAAATTGAAGTCGTCGCGTTTGTCATAAAGAGAAATTTAAAGTTGACAGTCCTTTCGAATAGACAGGAGAAATCTAGGTAAGAAGGAGATGTATTGCTCTCTGTCGTCTCATTGATCTCTAGCTCAACAGGATAAATCTGGCCGAAGTAATTCTGAAATTCTGAATTATTTATGGACCGAACATCGTCGATAAGTGTGTGTGTGTGTGTGTGTATCAACAAACCTGTTGAACAACATAGACAGTATGTAGAGATCAACAAATCTTTAGGACAGCATAAGTATATAGATATCAACAAACCTGTTGTACAAAATAGAAAGTATAACAGATATCAACAAAATTGTTGTACAGCAAACCTATCATTACCTAAATAATGAATGTTTATATACATGTACAAGAGGAATAACTCTTATGGCCTTATTTTGTTTATTTTTGTTAGAGTTATCTTTTTTGTGATCTGATAATTAGGGCTTTCCACCTTTCAGTGGAAAGACCTCTTATAATTTGTCCCAAGTCATATTTGTCCGTTGGTTTTGGCTGATTAAAGTAAAATGGTTGATAACTACCACTTAAATTTAAGGTAGCGGTATCCTATACATACTCCATTAATTATCCACGTCCATGACAAATAAAAATTAATCTGTTTTGTACTAGTTATTCGCTTACATATATGTAATGGCGGCCATCTTTCGAAGTTTGAGAGCGGAAGTAAAAGAAAGGCAACAGTTATTGGTCATACTGATTTCGCCTGGTCCACTAATCTGTTAAGAAACAATCACCGATTCCTTACGACAATAATGTATATATTGGGAGTTATTTCCCTGCATATAACTCATGTCAAGAGAGGCTCGAGAATATTAATGATTACTCAGGTGAACCAATTATCTGACATCGCATGGACAACACAGATATTCCCGTGGGAAGAGTGGTGGTGGCGGACGGCTCGTGAACATGGGCGTTCATGGAGTAGGCAGCACAAATATCACTTTTCTCTTTGTCGACGAACACCGATAAATTCCTATACGGAAATCACTTTCTGAAGGGATATCCTCAAAGCTGTCCACGATGAACTGATACCGAGTAAAACCAAATGTCTGGTTTATATAGAGACTGTGAACGCGCACGCAAGCTGTGACGTCAGAGGTCTATTTGGAGTATGAGTTGTTTCATGACTCCTACTACTGCTACTCGGAACGATTTTGTCTTATACCTTAGATGATTTATACATACACTACTAACGGGACCATGTATATAATACTACATCTCTCAGTTTCATTACTAGTATTAAAATGGCTTACTATCAGTCCATATCTCCTGATACGATACAATTGAAGCATGAATTTACATGGTTGTGGCAGGACCTACCAAATCTGGGAAAACTGAATTTGTAAAACAGTTGATAAAATGGAAGGATCAATGGATTCATTCCCGTCACAACTAAATTGTATGGTGTTATCGTGAATGGCAACCTGCTTATGGAATCTTACAACGGGAACATCATGTTCACTTCATTCAAAATATATCTGGGGATGACGAAGTCTTAGTTTCTGATCCAACTAGTTGTCACCTACTTGTCTCTGATGATATAATGGGTAGTAAAGCTCTCGATTCTATCGTAGAATGGTTTACACGTAAAGCACATCATCAGAACACGAGTATGATCTACATCACTCAAAACTTGTTTGATCGTGCTAAACAATATCGTACCATAAGTCTGAGTGCTCATTATCTCGTCCTGTTAATAAATCTCAGAGATAAATCTCAAGTGACCAGCTTATCATGTCAATTAGACCTACCAGGGTTAAACCATGCTTTAATATCACGATGCTACAAGTTGTCCTCATGGCTATCTCTTGATTGATCTCACATCGTCTACCCCTGATAATCTAAGATTAAGATAAGGTCTGTTCCATCCTTGATATACGGGGGAAATAGTATTGTATACACCTTATAAGTAGACAGTAACTTTCTTTAGGCCGTCATTTCTCGTATTCATGTAAACGTAGAATCATGAATCCTTTACCTAAAGCCACCAGTAAACTGGTGACTACTTTAAGAAAATTACAATTCGAGAAAGATCCCGTCAGACGTCAAGAACTGTTAGAATTAGGCAGAGACGCTTTATTGAAATGAAACCCAAAAACTGATGAAGAAGCTAAGAAATTTGCTGTCTTAAAACGGGGATGGGCAGGGTTCTTTGGTGGGATAATCATTCGATCCCTATTACAGTGGGCTGGTCGTCTCAAGAAGAACACTGCACCTAAAAAGAAAAAATACCCCCTCCTCCTAAGCAGAAAAATAAGAACCCTAAGAAGAAGAATCCAAAACTGAATCTGAAACAGATTCGTGACGCTGACGCATTGAATCAGGCTTCTACATGAATACCCTCTCCACCTGTAACCAACACCCCTGAAGCAGGAACTTCTGCTACTGCAACATCTATCTTTGGACAACCTATACGTCTTCCTGGTAGACCTAATATGAACGGAAACAACCTCATATTTCTAAGACTAAAGCAGTCCTATAGAAACTGAATGTACCTAAGAAGTCTACTCCTACTTCTACTCCAAAGCAATCCTTGTTATTTCCCTTATTACCAAAACCTTTAACTGCGAAAGATGTATCATCTCAGTTGAACAAATGTGTCTACTCGTTTACCTTTGTTTGCTTCTACCTTTGGATCACTAGTTAGTCTAAGACAAAACCTTCATATATGAATAGCTACAAATGTGTATTGTGTCGGGCTCTTTTTAATACGAGTAAAGAACTTCAAGATCACAAACGACTTCAACATCCTATGTTGATATAGGTTTATAAAACTACCTCAGATCATGTATTGAGTAATTTGTATAGAATACTTAGTTGTAGTTATATCATGGCACCAAGAAAAAGGAAGCATGGGCTTGAATCTCAAGCCGCTTTGATTAAAGTCTTAGGACAAAAACAGTATCCTATTGAGTTTAAAAAGATGATCTTACGGTACGGCCCTGATGACACAATCATGAAAAATTGTGAGGTAGTGTATAACATCTTAAAAGGAGTGATTCCTTTAACAAAACGTCAGAAACATCACTTGGGTTCAAAGAAACGGATCTTAAAAAAAACTAGTTCATCCTCAAATGACATCCTCAATGACGTCGTATTCTAACGAATCAGCAGGGTGGTGCTTTAACTATCTTACCCTTGTTAGCGCCATTAATAGGGCCCATAGATTCTCCTATCTTAAAATATATCCTATGACCACACGAAAAATTATCTTAGTTCGCGAGAGGACCATGGAAGAACTCAAACAATGGAGAGAAAGAAGTTTACGCCCTCCGCCTCATACACCGGAAGTAGCATCTTCGGTACCTTTAGGTAATGAATTAGATTGTAAATCGTGATGATTTGACTCCTGAAGCTAAGGTAGCCAAGTTTGGTCTACAACTTCATCGATACCGTACGTATCTACAACAAGTTCGTCATCCTGAAGAACAGAGAACTTGGTCTCAGAAAACAGAAAAAGTAAAAGAAGTCAAAAAATAAAATCCAGTGTCACTGCTCCATTAAAACCAAAAATCCCTTTGTTATTTAAACATCTCAAGAAACATTCTGATATACTAACATGGGAAAAAGATGGCCAAATACAATACAAAGGGAAGACCGTACCTGGGACAAATATGGTCGATCTCGTAACTGATGCCTTACGGCCACAACCTATGGTATCAACCCTCGGGACTTGATAGTTTTGTAAAAGAATTAGTAGAATCGAATGTCGCTAGTGATTGGATACGTAACCCTAATTATATGAAAGTGATAAATCAACTTACGGTAAAACCAAAGGCTATGAGTACCCCTAAACATCTTGATGATGATGATGAAGATGACACTGGGTTCCTTGATGTTATACCTACTCTTCCTTCTATTGACATAAACGATTCTGTAAAGACACCCCCCTAGTCAGAAAATTGTTCAGGATTGGCAAAGATCGACTCCTACGGCCTGGTCTACCATTAAAAATTCCCAAAAGAGTTCTCATCTTCCAGAAGGGATAAAAACTCAAAATCTTCGCAAAATGCCAAATTAACATCCATCTATTATGTTCCCTCTAATCGGTGTGGGTATGCAGGTATACAACCTCTCTATCGAGAAGTGAAACGACGAAAGTATCCCATTTCTCTAAATGAGGTCACACAATAGTTGAAAGAACCAGACACGTATACGCTTCATAAATCTTTTAAGAGAAAGTTTCCACGTAACCAAACGAGAGTGACCAATATAGATAAACAATGACAATTAGATTTAGCTGATGTAGTTACTATGGATAAAAACAGGGAATGTACGCATCATTTGCTCAAGCTTTAGCAGAGAGTGTGAACTGAATTGTCTATAGAGAATTTTATAACGTATTATAAATCAACAATCAGAGAAAAGTGGCTATAGACTATTGAAACCATGCAAAGTATTCAAGGTTTGAATGCTCATCAAATCAATAGTATTTTATCACGAGACCCTTATGTAGGACCCTCGTTCGGCGCAGTATACCCAAGAGACGTTTTACCCGACTCTCTACCTTATGGCAAACATTCATTTATCGTCAATACAGATCCCCCACGATCAACCAGAAGAAAAATGGGTTGCCATTCATTTCATAGGTCATCAGACTGCTGAATATTTTTACTCTTACGGACTACCTCCATGGATCTATCCTGATATTTATCAATTTATGAAACGCCATGCAGATCGAGTGATTTATAATCAACAGATGTATCAATACCCTCGCACCAAAGTTTGTGGACATTTCTGTGTGTATTATTTACGTCAAAGACATCGAGGTGTCCCTAGTCATGTTTTATTTCAATAGTTATTTCATCAACCTATACCAAGAAGAAGAAACATTGAGCCTTTACAAAACGATCGTTTTGTTTAGTTTAAACATAATTTATTGCTTTTAATGCAATTGGATTGAGCACAAGTTATCTCAACTTATTGACGCTCTCTCCACAACAAATATATACAAATAATTTGATAGCGACAGCATAATCAAATACATGTATTAAATATTAAATAAAATCAAAGATAGAAAGAAAGTCATAGAGAAGAGAAGTATAAGGTATTTAGCAGATTTATATAATATACATGTTATTTGATATCACAATTAAGAAAACCCAACAACCTCCTGGTACTTATTATAACAATACATTCAAATACCCTCGCTAGCAAAATGTCCATGAAAACATTCCTTGTAGACTTTCTCATCTCATTCCGGTCCTTCCAAGTAATCTAACTAAGTACCAGGTAGACATTCCTCCCAAGTATTTATTTTTCTTACAATATTTTAAGACTGACACATCATATTTCTTCAATCAACGGTTTGAACGTAAAGTTGATAGGGAAAGGATAGTAGAGAGATGGAAAAGAACAGAACGAGAAGGATGCACCTGTTATAGAGGCTGACGTTTAAAATCGATTGCTAGCACGTATGAAGGTTTGTACAATTTTAAAGATTTCTTCATTTTCAGTATTTGGGAGCTCTGGGTTACCAGACAACAAAATATCTAAACTTATTGGGTAATATGGCTGGAGTTTAGTGAACATTATATTTCTCAAGATATAGTATATTGGACATTCCAGCAGGTAGTGGAAAGCATTTTCACAACTATGGCCACATTGGCATGCAGGAGAATCTGTTAAATTTACACGGTAGAGATCATTATTTAGAGAGCTACAGTTATATCTAAGTTTTGTGTGAATTATATTGATGCGACGCAGTCCGTAACTGAAGAAGTCAGGAGGTTTATTTTGATGATGTGATATAGCACTTCGAAATCTAGATACAGAAGTTTGGTTTCGGGTCATTTCAGGAAGATTGTTCCAAAGTCTAGTAGTATAAGGTATAAAAGATAGTCTAGTACTGGTGAGTCTATAGTTAGGTATTACATAATCATTATTATCTATTTATATCTCTAGTTTGTGGAGGTAATAGTTCGTGTAGGTAAGATGAAGTAAGATTATTATGAATTTTATAAAATAAAGTTATTCTTCTCCTATCTCTTCTACTCTCTAAAGTTTCCCAACCAGTTTCGAAATATAGGGCTTGTCTATTAACATAACTGGGTAAACCTGTCACAATTCTAGCGGCTTCAAGCTGCAATTTTTCGAGTAATTGGACAACCACTCCAAACCTCGCATGCATATTCAAGGACAGGGAGAATGAATGATATATATATTTTTGAGAGAATATTTATATTAACTAAAACTTTTAGCTGCCTTAAAGCATTAATCTTTTGCAATACAGACAGATAGATAGAATCAATATGGTTTCCCTATTTGGTATTAGCACTTAAAATAACTCCTAGATGTCTGTGACTTTCCGACATATCCAAATTAGTTTCACCGAAAATTAAATTAACATTATTATCACGTTCAGTATTAGAAATAAAAATAACATTCGTTTTATTGGGATTGAACGTAATTAACCATTTTTTGGACCAGTCACTTATAATTTGTAAGTCGGAATTCAAAACATGTTCTATTTCTAATTTAGAGGATGAACTATAAATCAATGATGTGTCGTCTGCAAAAAGACGAGATGTACTTGTTAAATCATCAGTAATATCATTAATATAAATCAAAAACAAAAGAGGTCCTAATATAGAACCTTGAGGAACTCCAGATTTTATGTTTTGAAAATGAGAATAAGAATCACCTACAAACACTTTTTGTTTTCTGAATTTCAAGTAATGAATTAACCAGTTTAAAAGATTTCCTGTTATACCATAAGCTTTGAGCTTCTCTATAATCCCTTTGTGCCAAACCCTGTCAAATGCTTTAGAAATATCACAAAAAACAATACTAGTGTGTTTCTTTTCTTCTAAATTTAGACAAATATTATGATATATTTCTATGAGTTGATGAACTGTAAGAGTGAGTTGGCATGAAACCAGAATGCCTTGAATAAAATAAAGAATTTGCCAAGAAATAGTTGTGCATATGTTTAAAAATTACCCGTACAAGAACTTTCCCTACTGCAGATAGTAATGCTATAGGTCTATAATTTGATGGTAAGTATTTATTATCTTTTAGAAACAATGGCATAATAATGGCTTGTTTCCACAAATCTGGAAAAACACAGTTAGTTAATGACATGTTGAATAAAGTTTTTAAAGGTTTGCAAACGGTATTTGCTGTGTTGCGTAACATATGGTGACTTATACCATCTATACCAGAAGCTTTTCCTAGTTTTAGTATTTTAAGAATGTCAATTAATGTCTATATGACTAAACGTTGAATTTGTTTTTAGATCTAGAGACGGAACACGAACATTTGTATCTTCTAATTCAGTAATAGAGATAAAATAATTATTTGATAGTTCAGCCTTTTCTATATCGTGGTATTTAATATTGCCACTCAGTGGATCAATGAGAGATGGAATTTCATTTGACTTATTTTTGGATTTAATTAAACTCCTAAGTAATTTCCAGTATGCTTTAGGATCTGATGAACTATAGTTGTCAATGACCTCATCTAGATTTTGATAAAAATATTCGCGTGCGTGTTTTTTCATATTATTTACTCGATTTCTAGCTGACTTAAAATTTGATATATCAACATCATTTTTACTTAGTCTGGATTTTTTGTGCAATCTATTTCTAATTCTAATACTTTTACGCAGTTCTGATGTCATCCACGGTTTATCGTTAGGTCTTGTAGTGACTTGTTTAAATGGGATACTCTGCTTTGCAAATGATAAAAATTTATTTGTAAAATTTAAACAGGCTTCATCGATATTTTCAGATTCTAAGAACATATTTTCCCAAGAAAAATTTTCAATTAGAGTATTAAACTTGATAAAATCAGCATGTTTATAACACCAAACCTCCCGCTTATAGGACTTAATTATTTTACTATCTACTTCAATATATGCTAATCATGCTTCGTGATCACTAATATCCCTACTTATAGAGAATACTAATTGTTCTATACATTTAATAGATTGTGAAATTAAAACGGGATCTAGAAGACTGACACGTGTCGGTCCTATTCTTGTAGGTTCTGTAATTACATTCCTCAAACTAAAGTTACTAAGAATATCTGAAAATCTATGATATTGTGATACTGTAATTAAATCAACGTTGATATCACCGACAATTATAATATTTGATGAAATATCAAATGCTCGTTCTACAGAATTATGGAATTGATCCCAGAAAGAGTTGGGTGGTCTATAAATTGTACCTAGTAAAACACAACGGGAGGGAAAATCAAGTTGAAGCCATATTAGTTCACTGTTTACAAATTCTAAGTCGGCTCTTCTAGTGGCTTTTATTTGGTCTGATACAAAGACTAGAACTCCACCCCCTGCAAAATTTTTACTCTGAAGGGCTCATTAAAACCTTGTAATACTAAATCATTGGAAGATACAGTTTCGTCAAGGTGAGTTTCAGTTAGAGATATTATGTTGTAGTCACTTGCAATATCCTCAATAAAGTCTAATTTATTCCTAATACTACGAATATTAAGATGAAAAATAGATAGCTCGTGTACATTTGGTCCTGGATTTGATTCAACATCCATGCTAATTAACAACAAATATAATAATATAATACTTTATATATTATGAATAATCAATAGTAGAACAAAATTGCAAATATTCACGACAAAAAAAAAATAGAAACAATCTTTAGTAGTGAAGATAATGAAAAATTTAGCCTAATGATTAACTTATTCATGTTTGTACAAACACTATATGCTTTCAAATAGTAAATCCCGATCGCGATTCTGTGACACAGGTAACTATTATCCATTGTCAAAAATATCTCTATTCAAATGAATGCGATCATAACCAGTCATGCCCGCATTAGCAACACAATTGTCACGTGCACCATTGAACAGGTGAGGATAGGAGCTGAAGGACATAGGTAGTGAAGGAAAAAACATATATACAAAAATATAAACAATAGAATGAAATGTAATGACATAACATATAAATCACCGTGAAGATGTGAATAGTGGTTTCAGATTATACCAGTTTGTAATTCTACGATAGTACTCGTAAGTTCTTTAGAATACTATAAAGTGACAAAATGTCTAACATTAAAATGAATAAATGTATGTGAAAACTAATAAGGATTTGAATTTTGGAATGATAGAAACGATATACATATATATTCATTCACGAGTCAAATATATTAAATTTATGAGTAAAGCCTTAACAAAATGGTAGAAAAAAATTGCCAAATGAAAATAACAATGTGGAACAGACGGTAAGTTTGTTTGTTTGTTTGTTTGTTTGTTTATTGTTGTTTAACGTCCCACTCAAGAATATTTCACTCATATGGAGACGTCACCAAATGCCGGTGAAGGGCTTCAAATTTTGGCCTATGCTCGGCACTTACGGCCATTGAGCAGTGAGGGTTCTTTAACGTGCCGACACCTATTGTGACACGGGACCTCCAGTTTTTACTGTCTCATCCGAAAGACAGGAAACCAACCTGCCGCCGGCGAGACTCGAACTCACGACCTCACGATCCAGAGTCGAGCGCGCTACCGACTGAGCCAGGCCGGCTCTCTTGAGGTTGAATACATCAGCTAAATCTAATTGCCATTGTTCATCCATATCGGTCACTCTCGTTTTGGTTACGAGGAAACTTTCTCTTCATAGATTTATGAAGCGTATACGTGTCTTGTTCTTTCAACCATTGTTTGACCTCATTTAGAGAAATGGGGTACTTTCGACATTTCACTTCTCGATAGAGAGGTTGAATACCTGCATACAACACGTTATAGCAGAGATGATACATCTTTTGCAGTTAAAAGTTTTTGTAATAAGGGAAATAACAAGGACTGCTTGGGAGTAGCAGTAGGAGTAGACTTCTTAGGTACATTCAGCGTCCGTAGGACTGCTTTAGTATTAGTAAAAGGGGGTTGTTTCCTTTGTGTAATTTTGATATTAGGTCTACCAGGAAGACGTATAGGTTGTCCAAAGATAGATGTTGCAGTAGCAGAAGTCCCTGCTACAGGACTGTTGGTTACAGGTGGAGACGGTATTCGTGTAGGAGAAGCCTGATCCAGTGTGTCTGCTTCACGAATCTGTTTCAGATTCAGTTTTAGAACCAATTGTGGGTTCTTCTTCTTATCACTCTTCTTATTCTTAGGGCTCTTCTTCTTCTTAGGGTTCTTATTTTTCTGCTTAGGAGGAGGGGGTGTTTTTTTCTTTTTAGGTGCAGTGTTTTTCTTGAGACGACCAGCCCACTGTAATAGGGATCGAATGATTACCCCACCTAATAACCCTGCTCCTCCCCGTTTTAAGATAGCAGACTTCTTAGCTTCCTCTTCAGCTTTTGGGTCAGCAATGATTTTTAAATGATCAGCATTTCTCTGTATTAACGTTGCTCTAGGTTTGGTCACTGGAATAGTACCAGACAGAAGATTTTTAGCCCCAATACCAAACCATTTCAATAAAGCGTCTCTACCTAATTCTAACAGTTTTTGACGTCTGACGGGATCATTCTCCAATAGCAATTTTCTTAAAGTAGTTACCAGTTTACTGTAAATGTAAAGGATTCATGATTCTACGTTAACAGGAGTACGAGAAATGACGGCCTAGAGAAAGTTACTGTCTACTTATAAGGTGTATAGAACACTATTCCTCCCGTATACCAAGGATGAAACATATCTGATCTTAATCTTAGATTATCAGGGGTAAACGATGTGAGATCAATCAAGAGATAACCATGAGGACGATTTTTAGCATCGTGATAAGCATGGTTTAACCCTGGTAGCTCTAATTGACGTGATAAGCTGGTCACTTGAGATTTATCTCTAGGATTCTTCAACAGGACGATATAATGAGCATTCAGACTTATGGTACGATATTGTTTAGCACGACCAAACAAGTTGTGAGTGATGTAGATCAAACTTGTGTTCCGATGATGTGCTTTACGTGTAAACCAGAGAGAGCTTTACTACCCATCATATCATCAAAGACAAGTAGGTGACGACGAGTTGGATCAGAAACTAAGACTTCGTCATCCTCAGGTATATTTTGAAGGAAGTGAAAATGATGTTCCCGTTGTAAAATTTCATAAGGTTGCCATTCACGATAACACCAAACAATTTTGTCGCGAGGATAATGAATCCATTGATCCTTCCATTCTATCAACTGTGTTACAAATTCAGTTTTCCCTGATTTGGCAGGTCCCGTCACAACCATGGTAAATTCATGCTTTAATTGTATCGTATCGGGGAATATGGACCGATAGTAAGCCATTTTAATACTAGTAAAGAAACTGAGAGATGTAGTATTATATTCATGGTCACTTGAGTAATGTATGTATAAATCATCTAAGGTATAAGACAAAAACGTTCCGAATAGTAGTAGTAGGAGTCATGAAACAACTCATACTCCGAATAGACCTCTGACGTCATTGATTGCGTGCGCGTTCGAAGTCTCTATATATGCAACACAACTGGTTTTACTCGGTATCAGTTCATCATCATGGACAGATTCGAAGATGCAGGATTGGAGAGAAAAGTAGCTGTTGTGAAGCCTACTCACCGTCGGTCACCATTTTTAGCCCGTCCACGCCACCACCACCTTACAGGTCTAGGGTACAACCGTCTAGACGTCCTCCACCCAGAGCTGTGCCATCAGCGCCCCCGTTACCTGAGCTACAGTATACTTGAGGGTACTGAGGCTGCGGGAGGCAGAGATAAGACGGCTGATCGAGGAAAAAGAACTCCAAGTCAGTAGACTGCAGCGCCTGTTTGACGGGGAATAGGCCTTCACCAACATGAAAATTTCAACGGCCCTTTTAAGGGCCTCCCAACTTACACGAAAAGAAACCTTAACTGAAAGCATGCAATTTTTTGTATGTGTTATACTGTAGTAAGTAAATGTGAACATTCACTAGTTCTTTTACTTGATTGATAAAATTTTATTAGATAGAAATTTAAACTAGTCAATTCTAAAAATAGTAACTTTACAAAACTTGAGAATAAGTTCAGTTAGACCTCTGATAGCTCATTTGGCATCCAAAGCTCGAAGAGTCAACATCGTCAGAAAAAACCTCTGGGTGAGTGTTTCATTTTTTAAATTTTATATACAGAAGTACAAGAAACAATATAAAATAATACAGATACTGTTTTCACTGTCTGAACTTTGATACTTGTTGAAACGATGTAAGTGAACAACTTCATACTTCACAACTTTTGTCACTTTGTCACTTGTGTCACTTTGTCACTTGTGTCACTTTGAGACTTCATAACTTAGAACGTTGCACACGTTGCAAACTTTGAAATATGCGAACGGTACACAATTGATTACTTTGACAACTTTGAGAACGACACACACACACACTTGATCACTTTTGCAAACTTTGAGTACGTTACACACTTTCATGTTCAATGGTTCTCTCTTGCCGTGAGATTAATCAGTCCCTGTAAAACTAGATATCCCATGATTCCAAAGCGAAGATGGCTACCCTCCCTATACTTCCTGTTTCACTACCCACCCTCCCTCTCTGGTTTAGTCCATATAGAGTCATCTCACCTTTTTTCCACCCCTATAGTCTATACAGAGTAATCTCCCTTTGTTTCACCTATACAGTCTATATAGAGTGATGTGTCACCTATAGAGTCTATACACAGTGATCTCCCCTTTGTTTCACCTATACAGTATATACAGAGTAATCCCCCTTTTGTCCTACGTATACAGGCTATACAGAGTAATCTCCCCTTTGCCCCATCTCTACAGTCAATACACACTGATCTTTCCATTTGTCCTACCCATACAGTCTATACAGAGTGATCTCCCCTTTGTCTCATCCCTACAGGCTATACAGTGATCTCCCTTTGTTCCACCTATAGAGTCTATAGGGAGTGATCCTCCTTTGCGCATACTCGTAACTCTACAAGTGTTATTACAAGGACAACATGTTCAAGCTTGATTCGAGCTCGGCCTAACGCTTTTCGCGCTTGCGCAGATGATACAGCACTCTCATCGGCTGTGGCGACACCTACTGCTGGTTTCACAAACCTGGAAAAACTCAATTTCCTTTTATGACGTCACAGGCGGCTCTATAGCGGGTCATTTGAATTGACCAATCAGAAGCCAGCATTCTGATGATGTCATCAGTGGCGGCTAAATTCAAATGGCCCGCTATGGAGCCGCCTATAACTACTCAGAGGTCAAAATTGATGAGACGGAGTACGTCGCGTGCGCTATAGTGGTCATATAAAAAGCTGTGCGCGTCTATTTTCAGCACAATTCATTTCAGAAGACACAAACTTTAACATTTATGATGAACGTAGTACTTTCATGGAGGCTGAATCCCTGGTACATCCTATTGCCTGTGTCTGTAAAGCACAGGGTTTTTAACCTGAAAACAAGTTGACCTTTTAAGTCCAGGTTAATAGTAGATTATTTTTCTAGTATTTTATCATTCACTAGTATTTTACTTGATCGATAGATTTTATTGGACAGAAATCCAAACTGGTTTGCAAATTCTAAAAATAGTAACTTTAAAGACTAGAGAAAAAGTTCAGTTAGACCTCTGAGGGCTCATTTGGCATCCGAAGCAACATCGTCAGAAAAATCCTTTGGGTGAGTGTTTAAATTTTTATTTTATATACAGAAGTACAAAACGATAAAATACTATAGATACTTTTTTAACTGTATGAACTTTGAAACTTGTTGAAATGAGAGAACAGTGAACAACCTCATACTGCACAACTTTGTAACTTTTGTACTTTGTCCTTTTGAGACTTCATAACTTAGAACGTTGCACACTTTGCAACTTTGAAACATAAGAACGTTACACATTGATCACTTTGCAAAATTTAAACATGAGAACGGTACACACTTGATCACTTTATAACTTTGCAACATGAGAACGTTACACACTTGATTACTTTGCAAACTTTTCAACATGAGAACGTTACACACTTGATCACTTTGCAAACTTTGAAACACGAGAAAGTTACACACTTGATCACTTTGCAAACTTTGAAAAATGATAACGTTACACGCTTGATTAGTACGTTACACACTTCATGTTCTATGCATCTCTCCTGCCGTGAGATTAGTCCGTCCCTCGTTTCCGGTAAAATGAATAATCCCTCATTAGCCAGGATTCCCTGCCTATCCATGAAACTAGATATCCCATGATTCCATATCCAAGATGGCTACCCTTCCTTCACTTCCGGTTTCACTTCCCACCCTTCCCTTTCTGTTTTAGTGTATACAGTCCATATAGAGTAATCTCCCTTAGTTCCAGCCCTAGAGTTTATACAGAGTGTTCTTCCCTTTGTTCCACCTATAGAGTCTATACAGAGTGATCTCTTTTTGTTCCAAGCCTAGAGTCTATACAGAGTGATCTCCCTTTGTTCCAATCCTAGAGTCTATACAGAGTGATCTCTTTTTGTTCCAACCTAGAGTCTATACAGAGTGATATCTCCTTTGTTCCAATCCTAGAGTCTATACAGAGTGATATCCACTTTGTTCCACCTATAGAGTCTACACAGAGTGATCTCCCTTTGTTCCATGCCTAGGGTTTATACAGAGTGATCTCCCTTTGTACAAACAAAGTCTAAGTACAATGATGACATGTTCAAGCTTGACTCGCAATTACGAGTTCGACCTACCGCTTCTCGCGCTTGCGTACTTGATAAGGGATCGGCAACTCTGAACAACTCTCGTCATCTCTCGCCGACTCTGGCGACACCTACTGCTGTTGTCATTCCAAACCAAAACCTGGAAAAATCCAAAGTTTCGATTCTAAAAATAGATTCGCTCTCAGACTTTCGCTTCCGGTCATAGACACACCCCAAAACTTTAAGATTGGTTCTTTCTCCTTGTCGCCATGGCAACATGACACTTCCGGTATGACGTATTTCCGGTATGACCTCATTTGTGGTATGACCTACTTCCGGTTATGACGTCACAGCTCTATAGCACGTTTTTTGAATTGCCCAATCAGAAGATTCTGATGACGTCATCAGTGACGATTAATTTCAAAAGACGTGCTATGGAGCTGCATAGTACTACTCAAGTCGCATGAATAGTTTCTGCAATGTTGAGTCATTTTGAAAAGGTACAAAAATAGTCCTGGTCCAAGGAGGGGCTAAGATGGTAGACCCAAAAATTGCCAGCTCGTCCTCAGAAGACATAAGAGATTTTGAATTGAATGAACCAATTTCTATAAATTTTGTAGATAAGAGAGAAAAAAAAAAAAAAAAAAAATTATTATAAACACGACAATAACAATAGGGTTTTCCACTGTTTGGAAAGCCCGAGTAACCATGCTGAAATAAAAGCGAAAACCTAGGGTAAACACAACCCATAATGCAAAGCCGGTAGTCCAAATCCATAAAATCTAAAATATACAGAAAAAAACAGGGTGGTTCCAGGATTTTGAGTATGAGAGAAGAGTATAATTTATAATTGATTTTGTTGAGCTTAGCGAGGCGCGAAAATTTCGGCAGCTTTGGGAAGCCTTTTTCTGGATTCCAGACGTGATGATAATATTGAATTCATCAAAGGGGGTTTGCAACCCCGCAGCCCACTTGAATCCGCAAATGTGAAGTGTTTATATGAATTCTGTTGAGAGAGAGAGAGAGAGAGAGAGAGAGAGAGAGAGAGAGAGAGAGAGAGAGAGAGAGAGAGAGAGAGAGAGAGAGAGAGAGATAGCATACGACAATTAGACATTAGACTGACAATCCGAAACTATAAACAAAATATCAATGACAATGCTTATCCCGTCCCTTCAGAGAATTGCTTTCAATACAGGTATACCATTGGGTTGTAATTTCTGCTCTAGATTATTACTGTCATACGGTTATCACCGTGCTAAATTTACATTTTAGACTGAAAATTATATTTTGTGATATTTGGACATTTTATCTAAAAGAAATTTAAGTGTATAATTACAAACGTACATAATCTTATCTTTCCATTGATGCATTTCTGAGCAAGCAATTCCATTCACATCTATTGTGACTGTAATATATAAAACAACACGTTTAATATCTTCAATAGAGAGCGACCATGAGTATCACCTGTCAACACATGATAATACTTCCTGTGTGGACAGCCGAGAATACTTCTCTAGAAATTAAAGAACAATTACATGCGATCATTACATAGTGCTATATACATTTTGTACATTGGTATTTTACCCAGTGAGGATTTAGGCCTTTGTATGGAAACAGGGGTGTGATTTAGGAATTTCCTGACTCCGCCCACCATCAATTCAAAATTAAAATCATCTTTGCCATTTACGAAATCTTCATCAACTTCTTTTACTACCACAAATTTACCTTGGTTATACAGTAATCTGATTTCATTGAGTGCTGGTGTGTGATCACGCCTGTTTCGGTTGAAAATAGGACAGAGGTCCGTATGACATTTAAGTCGTGGCACGTTAAATAACCCTCAATACATTGGCATAATAAATTATGGGTCAGACATTGCCATTCATTGCCCTTGTACAGTCTTTGTATCACTGAAAGCTCTTAGCAGGAATTAAACAATCAAAAATTAAAATGCTGATATAGCCTATTTAAGAAATACATTTGTAATCAAAAATTCAATATAGCAGAAAATTATTTTTGTGAGAATTTTATTTTATTTATTTTTTAGAGTTCGGAATTTAAACCTGTGGGTATGTAAATTGTCGGTAAACTAATAAATTTCACATATTAATTTGTCCAATTTATACATGTGTTCATTTTTCCATATTAGGAGATTAGCAAACATATATATTGTTTTCGTTTTAATTACGTTAAAAATTAACAATCAAAACTAAAAAAATATAAATAAATAAGCCCCTAAAACATAACATTTGATACTGTGACATTTAAAGTATGACAAATGGTGACAAGATGCAAACTATGCTACACGTAAAATAACTGAAACTGATAGATCGTATTACGACGATCAAATACTAGACCAGAGAATCATGACGATGTCAAGTACGTGGGGATATTAGTAAAACAGTTTCCCGTCATGTTTCAAATGTAAACATTGTTAGCGATACAATAATGATATAGATAAAACTTCCTGGTGACAGTCGGAAATAAAAAGTACCAGGCGGAATTGAAATAATAATTGAAAATATAGTATTGCAACACCAATAGAAAATACTTAAAGTTCAAATTACCATTCTACCGTACTCGTAATGACTTACTAACACCGACATGATTAAACATCATGCAAATACTAGTTTGTACCACTTAGGGACTTTGAAAATTCTTTTACCTGAACCCATATATTCAGGACCCATGCAAGTTACTATAGTGTTCACTATTGCAGCCAAAAAAAAACATCTTTTTTTGCATACTGATAAATTACTGAAAGAATAACTGATTTTCAAAAGAAGAAATTTTACACTTTTAAAAATGTGTTGTACAGGTTAGTATTGTAATTATATGATATTCATACATACAAGTCCTTTTCATGTCTGCTTTTAAAATTTGTCTTTTTTCAATTTGAAGATAGTAACTTCATTGATTTATTTCTATTTAATCATATCGTGTCTGTCCTAATATTTCTTTTGATATAACTGATGCTATTCTAGGATGGTGGCCTACATTATGATTACATATGTTTATAGGAAGCTGATGTGTTTCAACATGTCGTCTGCTTTCATGTGTATTTTCATTCAAGATAATTAGTTCCTTTGAAAACCAGTTGCAAGAAAATTCATTTCTTTACGTCCTAATAGCTATTATGAAACTGGCAGTTTTTAAGTTATATCATTTTACTCCTCATTATCGATGATATTTCATTTTTTAAGTCCATGCAAAAGGAACCAACCTCAAGTAGGTGGCTTCTTTTCTACAAAGACGTGTACTATGGTTTTCACGACTCGCATATAAATGTTTACACATTTGATAGTCCATGTCTCACCATTCTAGGATAAACGTGTAAGGGTTGTGTCTACCCGTCTGTCATTGATATATTTATAACATTGACGTTTTTCAGTTGAGTTCAAGTTGTATAGAAATTAAGATAGGATATTTAGCCCCTGAAGTTCATCTTTACGATTTACGCCTTATGTACGTACAGTCATAGTGGCTGTTATCAACACATTAATACATTTATACCTCTTAATAGAGCCACTATTTTTCAAAATTAATCAATGCTGAAAGGTAAAGTTCAAAAGTCAAGTAGAAAAGCTAGATTGCATTATTAATTACTTATTAAAATGAAGTGTTTATGAGCGATGCCGTCGTTTCCTCGTATATAAATAGCTGAAATATAGTCATATAGTTTCTAAGCACTTATTGTAAATGCGTTATTAATTTGGACTCGAAGAATTTTTCAACCCACTCGGTTTCAAATATAAATCCATCAATCCATTGTCAATGGAATTTCCACAACTCATAATTAAAAAGGCAAAACAAACATTTTTATTTTTTATTGTGGATGCTATTGCTTCAGGGACAGAAATGCAAGCAACAGGTTTGTTCAGTAGGACCTTAGATTACACAAAAGTACTATATACTTAACACTTGTCCCATAAATCTCTCACTTTGCCGTACAACAAAGTCAATGATAATACAACCTTATTTGATTCTAGATTTTATTCTGTTATTGTCAGATTAAAAACTATCCTCTTCTACAGACACTCTTACACAGATTGTATAGAGTTAAATATTTATTTTGGCATAAATCTGTGTTTTAGTGAATAGCTTGGTGAATTGAACACGACTAACAGCTTATAACCAGGAAGGCTCTCATTACATATTTCAATCAGGAGTTTCATATATTTCTTATTTAACCAATTCGTCTTATTTCGGGTTGAATGTTTGAAGCAATGTACATATTATAAGAACGAAAACTAAAAGACAATGAAATTCTGTACCGCCTTACTCTTATGGCATGAATTTAATTTGAAATCGTATGTTAATTGTTATTGTTAAAAACGTCCTGTCCATACATGAGGATAGATTCCAACTATACAAATTTAAAACAAACGAAACTATACCCCTACTATGAATAAACTATACAATAAATAAACCTACTTTATTTAAATGCCAGATTAGACTACAATATATAAGTTGTAAGGTAACTTGGTGATCTTAAAATAATTATCGATTTTCTAAATTTAATTTCGGAAATTCAGTTCTATTTTGGTTGTACATTTAGCATTTACTTTTGTTCATACATACAAAACTAAAACGAAACTAACGAAGTTCCGCATTGTCAAATCTATTTTAAACTACGTACTGAGGGGATTTTGATTTCAATGGTTTCGGAACTTATTCAGTTATTCTTGTTTTATCGTTATAGGATCCATGTAATCCATTAATAGTTGACCTGCTTTCGTTTCATTTCAAGATCCGTTAATTCCATTCTAATGTGGCAATATTACATCCACTTTTAGGGTACTGATAATTTTCGAATAAATATAGAATGGTCTTTGGGTATTTTGAGAATGTTCACAGTGACCAGAACAGAAAAATGATCACCCGTATTAATGTGCACAAATTCAGTATGGTTACTGTGTGGAACATTACTTTTTCTGGTTTGTTATTTTGAAATATATATATATATATTCCGTATATTTCAAAATGATAATCCTTAATTTTTCAATGCATTCGAAATAGGAATTATTGATGTATCAATCATTTGCTTATCAAATTATCTTACAGATTTTGTGGTGAAATGTCTTTTCCTGCTTATTTCGATTACTTCAGTAACCAGTAACACAT
Organism: Atrina japonica; assembly: GCA_030159075.1. Lineage (NCBI taxonomy): Eukaryota > Metazoa > Mollusca > Bivalvia > Pterioida > Pinnidae > Atrina > Atrina japonica. Next base: position 461,349 of record BROG01000472.1, on the reverse strand, counting down.
GCCGACCATGTGACGGATCCAGACCATACACTATAAAAGAATCAGAACCCACTTGTAACCATAGAATCAAATCCAAGGAATTGATGATATCGCATTTCAAAGACATTGTGAATGATATAAAGACATTGACAGATCAGCGGGTGAGTAAAATTATTAACTTTTCTATATATACAATTAGCTATAAAAAAATAATTTGAGGTTATATAAACGCACGCACCTCTATACACGTATAAAAAGTCCCTTAACTTTTCCTAACTTTATCTACAGGCTGATACGAATTAACTTATAAAAACATTTTATTCACTTTCAAGCATATGGTCATTTATATAGACCATAAATTAAGATTCCTAAGATTTATATAAACTATTCAGTTATTTTCATATTTTCGATGAATACCGTCCAATGATGATGAAGAAGATAAACTTTTTGTTATTATTATTTTGTTGGAAAGAAGAATGTGGCCAACCCTGTCAGCGGTGTGAAAATTGAAACCTGTGATATAAGATTACCACTAGATGAACTGAAAAGAAAGCTACCTAGACGTCACAAAGTGAGTCTATACACCCTACTAACATTTACTCTGAGTGTTCAGATATCGAGTTTAAATTTGTTACCTTCAGTAAAAAGTATGAAAGTGAATGACGATTACGTAATTGATATTATTGTCAAAAGTAATTACAAGTCTTTAAACGGAAAAACTTTTATTATTATTATTATTATTATAAAATAAATCAAAATAAATAATAATCACCTAGATCATATTCATATCACAAACCATATCTGTTTTCTTTTCAGACAAGATTCGTGCACGAAACGTATGCTAATTTGAGTTTTGCGCATGATTTATTGGAAGAAATAAGCAGCATCTCATCAGATCTACATACTCACAGCCAACAGGTGAAGACGAAACTAATGAGTGCGATGTGTGATATGTATAAACTCAACCAAAAATTGCATTGCAAAAACTCGAATAAAATGTCGAAAAAAGCAAACAAAATACTAACAGCCTGTAAGTCAAGACGTCGAATACAGTGTGATCTAAACAAATTGAACACTTCTGAAGGAATAAATTTGCAATTTGAGGTACTGGATCACATTGCAACTATAGTTGATGAAATCGTAACGTACTGGGATACATGTATCCAAAAGAAGTTGCAAAAAGGTAGACTAGTTGATAGTAAGAAGTGTAGAAAAATTAAAAGGAAGAGTAAGAATAAGAAAGACAAGAAAAAGAATAGGAGACGTCGTAAGAATAGAAAGGGTAAACAACAAAGAAAACGAAACAAGAAACAGCTGAGAAAACAAAGTTAAAAAACGTATGACTGAATGTAAATCTGTGATATCAAAACATCTAGTCGTCCCATTCAGGCAGCTTTTTATATTTCTAATTTATTTGATGGTAGCTTGCATTTAAATTTTCAACCATATTAATGTGTATTTTGTAGCATCGCGATTTTTCTTGCTTCTGTGATACGTGATATCAGTTAGTCAGGTATGACCTAAATTGTCAGGTATGGCCTAAATTGTCAGGTACTGCCTAAATCAGAAATAGACACGATTGTAAAAATAATCTACATTTACCTGGTTTACTTTTAACTCGAAGTTTGTATAGGGAAAGTAGAAGGCAAGGGTAGAATTGTAGGTGTGATATTGTTACAATTTTGATGAATATACATGACCATGGGAATTCCCTGTATTACAAAGGTGGAGTTTCATTGTTGATTTTATCTATCCAATCAACTCGTTGTAATATCACTTCCTAATCTAGTATCCATATTACTCCATGCAGTCGGATCGGTGGTAAATCAATGCCCGGATTATTGTAGTTTGAAGGCGTTACGAACACAATGGAATTAGGAATATGATTTTGAAAAGAAAGAATACATCATATTGTGTGGGGTGGCAACGAAAGATATGGTGGGTGGAAGATGAAAGATATATATATATATATATATATATATATATATATATATATATATATATATAATATATATATATATATATATATATATATATATATATATATGAATGAGCTCAAAATGTTAATACCAGGATAATTAGATCTAAAACAATTCAAGTGTCGTTCCCATTTCCCGTGTAAAAGGAAAGGACATGAAATGGACTCAATGAGTCAAAGTGTACGTATATGTTGGAGATTGTTACAAAGGAAATATATCGCCATTGTTGTGCATATGTGATATTTTTATTTCGTGTTCAAATGATATTATTATAGCAAGTTCTCAGGAAATTTGTGATAATATAAATATAGTTCAGCTTTAATCATATTTATTGTACTGTATTAAACATTTTGTTTATATCTTATATGTGTAACTGTTGTGTCAACACAGTATGGGTTTGTACAGGTCTTCATTCGCATGAAATATTTACCTTTTACTTTAAATCGTTTTTCTTGACAAAATAAACAATTTTCATAATTATGACAACACTGTTTTATATATATTATAAACAATTTTAAAAATTTATAATGCGCAATACGATCGTTTCTGTCAACTAGACTTCATTAGTTGATCTCCAATTTTAAATAGATATTCTAAAGAGAAAGTGGTATCAGACATGACCAAATAATAAATCTCAAAGAATATATTTTATACTGAATATAATGACACCAAACAACGGTGTACCGATAAATTTGTGAAACCGACCTTATCAAGTCAGTTCTAGGGAACATTGTACAAAGAGTCGACTTAAATTTAGTCTTTTGACATACTCCCGACGTGAAAATAATGACTTACAATATGCGACCATCCAAACAGATCCAAACTTCTGGGGTCTTATTCACAAAGAAACTTGAGTCTAAGACTTACACTTAAGTTCAGCTCTAAGAGTACGTACATATTCACAAAGAAATTTAGACTTACACTTAAGTGTGAAAATTTTGCGTAAGTACTAAGACAAGTCGGGTAACTCTTAAGTATAACTTTATTGTCGCAACCAACTAAACAAATGATATTACAGTATGATACTGGACAAATTATTATTGTAGGATAAATGTATCCGGTAAATATCTAGTATGGCAGACGAGACGAGTCTATTTACACAGTTGTAGAGCATATATTTAGGGAAAATCTATTTACACAACCATCGTACATAGGCTATATATCTAGGCCTACTGCAGGGTAAGTCATATGTTATATATATGGTGCACAAATTCTGAAAAATTTCTATTAATTTGTTCACAAGACCGACTGGCACACATCTAAAAATGGTTTATTTGCCTATTATCCTATTATATTGTCCTAGTCAATTTGTGGTTTTTCACAGAATTTGCGAGTTTTTAAGTGCACATGTAGATATTCATTTTCAAGCCAGTTGTCTCATTAAAAACAAACAAAAATATCCGCTAAACTGTCTGTGATGTCAAAACCCAAACGCTTGACTCCGTTGCGTCATAGAATTATATACATTGTATAATATGCACTCGATTTTTGTTGTATGAATGAAATCAATATCGGATGAATTTGGTGTTATAGATCCTTTAGCAGTAACTCCCATCCTGTGACTTGGCCAGTCTTCCGGTTGGCAAAATGATACAGATTCCCGGAAAATGACGTCAAGAAACAATCAGTTACTATAACGACGTCTATGATTTTGCGGGTATCTCTATCATTTTGTCAACCGGAAGACTTGCAAATTCACATTACAACAGTTACTGCTAAACGGTCTATTGTTAGCAGAATTTGTTTACATTTGCGGTGTCAACTTAATTATTATTTTGTTGTACGAAAAGCGTTAACGTATCGATAGTGATAGAAATATAACAGCTGGATTATTCCCGTTAGGTAAGACTAGATTCTGCCATTGAGCTGGTTCGGTGGAATTATGCAGGCACAAATATCTGTGTATAGGAAAGTGCTCGTTCTGTATACTGTATACTGTAACCTGACATTTTTATTCTCATACTGGTATACATGTACTTTGCATACGATATAAGTAATAAAAAATAATAAAAAGCAAAGCTCACTTGAATATAAAAACTCCATGAATTTAAAACTATTTAGTTTTAATAGGAAGATAAAAGTTAATTGAGAGTTTTGAAAAAATTTGGTGACTGACATTGTACCATTTCTGTAATTTTATGTCCCATAAAAAGTTCATCAACCCTAGTAAAGGCTTATTGAATTACATATAATTATCAAAAAAATTGCTGATCTCGTAATGTAAAAACCCAGCCAGCATTTAATATCGGGCCATTCTCGGCCCAATATACTTTGTAATATCGGCCCTTTATCGGTCGTCAATATCGGCTTGATAGCGGTTTTGCAAACATTGTCGGTATCGGCCTGATATCGAAAACGATATAGGGCCGACATTGGGCCAATAAACAAGAATATCGGGCCATTGGCGGTTAAATATAGGGCTGTTATGCGCCAATATCGGTCCGCTGATGGTTAAATATCGGCCCGCTAACAATTAGATATTTGGCTGTTGTGCACTAATATCGGCCCGCTGACGGTTACTTGCAATGAAATATCCTCCGCTCCATTTCAGCTTGTCCAGAGTCTGGTATTGGTAAATTCCTCCACATAAGTCTGACAATACCAAATTTACAATATATTACTTAAATCCAGTATTTCCTATTTGGAAATGGCCATTTTTCCTGATGATCAGATATAAAAACCCCACATTCAATTCAGTATGCAGTAACTGTAAGTTGTAATTGCATTACTAAACTAGATTTAATAATAATGCTTGAAACATGTATGCTGTATTGTGACATTTATTTGAACTTTCTGTAGATATAATATTGCTACAAAAACAACAATAATTTGTACATAATTCTCAACCAATTGTATGGGTCGAGCAAGTGATCCTTACCATTGTTCACAATATTGAATAACTTGTTCATGATATCTAAAAATAGTAATCTTAAAAATGAACTACGCCCCTGAATATTGTATGTATAATGTATTGGTGACAGTTATAACAAACTTACATCTAAGATCACAAAGCCATAGTGATTCGTAAAATAAACACATATTTTATTCATGTAAATGTACAATCAATAAATGTTTTAACTGTGACCTAAGCTATCGTTGTCACTAGAAACACGGGTTAGAAAGCTGTTAGAAAAAAAAACAGCACTAAAACATTGTTTCCCAATTACTGACATAGGGAACCTACTCCCCCATCACTAACATTTTGCAGTATATTTGTTAGGCCAATCTGATGGGGAAAAAACAACTAGAATGTGGAAACTTCACATGCATGATATATAGTTCAACAAAGGAAACAATTCATATTACATAAAAATAGCATGACCAGAATTTGGTTTGACTAACATCAAAAAGATTTTCTTTTATGTAAACATGAATTTATCTCTCACCTGTCTTCGCCTGTCCCTTCAGGGTGGGCGTATAACAAAAACATGATAATATCTATTCTATAATATGATTATATGCAACAAAACGAAAACTAGAAAATAGCTTGAAAAAAGTATTTGAAAGTCAGGGGTGCCCCACGCCCTGCACAAAAATGGTAACGGTCATGCAAAATCCATACAGTCCCAAAACATAATAATCATTTTCATTGGTCTTCTATTTCAGTGTCCACTTGTGGCAACGGTACAGATGCTCTCCTCTTCCTGCCACCATCCCGGTCTCCTGCACCTCTCAACCAGTCCTTTATTACATCCTCCATCTCTTTCATTGTGGCCGTTTTGGTAGATACATTCCTCTGTATACATTCTGAAAATATATAAAGCATACCTATTCAGTAATGTGGAAAACCTTGAACTGCTTTTAGGAACACATTTATGAAAGATTAGCTGTAGCAATAGATTTATGAGGTAGGGAATGGGGTTTAATGTCTGATTAACACATTTTGGTTTTCTACAGACTGTTAGTTGTAGAATGGTGGAGGAAACTGAAGTGGAGTAACCCTTGAACCTGCAAAATATACCAAGCAATTTTCTCACCTTAGAGCTATTCCAATAAAATATCTACACAGGGGGAGGACTCCAGTAAAAATTCACTTCTATCCATGGCTGGATATTGTTGAGGATGTTTGCTATTGATTCAATGTAAATTATAAAAAGTAGTTCTATGGGTGGTGCACCTTTACATAAGGTGGAGTCAGGGGGTGGGGTAGATATTTCACTGGAATAGCCCTTAGATTGAAAAATACATTGTCACCATATGACTTACATCACAACCAGATGTCATTTTTGGATTGTGAATGTGATGTTGTAATTATACATGGCATCAATTTGTAAGCAGAACATAACCTGGAAGAAAAATTTGGCATGCACTATTCACCTATACAATAAGATCTTATAAGGACTTAAAGGAGAGTATATGGTATGTGATACTTACTGTAGAAAGCAGCAACCAGTTGAAGGTTTCCAAATGGGCTTTTATGTTTTTTCCCGTGCCAGTTATATTGTTTGGCCAAGGGATTAGTCAGTGTCTCTTGTAGCAGCATAAAAACAGTTTGTTTAAGATTTTTTCCTCCAAAAATAGCAAGATGATTTACCTGTAAGTAAAAAAAAAACATCTTTCAATCATATAAGTCATTCATTACAGAAACCAATTGAGATGTTACATGTTCTACAATAATGGTGACATATTGGGAAGTATCCAGAGTGTAATGTCTGAATAACAGTCATCTAGGGACAGTGCCTGTCAGTTGTTTCCTACTAGTTTACCAGGAGACTAATTCTACTATTCTGATCAGCTAGCCATGTACCAATGCAGGCAGTAAAAGACGATAATAAAGTACCCAACAGAGCGACAGCCCCTTAACATGCTTAGAATTCAGTGTGATGGTAGGGCAGGCTTTGTGCACAGGCATGAGTAATCGAGTCTAATCCTTTACATAATCTAAATAAAATAGATAATATACCATACAGCCAACCTTCAATTAAATATATAGCTGCCATATCATCTTTGAGTTGTGTAGATCCATGTCTGACAAGATAGGCAACAACTGTGCGAGATTTGTGCAAAGATGTGTCCTTAGATGGTTTTGATCCACATTCTGGTAGTTTGGGATTAAAGTATGTGAATTCCAATTGTTCACTAGTTTTCAATTGTTTTGATGCTGAGCACTACTGAAGAGGAATTATTTTCCGGGTGCATATTTGAATGTTTAATTAGGTTTCAATGTTTATTTGCACAAGTTATTGTCACAGTTCATAACAAGCTGTTTGATTGGTCAAAAATAAACAAGTTACGACACAACATTTCAATCATTGTTCAATGTGTATAGTCAGAAGACTATTTTAGGTCTACACATCCACCAGCGATTCAATTTTTTCATTTTGTATTTTGTTTTTGACGAGTTATTTTGCATAGGGTCTCGCCTACTCTCGCATGACAGAGCCTTGCTCAAGTGAGCTAAAATGAGTTTGACTGATTTAACTGGTGTATTGAAACCAGAAAATTAACTTACCACAGCCTTAAATACTGATTTATCTTTTAACTCTGATTCTAAATCAGCAACCTCTTCACTTGATCTGAGTGGGAAATTTATGTTCTCGGGCAATGTATCCTCTGTTGCATTAACCCCTCTAGTGACTGTGGCATCTAACTTTTGTAATATCAGGTTCAGTATCTGTTTTTGATCTTGTTGTTCAGCACGCATTTTTTCTAAAGTAGTAAAAATGCGCACATCTCGAGCTGAAAGATACAAGGCAAGGGTTTCATGAATGTTTCATCATAATATGGCATCAAGAGTCTCAGTTGGGTCGGTCGGGTTACCCCATTTTGCTTTATTTTTTTGTGCCTACAAAAATTCTATTAAGCATAAGCGAGATCTGCATTGGTTTAAAAAAAAAATTTCGGTAGTCTGCAGGGCTCACCCTGGAAATGTTTTGGTAGTTGTCTGACAATTGATGTAGCCAACACTGATTTTGAGTAGCCAAATTTCAGTTTGTAGTCAGTTGGTGTAGCCAAATATGTCCGAGACAAATTTTTATAACAAAAGAAAGGAATAACTGCCTTGATGGCATGGTGGTAAAGTGTCTGTCCCGTGAGCGGAAGATCGCGTGTTCGAATCCTGGCCGGGTCATACCTAAGACCAAAAGTTCGACAGTGTTATCCCTTCCTTGCCAGGCGCTCAGTGTCAGTATAATATGTTCATGTCTGGCTGTGTCACGGTACCTCAGTGGGTTGGCACTCTATGCCATAAGTGCGCGCCAGTACAAGCTGTCCAGAATACTCACCACACACAAACACGTGTCATGCACCCATGACACCGTCTGCATATTACCCTAGCTGTTGCACAGATGTTAAGCCCCAACCAAATAAAGGATACATTGTTTGAATATAAATGTGCTTCAAGTTGTTCAAATAATATTATGTTTCACAATGTACACTTCATAAATTAACATATTAGTACGGAATTTTGATGCACTATGTGTATTTCGGAAAATACTTCCACATCAGTGGTGCTAAATATCTAAATATTTGAAAGCCGAAACCCCAGGAAAACATTGTAATGCCATGTAGCCAAAACATGTAACCAAATGCATTTAAGTGTAGCTAAAATTATTCTGCCTGCCCATACCCGAGTCTATATATCTAAAACTAAATTAATTTCCAAAAATGCCATTAATAATTTTTGGGTGTGTCTGTTGTACAATTACTACTTTTAATATACAGAACGGAAAAAAGCTGGACATTAAATAATCGGGAGAGAATGAAAAACCTGGGTTTCAAACTTAGAAAACTGGCTGTCAGTCAGAATATTTATGTAGTTCTGTTTAATTGTACACACACAGGACTTTATGATTATGGATAGAGTCTTTGGCTTCCAATTCTCAATGATTGAAATAAAATGTGGTTTACCATGTGACAGATTGTGACTGAGCTGCTGGTAAGATGTTGCTGCAGTTGATGAATTTGACCCTGTCGATACTGCACTTCCCGAACTAGCAGTAGACTGCTCTAACACGTTCACTGCATCATAATTATGATTGTCTGCAGCTGGAGTTTGTGTATTCCTCTGTGGTGTAGGTAGTTTTAGTGGAGGACAAGGAGTAGTATATCCAGAAGTGGGTCGATTATTTTTCTTTTTTTCTTTTGGTACACTTTCCGGTGATGAATCATCAGAAGAGAACCGATTGTAATTTGACCTAGAAAAAAATTAAATTATAATCATAATATTAATACACCTGCTACATTTAAATTAATTTTTAATTTGTCACAGGAGTCAAGTTGCATAGCTTTTCAGGTCGTAGAGGTACACAATCTCCCCGTCGCGGAAAAGTTCAGCACAGGGGAGGCAATAGTCTGGGTGATCTCAGTTCTGACACAAATTTTTTCTGCACCCTCCGGTTATCTTTCAACAGACCTAACACCACAAAAGGATTATGCTTAATTATCATCTTTGCTTGTCATTTAGGATTCTCTTGGTTTATTTATAGCCTATGTGATTGACAGCTGACTAAAATCAGGTAGGAGTGTTCCAGCATGATGCATTTTCTGCTATTCAACAAACTTTTTGAAACCCCTAAGATACCAAATTATATGAACATTCAACAACTGATTGAAAACTGGAATGTAATTGTAGACAAAGTGTATTGCATTATACTAAGATGTGGTACATTAACATTGCAATTGAACAGGTTATTTAGAAATGGTACGTGATTGTATGTAACTTATTGTGTAAGTAGGTTAGTTAACATTGAGGGAATAACGAACTGTTACTAAACGTCGAAAAATTGGGCACCCTCCTTTACAGAATTCACATAATGTTTCTATCTTGAAAATGTTGAGGAACTGTCTGACAATTACCTGAAGCATGCCTAGTGCTACAGAACATAATACATATCATTCAGCCAAGTTTGGTTGATGTAGAACCATGCAAACATGACCTTTACCAGTCTTCATAACCTGGCTGTTGGCAATAATACCCTTTATTAAGTCTAGAAAGCCCAAAGGGTGTCAATTTGTCAAAAAATCTAAGTCAGATGCAGCATCTGTAGCATGACATGTGCTACGGAACATAATACACATCATCCAGCCAAATTTGATTGATGTAGCACCAGTAGAATCATTAGAACCCTGTAAATCCGACCTTAACTTCTTAGCCAATGACGATGCCAACTGTGGGGCAATTCCAAAAGCCCCCCACCCCTCATTACCTCCAGGTGAGCTAAACATAAGATATTGTACAGTTACAGTATACCTTCGCTTTCTTTTGGATCGGCGATAAGATTCCTGTTCAGATTCATCCTGATCAGATGCGGTCGACTGCAAATCTGACTGCAGTTCTGCAATATTTAATTTCTTCCTTGCTCTTTCATAGCTTTCTAAAAAAAAGAATACAAGTTTGACATGTTTATTTAGTTTAATTACTGTAATTTTCTTAATTAGTTATCTTAACTTATCTAACACCTGCAGTGTACATTCATCATACAAAATTATACATTTAAAATCATTTACATCACAGTGAGTTCACAAACTGTATGTACTGGTAGAACATGCAAGACACAATCGGACAGCGAATTCAGACATAATTGTTTTCACACAACTGTTTCATTATTACAAAGCTTGCTACAGAGTTTTTTCAAAGCACAATACAGTTGTACTAGTCAATAAACAGCTGCTTTCCCAAAGCCACCTTTAATCCAGCCTGTCAATGATATAGATTAGATGTATTTGTATCTATCCAGTGATGATGGCAAAATCGAGGCACTCAGCCTGAAAGATTACACCACACAAGTAGCCTATACCGGTATATTGCAATACATTACCTTTATTGTATCGTATTGCGATATGAATGCTGTAAAAATGGTTTTTCACAATACTTCTATTAGAGATTAAAGCAGCAGGTGTTAGATGAAAAAGGCTGAAAACCTTCTTTTCAAAGAGGTTTTATGGAGAATTTAAAGAATTAACATTGCAGCGAAATGATAAAAAAGGCTGAGTTCATCCCTGCATGCATGGTCAGCGGCAGTTCCGACTGCATTTTATAACACAGTTTTTTAAATGTACACATGGGCATTATACCAGTATCTTGATACGTATTGCAATGTAACAGTCCTGTATTGCAATATATCACAATATGCTACAGCCGTATCGTGACCTCTCTAATAAGACATGCTGAAAATTGAGTTCATTGAATTGGAAATTCATGTAGATCTAATTAGAGCATTAACAGGGAAGGAAATTGATTTTTATTGTCCGATCAACACATATAGGTCATTTACAGACATGTCAGTTGTGATATGGTGGAGGAAACTGAAGTACCCAGAATAAACCACCAACTTGCAGCAAGTGACAACTTTCTTAGACTAGGTGGAGCATTAACAGTTTCAAAAAAGAGAAAAACTTGAAAAACATACCATTTCTGTAGAGTTCCCTGGTGGGGAAGGACTTCCAGTCTTGTCCTGGCAACTCACTGCTTGTGACTGCATTCATAATTCGATCACTTGACTTATAAGGAGGCCACAGCGCACACTTGGTGCCATCTAACCAGTTGTCTGGTATTACAGCCAATTCCTTCTCATCGGTGAATTCTACCACTAAATAGTACATCTTGAAAAGTCCAAAAAAAAATCTCTAAAATTCTTTATTTTTTTGACTGAATATTAATTTATAGCTGATAGCATATACAGGTCAATTCTATACCCCTATACAGGTTAAGTTAATACTGTATTGTCTGCTTGATAATTATCCCATTACAAATCACATAAATTATTTGGAATACAATGATACCATGTACATTTATAATTTTGTTTGGCCTAAGTCAGCCTGACTTGGAAAATTTTATTTCTTTTTCATGTTTTTATTATAGGATATTTTTTTCAAAATACACTCGTATTTTATAACACAACTTTACATGTTTATGCAAAATAAATAGTTTGATATATCACTTGTTCGGTTTGCTGAATGCAAAACATTGGCAAAAACATGGGACTTTAAATAAACTGTCCTGTATGTTTATTTTATCAGATTTAAATTTACTTGACATGTTCATTTAATAGTACCAGGGTATTTTGAAAGCAATTCATTTCTGATGGACAGAGATCACTAATAATCACGAAGGTAATGTAGATTTCCCCATTAAATACAAATGCAAAGAGGGATCTCCGTGATGTAATTTGTTAGTACTGGAGGACATAATTAATTATTATTCGGTGACCAATAAACAGATAGCCTAGTATTTTACTACCAGTATCAAAATCAGCGCAATAACATCAACATTTGATGGTCCAATTTTAAAATATATGGGGTTGAAAATAAATGCAAGGCGATTAATTTTAAAAAACGTTAAATAACTAAGAATATATACATGTAGTGAAAATTTGTAGTAGGAACTCATTTATTGCCAATCACTGTATCCTTAATTAAGTGTGGCCTAGCTAATTACAAGCCAAAACAATGAATCAGTGGAACAACAACAAAGTCATTCCTGTATGGCATGAGAACACATTTACATGTTATATCCGTAACTTTTATTGTTGTCATTTGTTCACTCAGTTGTGATACAATAAATACTCTTAAATCGGACGACTCCAATGGACTGCTGAAAAAACTTGCTACATCTCTGAACATCTCAATCACCAAGAGTTTTTCCAAAGCATCACTTTCAGACAGAATGTTTCTAATAATGCCAACTTTATCATCTACAAGAACACAGTTATCACCACGATTAACGGACAGGCAATATGTAGGTAAAAGCAACTCCTTGTACTGAGAAAATGATTGATAAGGTCTGCTAATTGGACCATATTTATGGTGTTTCTTCACAACACCAACTGCAGCGACTGGTTTGACATCTTCGGACGCCATCTGTTTTTGCTTTTCTGACACGCGTCTTATGACCTGTTGAAGTGGAAAATTAGGCTTTCTTACTATACGTTTCAATTTCCCTAAAAAACTTTCAAAAACAAATGCAGAATAGTTATCGAGAGCACCGAAGTGTGAAACATCGTCTGCTAAATGAACAAGTGAATGAACATTGTATACACACTGGTCTTCTCCATACAACTGGCCAAACTGAAAAACAAACATGCACAAAATCTGGTGTGCATACCGACAGTATGCACTACAAAAATAAGGGCTTGACAGACAGTATATTGCCACAAACAACAAACGGAAATGTGCATAAAATGCAGTCGGTAAACAACTTTTCAGAACCACTGGGCCTGTATATAACAGAAATTGACGAAACTCTGTTGCTTTCCACCTATCCACATCACATAGGGGTCTACCTTTCCGTAAAAATTCACGTGGCAAGTAACTTTGTAAATCCTGCAGGTGACCAGATATCCGAGAAATGATGCCAGCTCCTTGTCTACAATGTAGAGGTCCCTTCGTCCACAGCCATAACAAGAGAGATACTTCTAAAAGGAGACGGTCCTAAGTGATGTCCTGCATCCGCCATTTCATCAAAATGTGCATCTGTTCTCACTGGTGCATTGATTTCTGGGAAAGTCATTTTACCATTCCATAAACCCTTCTGACAACACTTATCACATCCGTAATACCCACTGTGACCTTTTACTTGTTTTACATATGCACGTGCAGGTGTGTCACATATAACACATGATATTTTATCATGCTTATGGTATGTTCAATTTCAGGAATGTGTAATCCAGTTTCTTGTAACAACTTCATTTCATTTATAAACATCCCAAGAAATTCGTGCACATTTTTGGGCTTTTGTTCCCCTAAATAAAGTCCAATTATAAATGGTTCTGAAGTGTAAGGCTGAATTACTCTTCCTAAAATTGGCCATAACTGGGTATTTGCACTTTTGAAAAGTGGTAAAACCATCTATATTAATTTGGAATGATACTGAGAATATGTCATTAGGAGACACAGAGGAATTTGTAAGTAATTCCCTCTTCAAACATGTAGCAATGCCAAAATGGTGGTATGAACCTCCTTCAATCTGTAACACATCATATTTTACAGGCGTGCTTAACAGAGTTCTAGGATCTTTTGGTACGTATGGGTGGAATTTCCGTAATATCTGTAAAAGACTGTGTAGAGCACTATGAGATATATTGAACTTTGATGCCCATGATGCAAGTTCATTAGTAAGATCTAGGTTTTCCTCATCGTCTGATCTAGCCATGTTATCGTCAGAATCCTCGTCGTCAGAAACCCAACCTGTCAAACTGTCTTGGTCATCTGCACAGTTAATTTCTTCTAGACTTCTGTTACTTTCTGAATCTAAGCCTGGATCATGGATATTATAAATTTCATCTGGTTGGGCACGTATTCTGGAGCTACAGGCATAAGGCCTACTTGTAACATCTAAATCTATCACACAAGGTTCATTCTGAAAATCATTATTTTGTTCTGGTGTTTGGATTGTGTTGGGGACAGTGCCATCAAGCCCAGAGTAGACGTTTGCCAAGTGATTATTAACATTAGGGCCTAGATCTTATATTTCTATACGACTTCCAATAAGAATCGGATGCCATGTTTATCAGAAGTGATTGATTTTAACAGAATTCGAAAAATCTTAGCAGACAATATAGTATGAACAAAACATGCATTTCATTTTTGGGCCGACTGGCGTAAACACGTGGTCCTTGTAGCCATGCTAATTTACGCCTTGACCATGATTTTTTCGTAACAAAAACGCTACCAAAATATCAAAACATCACCGAAATTAACAATATCACCCATTATTAACTCACCGTCATACAAATGTTAATTTTTTTTTGTCTCGGCCAACCAGACGACTTTTACTGTTGCCGCGTTCTGCATGCGTACCATTCAAACAAAGCGCGCGGGGAAAGTTGAAAGGCGCATGCGTAAACTCAACCCACGCTTCTATCGTTTCCAAACGTGATGAAGTGTGGAAGTGAAACATGTCTGGTATTGCATGGATTAATTTTTAAAATTGACATTAATAATTTTCTATCTGGTGTATTGTATATCTGTCGATATAAATTAAATACACGTGTCAGAATGATAAGGGTAAATGAAATTTTTATTTATATCTACAAAAGCATTACGTTTGATAAGTGGAACTGTGGTGTAGAGGTAAGGTGTGCGGATTAAAAACCCAGAGGCTCCCGGTTCGAATCCTTTGAACACCTGAAATTTTTTTCCCTTTAATTTTTTTTTAAAATTACTATTCTATTCGTAGCAGATTTATAACAAAATCTAATACCAACACAACACCGAATTTCCAAGGGAAAATATGCCGTTAGTTTTGTCCGAGACATATGTCGGGCCAATATTGTACCGACGACGCTAAAGGACTGGGCCTAATAATAATGACTCTTCAGAGGAAAGCACTATAACATTTCTATTATCTATTCAGTTAGCGAATTTATACGAGTCCAACAACATTTTCCATACAAGGATAAACTGGCTTTGATTGCAGTATGTGGATATCCTGCCGATGTCGGGCCGTTATCGGCAAACCCAATATAATACAGAAACTTGCCGGGTTCCTGTCGACATCGGGCCGATGTCGGGCCGATGTCTTTAAACGACTGATGACTGAACTACTTTTTCACGAAGACTGGCGTCGATTTTAGAACTATGTACATGTTGCAGATATTGCCGGGGGGGGGGGGGGTAATATCGATCCCACACAAGTTTAACACAGCTGACTTTGACTTTAATAGGCGGATATCTAGCCGATATCGGGCCGACGTCGGCAAACCCAATATAATGAATAAACCTGCCGGTTTCCTGTTGAGCCAATGACATTAAACGACTGTTGACTAAATGACCACCGTTGAATTTAGAAATACCCGAAGAGATAACAGATTTAAATCGACCTCATACAAGAATGAAGAATAAATAACAGCTGGATTTTACCGTAGTAGGCGAATATCTGGCCGATGTCGGGCTGATGTTGGTGAATGACAGTTTGATTCAATGACTTTTCACGAAGACTAGCTTTAAATTTTACTTGCAGTTGGCCAATATCTGGCCAACGTCGGGCCGATGTCGGCAAACCGATACGCAAAGCTGGGTTACTGTCAATATCGGGCAGTTGTCGGGCCAATGTCGGGCAGACGTTGGAAAACGAACCGATATTCCGACTTACAACCGATATCGGGCCGATATAGTCATGCTGGCTGGGAAAGTATCATACAATTATTTCGTACCAAATAAAGAATTATACATATAAAGCTTACATGTACATATATGATACAATTGTTTCTTTTTTTCTATATAAGTAATGAAACACACCCATAATATGTTTTCTAGTATCTTGGTACAGGAGGATAAAGATGGCAGATTCCTGCAATTATATTTACCATATCATCAATATGATGAATAAGTGTGTTTGTTTTAGCAACATCAGAGGTTGACATTTGCGACACAGTACGCCTTCCTGGAGGAATTATCTGCTCTGCATAGAGAAGCATGAGCTCTTCCCTAATGGGGAACCCCCTATCTGACAAGACCTTGTCATATGGCTCAACAATATTTAAAAAAACAGAATTTGCACGACCTGTGTATGCCTCTGAAACAAAATTTATCATACCAGATGGAGTAATGCTAACAAGTATCTTTGCAGTGTGATGATGTTTATAATCACTCCATGTCTGTGCAGCAACCTCTAAATTATTTGGAGTTTCAATGAAAATTTCAGTACAGTCAATTATATGACGCACGTCTCTATATGTATTATTCATGAAAGATGGGGGAAGATTAACAGTAACTACTTCCTTTGATGGATTAAATATCAAAGTACCCAACACTTGGCCTAAGATCTTAAGCCAAGTATTTAATACACTAGATACATGTGTGACTGACACACCAAATCTGTCTGCAATATCTTCATTTACCAGACCCAACCTGAGTTTTATTAAGCACATGATCATTTCCTCTTGTTTTTTATTTTTGTTTCAAAAGATTGTACAGCCTTTGGGCCCTTCCGATACCGCACTTTTTGCAAATGGGGTAAAATGCTTTGGTAAATAACATTAAATAATGCTATGTTGGGGAAACCTGTATAAAATTTTACTTTAGTATCTGACTACATTACGGAGAGAAACTGAAATCTTTTTTTTTCTGGTTGTACCTTAGATTTTGCATTAGTATTTGATGCAAGTTTAATTTTAAGTTCCTTAACGTTTGCCTCCAACTGGACATTTTTGTCATTTTCAGTTGTATTAGAAGGTAAATTAGTCACTATCCATTTAAACTGTATATCCTCTGTGTCATAGTCATTTGATTCACTGATACTTGTATAATGTCATTCCTCTATAACTGAGACCTGTGGAATAAGCCTTTTTCTTTTTGTGGGTGTTACTTCAGGTAGTGGTGCCCTTTTTTTTTGGGGGGGGAGGTCTAGTTGTAATGGGTTTGTGGGGTGTATATCCCAATTTCAATGCAGGGTAAGAGTTTGCTCCAGTCGGCCTGCCATCAACAAAATTCTCTGAACAAATCTTTGAATCCTCTTTGGGTTTCCAGTTTTCGGATCCATTCTTCCTATTAACAATACTGACCCATTTTTGTCTTGCATAAATGTCTTTCAGTTCAGTGGGAAAAGGAAAACGATAGAAAGGGGGCTCACATATACAGCAACCAAGCCCATGATGAATGTTGTATATATATATCAAAAAATTGTTTTTTTGTAGCATTGTTTGAACATGAATTAAAATCACAGCACCTGGTGGACATAGTGTCTAAATAACTTTGAAAAACAAAAACGATTACAACTCCATGCTAGAAAAGGATTAATAAGGTTCAGTTAAATTATACCTATCTATATATATATATATATATATATATTATATATAATATATATATATATATATATATATATATATATATATATATAGATATATATATATATATATATTCAGAGATTTTCCTACCTCCGAATTCTTATTTTCAAACTCTTAGGCCCTAATTGGTATTTTTGCAATTTTTTAATGTTTTTTTTTGGAGGGGGATGCAAGCCATTTTTGCATTGTAAATTGGTCCTGTAAGTGTAAACGGAGACCAAAGCAGTCTATGAATCCCCGAGATCTATTTGTAATCAAAGACAAAAGAACAGAGAGACAGTGTGTGTATGTTTTTCGATATGCATGTAAGTATACTGCATTTGGGACTGAGAGAAGATTACACCATGTTGTATATCGATACATGTACAGGTAGGCCTACTTTACTGCAGTACTGCACATCAGTAGATCTGCATGAAAGAAAAACTCACTTTTTAAAATGAAACTCTGTAATTGAATACTTCAAATGTTATACGTTATTTTTAATCACTGAGATACTTATTTATCTAGTTGATGTACATTCCGTCCGTATCAAGTGTTTACAATCGACGATATGAAACTTTTTCGCTCAGTTGTTTTGTTACGTTTGCCGTTGTCAACCGTAATTATGTCCGGGTGAACTTTGACCGAGGCCGCTTATGTATCGTTTTCAAAAAGTGTTGATAGGCGTGTACGATACACCGTTAACCTCAACACCTATGAGTACAGACAAGACTGATACAGATAATAGCACTATTCATCGAAAACTAGACATTATTATGATAAAATTTGAGGAAATGGAAATCATAGAGACCAAATTAGGACAGAGTTTGACAAAAATGGACTCACTAGTGACAAATATAGACTAGTATGCGTATCGAATACGAATACGATCGGCTTTCCATACGAATTTGACCTTGAAATAGTCATGAGTTTAAATTTGTGGAGAAATGAAATAATTATCATAGAATTAAAAGATGTAATGAAAAATAAGCCAGAACTTATAGAGTACACGGGTTTCTGCAGGAAATTTAGAAGAGAGCTGTACTAACTGACCCGCTTTGAATGCGGAAAATGATTGATGTGAATAGTCTCGATCGTGGCTAGCACTGACTGAAGGAGAAAAAATTCACGTGACAGGGGCCTAGAGCTAAGAGTGTCAAGGTCGCTATAGTAGATGCATGGGGGTAGCGGGTACCTATGCTAGGCATGACCTTAGTGGGACTTCTTTTCTTTTTTTGCGAAGAGTAAAAATGTGGTTTAAATCTCTTTGCAGAATGAAGATTACAAGTAAGAATGTTTATACTGTACACATGCCGTGACCTACAAATAGCCTTCCTTCTTTACCTGTTTTGAAGTAAGAGTCCAAAAAGATAGCAAATGCATTATCACGGCTACTTATGATAACATACCTGAACTGAGAGGCACGCATTATTAAAAATAAAGAAATTTATTTGTTTTTGAATGTTTGTGTGTATGTGTGTATGTTTGCGCGAACGTGCGTGTAAGTATGCGAGCATGCGTATTTGTATGTGTGAATGTTTTTATATGTTCGATATTTTGTGTGCGCGTGACAAGGAGATACAATTCAATTTATAAGCACCAATAATAAAATGTAAATAAGCAAGAGTATGTGCGTGTATGCGTGATTTCGAGCATGTGTGTGTATGGGGATATATTTCAATTTATGAATAGTGAAATGAATAGAAAAACCGAAATAAAGGGATGTGTGCATTCGTGTGTGTATGTTTTATTGTAAGAATGTATGTATTTGTTTCGTGTGCACATGCGCGAGTTTTGTGTGCGCATCCGCGTGTTTTTCTGCGCATGAGCGTGTTTTTTGTTTATGTAGACAGAAATAAAACGTGTTTTCGTTCATGTAAGCAGAAGTAAAACTGTGTCTCTCTGTCTGTCTCTCACTCTGTCTGACTCTCTCTCGCTCTCTTTCTCTCTCTGTCTGTCTCTCTCTCTTGCATTTGTCTTTACAAAATAAATATGCCCGCTAAAATACTGAATATAAAATTCACCTCTGACCTTGAAATTTTGCTGGATGACCTTGTAAGCTTACATACAATTTCTTTATTGAATTCTCTACAGAAGTTTCATATTTATGTCTACACAAAAAGTCTTTAGTTTCTGAGATATTTAACAAAGAAAAATACAACTAAGGTAATGAAGCGATTCCGGATTACCCTACTTGTTGTCGACATGGTCCGGTATTGGGTTTTATTTCATATTGTTAGGCCTGACTCTGCAAATTTGGATAAAAACGTCCTTACTTTCTTTTTTCAGCTATATCTGGTAAAGTATTGTTCCAACGAAATAATTGATTACTTCACATTATAGGCCATCGTCTACCGTGACGACGTAATTGCCAAAAAACGAAAATTCGTCCTTGAGCTGTATTTTCTTTATTTTTCAACAAAATTATATCAAAAACTAATCAGCTCTTCACTTTTGGGTACTTTATCAATTCGGAGACTTTGAAATAAAATTTTGAAATCAAAATTACGCCTCAAAACGCGCCACGCGTGACGTCAAATGCTCCTCAGCCCTTAACTGTATGGCGCCTTATTTCTCAAAAATTAAAGATCTGATGTGAAATATTTTATGAATATTACAATGCGCATTGTATATTGCATATTGCAAAATTTGAGAAATCTGTAGCCTTTGTCTCAGGTTAGATGGATGCTTTTAATAACAAAAGTCAACATATTGAGAAATCCATTAAAATTATCAATGATCAGATGACAAAGCTTGCCGAAAAGGGTACACAGGTAGAACAATTAATCACAGATCTAAATGAACAAAACACAAAAGTCACCAAATAGAAAACTGAGCTGGATATGGTAGTGGCGGAGAGGGATTCGTTACAAAATACAGTGGTAGACCTACAATGCAGGTCAATGAGGATGAATTTAATTTTTACAGGGCTTGGTGGTGAAATCAACCTGAAGGTCACAGGGAGTAAAATACGCGATTTCTTGTACTTTGAACTTGACATACGCGACTTCTTGTACTATGAACTTGACAATGAAGACCATATAGAGATATGGTCAGAAAGTGGGTGATAAAAATCGCCTTATCGTCGCACGATTCTTATACCAAAGAGACCTCAAGAAAGTGAAAAGCTCTGCATACAAACTCAAACGCAAGGCAAGCCGTTTGTCATAAACGAACAATTTTCCGCAAACATTGAAGACGAAAGAAGAGTCAGTTCAAAAGAGTAGTTATGAAAAAGAAAAAAAGGGAAGGACACACTGTGAAAATGAAAATCGCCTTTATGTAGATGGTCAGTTGTATCAGTTACCAAAAACCGCAATTCGAAAACCGAGCACGAAACGACGCGATCGGACCGACGAATACAACCAACGTGTCTGGCTGGGCCAGACTTCAGAGGCAAACAAGGCATGAACAATCTGAATAGAAAACAAAATACTAAAACATTCGCAAATTATATTACTTCACATGACGTTATTTGTTTTACGAAATGCTGGATAGAGAAAGACTTCTCGTATACTTCCCAGGTTATAGGGCAACATTTATCCCGAGGAGTCTGACAAAAAGCAAGCAGGGGGTGGCATTTCATTATTTATCGAGGACAAATACAGTGGTGTTATTGCCTTAGAGCATATATATATTTTTATTCCCTTGTCTGGTTGAAAATTTACAAACAATACAGGTATGACGGTAATGAGTTATACATATATGTTTGTATATTCTACCTGATCGTTCTGTGTATTACACTTATATAATAGACCATTTTCGAGTTCTTACGAAATCCGTTTTTGGATCCAGATTTTTTTTGCGCCGCTTCAACTCTGCTAGCCCTAGCTATTTCCGGTAAGTGTATTTGCGTCGATCAAGAAATAAAATGCTCAATTTCATACAATGAATAAAAATGTCACATTATTCCATGTTTGGTATAGAGTGTACACGTTAACGTAATTTGTTTTTGATATAAATAGACTAGTGACAATAATTTGCCTTTCAGATATAATTGTATTTTATTTCCTGATCACTGCAAAGACAAACCGGAAATCTCTAGGGCTAAATAAGTTGAATCGGCGCATGAAAAATCCGGATCCAAAAACGGATTACGTAAGAACTCAAAAATGGTCTATTGCGATATATTTGCAGAATTAGAAAGCCAAATTGCTTTTTATTCACAATTAGGTAAAGTTATGGTCGTTGGTGACTTTAACAGTAGATCTGCAAATCTAAAAGATTATAATATAGACGATTGCATTCCTGGCAATATATTCAATAATATCCCAGGTACACATGACTATCGGGTGGATGTAAGTATGGCTAACAGAAACTGTCCAGATTCGCCATCAAATTCCTTCGGTCTAAAATTGATTCAGTTATGTATTGAATGTGGTATACGTATTTTAGATGGCCGACATAAGGATAATTTTTCAAATGATTTCACATACTGTGGTCCAAACTTATATAGTGTTATAGATTATACAATTGCAGTTCCGGAAATGTTCAACTCAATTAGCAAATTCATAGTCTGCAGCTTTAATACACATTCAGACCACGCACCTTTACATTTTGAAATTAATTGAAATATACGTGTAGAAGGTATGTCACAAACTGTACATGTTGAAGGAAAGCATGATACATATCGATGGAATAATAACTTTCAGGAAGAGAGTAAAAACGTTATTTTAGAAAATATTATCTCATCGAAGATTTGTTAAGTTCACATAATTTGAATAATGTAAATGTATTGAGAATATTAATAGTCTAATGTCTAAATACCACAACGCAGTAAGGAAGACTATTAGAGTAGGAAAATGGACTCAAAATACTAGAAACATACTCAGGGACGATTTCGACAAACATTGGTTCGATCAGAGGTTGTAAACATTTATATTTTAAATACAAAAGTCCTCTTAATGCTTTTAATACATTAAGAGATAAATCACCTGAAATTCATCAATATCTGAAACACTGTAAAAAAAGAATTTAAAAAGACAGAATGTACATTAAAACGCATTTATTTTCCACATTTAAGTAGTAATATCCCTCATTCACCCGCATATGGAGTTTATATTTCACAAATTATCCGATATGCCAGGGCGTGTACAACATATGAAGATTTCATATACAGAGATAAACTACTCACTGACAAATTATTGACACAGGGATATCGAAAACCGCGTTTAATGTCAACGTTCCGCAAATTTTACGGTCGGTATATTAGTCTTGTTTGCGACTACTCTGTTTCACTAAGTGAAATGTTGAGTTGCCTTTTCGTTGGCGGTTGTTGAGACGTCTGTACCAATTGTGACGAGGATACACTCCTCATGTGTTTCATTGGACTTGACTGAGGACTCACGTCAGGTGTGACCGGTCGACAGGGGATGATTACTCCTCCATGGCACCTGATCCCACCTCTTGCTTTCCAGAGGTCCGTGTTTGTCTATTTTTACCGGATTTTTATCTATGTCCTGGACGTTCTATTAATTTATACTTTGGTATCTGAATTTTTTTTTATTATCGTACAGAAGGCGACATGTTAGAAACAATCACAAAGGGCAATCCAAAATTATTTTATGCCAAATTTTCGAATAAGAAGGACAAAATAATGGCTATGCCGCAAACAGATTCATTTTTTAAATACTTTAGGAATATAACAAATTTTGCTACTGAAATGGAAACAGATCCTCAAAATATTGACGAAGAAATATTTTGGTTATTTAAATAATGAAATAACAATAAATGAAATATACAAAGCAATAAGTCGATTAAAACGGGAGAAGAGCCCGGGTTTTGATGATGTATTAAATGAGTACTTTACAGAACTAAAAGAATACCTTAATCCAATAAACCCTTAAACTATCTAATGCTATGTTTTCGAAAGGATATTTCCCAGAATGGATTTCTAATGCCCTGATTGTTCCTTTATATGAGAAAGGCAATTTTTCTGAGGTTGGTAACTATCCGGGAATTAGCCTTCGTAGTCATTTCGGAAAATTTTTCACGCCTATTGTAAACCATAAACTTATCACGTGGGCAGACAATGAAGATATACTTTCAGATGCTCAATACTGATTTCGGCCGAAACTTGGAACAGTAGATGCCATCTTTGCTTTTTCATCTATTATCACTAAATTTCTTGGTAGAAAGATGAAACTTTATAGCCGTTTTATTGATTACAAAAAAAAAAAAAACATTTGATCGAGTAAATGGGTTGAAATTAGGGGAAAAATTGCGAAATTGGGTTTGGAGGGAAATATCTTAAAAGTTATTCAGTCTTTGTATAAACACAGTAAATCAAGCGTTTTACTGAATGTAAAATATTCTAAATTCTTCACCAATAATAATGGAGTTTTACAAGGAGAACTAATCTCACCATTATTATTTTCTTTGTATGTCAACGATTGTGAAAGTAAATTTCTTAAAAGCAATTTAACGTCAACAGAACCCCAAGAGGTATCTCTCTAGCTGCTTATGTATTTTTTTTCTGATAGTGCGCAAGGCCTTCAAAATGTGTTAAATGAATTACTAAAATATACAAAAAGTGGTTACTCACTGTTTATGTAGCCAAAACAAAAGTTATGGTGTCCCAAAACAGTAACATTGATATAAAAGATAAATGGAATTTGGTGTCGAGGAATTTGAGATTGTTAATGAATTTACATATCTTGGAGTCCGACTTATATTATAATGGTGATTCTGGTGTCAAACAAAACATTTCTCATTACAATGTAGAAAGGCTATGTTGGCACTTGACAAATATATGCACATGGATTTTAATTACGTTACATTATTATCATTGTTTGACACCTACGTTACGAGTATTGGTAGTTTGGGGATTACATTCTGCACCAGATATAGAGAAAGTACACATGGATTTCTGCAAATATATCTTAGGGGTTAAAAGGTCAACATGCAATGCTATGATTTATTGTGAACTTGGGCGTTATCCTTTACATATTCGTTTTAGGCTAAATGGATTTACGTCCTAGACTCTTCTTCCCTCACCATATGTAATAGAAATTATTCTTCTATAGATTATGTATCCATAACGATATAATTTTAAATTTTGAAAATAATTCACCAATTCGATTTTATTTACAATATCCAATATATCTTTTGCAATTAATTACACATGTCTGCGATAAGTATAATTATTTTAATAATTAGTGATTTTTTATTGAATTGTTGAACAATATAGAATGCACGCCGATATAGATGGCACGCCGATGTCATATTAATCAGTAAAACCTCTGTACAACCTGATATTTCTCAAGTTAAAACAGTTTTTCTCAGTTAAGCCCAGTTTTTCTCCAATTCAAGTTATGTTCGAGAAAACTAGGTTTAGCAATCTAGAAAATTAACAAACAAGCTAAATACGACAAAACATATGTCGACTTTCCTATTGTCAACCCTCCACATTTAAGTAATAATATCTCTTTGTGACGAATTTTTTCTTGGAAGTCAACTATAAACTGGAAACACTTGTATATTTATTAAGATAACAATGAATCAGTTTTCTTAATTGTTTGATATACCTACAACGGATACCGATTTCGAGCTACAACAAAATTATAAATGGATACCTAAACTTCATAAAACCCCATATAAGCAAAGATACATAGCAGGATCCAGCAAATGTTCTACCAAACCTTTGTCTTTACTCCTTACCAGGATATTGACACCCGTTAAGGAAAAGCTTCAACAATATTGTACACTTGCTTATTCCAGAAGCGGAGTAAATCAGATGTGGATACTTAAAAATTCTAAACAGCTTTTAGAAAATTTGAAGGCACACAATTTTTCTTGAATTCACAGTATCAAAACTTATGACTTCTCTACTCTTTACACTACTATTCCACATAAAAAAATTAAAAGAAAGACTTTTCAGCATCATACTTTTTTCAATAAAGGTGGTACCCGAAAATTTAAATATCTAGTGATTGGCTATCAGGATACTTATTTCGTCAAACACCACTCTGATTCTACACATAAATATACTGAAGTTGATATAAAAAACATTTCTAATGAGCAATATATTTGTAATGTTCGGAGACGTGGTCTTTCAACAAACTGCGGGCATTCCTATGGGAGCTAATTGTGCTTCTTTATTGGCCGAACTGTTCCTTTATTCATACGAAGCAGACTTCATTCAGAAACTGCTGAATCAAAAGAAGAAAATGTTAGCGGTGTCCTTTAATATGACATTTAGATATATCGACGACGTTAAGTCAATTAATAGTGACAATATTCATACATATGTCAATGCGATATATCCCAGCGAACTAGAAATTAAAGATACCACAGAATCAAGCACACACGCTTCATACTTAGACATTTTACTTAATATAAACACAGTCGGGAAATAAGCAACTAAGCTATACGACAAACGCGACGATTTCGGCTTTCCCATCGTAAATTTTCCACATTTAAGTAGTAATATCCCTCAGTCACCCGCATATGGAGTTTATATTTCACAAATGATCCGATATGCCAGGGCGTGTAGAACATATGAAGATTTCATACACAGAGATAAACTACTCACTAACAAATTATTGACACAGGGATATCGAAAACCGCGTTTAATGTCAACGTTCCGCAAATTTTACGGTCGGTATAATAGTCTTGTTTGCGACTACTCTGTTTCACTAAGTGAAATGTTGAGTTGCCTTTTCGTTGGCGGTTGTTGAGACGTCTGTACCAATTGTGACGAAGATACACTCCTCACGTGTTTCATTGGACTTGACTGTGTACTCACGGCAGGTGTGACCGGTCGACAGGGGATGCTTACTCCTCCATGGCACCTGATCCCACCTCTTGCTTTCCAGAGGTCCGTGTTTGTCCATATTTACCGGATTTGTATCTATGTCCTGGACATTCTATTGATTTATACTTTGGTATCTGAAAATGTTTTATATTGTTATGTACCGAAGCGTATTAGGGCCACCTTAATTTATTTTTAATTTCTCATTTTGCTAACTGTAGAATTGGCTTTTTCAACTTTTTTCTTCGAATTTCAAACTTTAAAGTTGGTTTTTCCAAGCCTGTTCTAGATTTTTCTAACTTTTTTCTTGGAAATTCCAACTTTAAAAATGGAACATTCAGCTTATGTCTGCTAAATTTCTCTTTGTTAATTAGTTTGTCAATGGACGTTTTTTGAAGAATAAAGATACCACAATTTGCTTAGACTTTCATTTCTTTTAAAACAATAATAAATATTTACATACCGACTGTTATTTCCTTCATTACAGTTATACAGAATGACTGTATTGTTGTATCAAAAAATAAGTGATCTAAGTGTTAACCGCTAGGCGTAGGAATACCTGAATATCTTTTAACCCTTTCCATGACCATGTTACGGCAGCGATTTGTCGGACAAGTATTTGCTGAACATATGAATGAATCAATAAAGAATAAAATAACACACATTCATTCCATATTTTTATTTAAAGCCATTCATTACCACAAAACAAATAAAAATCACTGAAAGAAATCGAAAACACAAGACTAGGCCTGCATCTGAAGCACACTGTAGATGCCTATATCATAGGCCTATTGCGATAGATCTAGGTCAATTTATGAAAAGAAACACAGGCCACAGAAATGAAAATTTGCTTCGTAGTTACGTTGCTTGTAAGTAAGTTGAAAAGGGAGTCAGGTCTAGTGCAATTTTGTCCTGCATCTCTGATAAAACAGCTTGCTTTTCCGTCACCATATAGGCTATTCCTGTCAGAAACAATTCGTCACTCGCATCGCGTGAAATCGACTCTCAGTTCACCTCAAATCCTATATATTGCTAGGCTAATTACCGGGCCCATCTTGTTTTTCACAACCTGTAATGTTAATGTCGAGCATAAGTAGTGTTCATAGATTTCTTAGTAAATTGACGGGATACTCTATATGATCAGCTGGTAAAAACTGAAGTCTGAATTGACATATGGATCTTTTATGATTTATAGGCCTACACGGATTTTCCATAACGAACGTGTTGATAATTATCTTTTAAACAGAACAATAAAAGTTTGTTATTTCACAACATAATCTACAATTGATTTGAAGGATTTGCGAGTGGGCTAGCCTATATACTGAAATAGGTCTACTTACGAAATCGTCACCCCTTCACAGTTCAAGGCATTTCCCAGCTGATTCAGCGATTGGTAAAATATCAAATAGAATGGCTACTTCCAGTTGTCATCACCGAATATTAACAGTCACACTCAAATTTTCTGTGATATATTCCACTGATAAAATACCAGAATTTAAACGAAAATTTGTTGTAAACAAAGATCATCTGTTGCTAAAGATCATCGCACATGGTAGGCCTAACAGCCATTTGCACACGGCCCATTCGGGCAATTCTCTTCTGACACATTTAAACCGCCACTACTAAATGGTCGAATATTAAAAATCGCGAACTAAATCTGAGAATAAATATTCAAAATTGTCCATATCACTAGTTTCTTTCAAAATGATATAAAAAAGAAATTAAACCTTAATTTCATTAGTATTTGCGATCAGAAAAGAGAACTACTTCTCGTGTCAAAACAGCTGTTGAGCCATTACGTCATATTAAAACACACCCCACAAAGTCAGTGTTCTGGAATGAATTTAGTATCCAGTGGACTACAGTTTCACTGAAAAATGGTAATGTTTATAAATATGAGGATTTCTTTTTCATTTTTTGAACATCATCGGGGTATAAAAGCAATTGCTCATGGAAAAAATTCATTTTGCAGCACAAAGTTTGAAATGACAAGAAAAAATTTGGAAAAGAAATATCTCTCTCTCTCTCTCTCTCTCTCTCTCTCTCTCTCTCTCTCTCTCTCTCTCTCTCTCTCTCTATATATATATATATATATATATATATATATATATATATATATATATATATATATATTGGTAAAAAGACATTTTCAACTACTTTTCCAGAACCATTGGGCCAATTATCACCAAACTAAATAGGAAGTATAACACTGTAAAGCTGCATAAAGTTTGCGGAAGAAAAGGGACTAGGACAAAACATGGTTGTCATGGCTACATATAGAACGAATGAGTTAGAGTGAAATTTTTATTTAATAACTGTATCTCCAAAATTATTAAAGAAGCTAGAGAAAAATGTAGGACTTGCAAAAATCTACCAATATTTTATTTGGTGGAATAATGTCAGCCCGTATGTGAGTTATTTCACCTTTTTAGTGGATTATTCATGTTTTGGGCTGTTCTTTTTACATTATCTTGAAATGTATGATAGATAGAGAGAAATTGAAAGAAGCAATAATCTTCAGCATGCAAAGATCTAGAAGAAAGACAACAGGGTAAAAATTGCCTGGTCGACCCTTATGAGAGTAGTTTTCCTTTTTAGTAAATTTCTCATGTTTTCGACAGTTTTGTCCTATTATCTTGAAATGTATAATAGATAGAGAGAAAGTGAAAAAAGCAAAAATGTTCAACACGCAAAGATCTACAAAACGTCACAGGGTAAAAATTGTCAGGTTGCCCCTTATGGGAGTTATTTCCCCTTTTAAGTTGGTTATTCACGTTTTGGGCTTTGTTTTGACATTATCTTGATATGTATGATAGATAGAAAGAAATGAAAGAAGCAAAAATTTTCTGCAAAGATATACAAAAAATTCAAGGGGCTGAAACTTTCAGGTAAACCGTTATGGGGGTTATTCCCCTTTTAAGTGGATTTTTAATGGTTTTTTTACATTATCGTGAAATGTAAGATAGATAGAAAAAGTTAAAGAAGCAAAGAAGTTCAGCATGTAATGATTACAAAAAAAGTTAGTAAGGCCGAAATCGACCCTTATAGGAGTTATTTCCCTTTTTAGTAAATTTATCGTGTTTTTGGCAGTTTTGTCCTATTTTCTTGAAAAGTAAAATAGATAGACAAAACAGTCAACAGGGCTGAAATTGCCGGCCGACCCATATGAGATTTACTTTACACTTTTAGTAAATTTCTCATATGTTGGACATTTTGTCCTATGATCGTGAAAAGCATAATAGATAGAGAAATAGTAAAAGAAACAAACATGTTCAGCACGCAAAGATTCGCAAAATCATTCACAGGACCGAAATATATAGTAATTCATATCTCTCAGTTCTCTGGATTTTTTCTTTAAATAGCTAAAAAATTACTAACAAATTTCTCGAACGAGTACACGACTATTAACGAAAATTGGAAATGAGTAAATATTTCTAGACTTACAGGACAGACACCACCAAATATTTTCCCATAGGCCTCAATGCTAATTTACAAAACTTCAGGTCACTGTCACTCCCATGTTTATTAAAACTGGGTCAAATCAGCACCCTGTGCTGAAAGATCAATATTTTTGATAACAAAATATGCAATCAAAAGTATAGGTTGCTGTTGCATTTCTACTTCAAATTTTCACTTGTTTACAACTCGTAGTATTCCGCACCAAAGGAAAATATCTATTCTCATATGACCCCTCCCTTTCAATTTTCAACCGTCAACCCTATAATTTCCAAAGTACTACCAATATTCATGTATCTTTTTTATCACCTTAATTTCACTTATTAATGGCAAAACTAATTTTTTCATTTAATGACCAATCAGATCTCTGGGCTCATTTTACCCTCCGCACAATTTTGGGTGTCCAAAATGTCTGTGCACATGTTGTAAACAAAGCAGGTGTTTTTCCTATAGATTTATCCAAAACATTGCCAAAAATGGTCATTTTGCATTTTTTGGAAATCTCATTAACTGTACACCAAGCCCCCTTAATAATGAGGATGGGAACCCAACCTGAAGAGAAACACAATCTATAATGTGTCACACCCCTACCTCTCAATCCCATTCATTGATATTAACAAATAAATACATTATATGAAGAAGTTGTCTGTTTTTCTTTCATGATTTTCATTCAGAATTGTCTGTAACACATACACTTCATTATTTGGAATGATTTCATACCATTATTTACCAATATTGACTATGATATGAAATAAGGGTAGACGGTACCCCTTAATAATGGAAAAAGTGACAAAATATACCATTTTCTTCACAAAAACTTAAAATTTGGATCATTTCTTAAAGAGCATTGAACCAATTAGTCGCCAGAAGTAAAGAAGAATTTCTGAAGCTCACTTAAAAGTAAACCATGTCATTTTTTATATCATCAAATTGCTTTTATTGACAAGGAATGTCACCCTTAATAAAAGTGTAAAACTTCTGGGAGGGGATACCCTTACATACAACACATTTCAATAGACTTATTGTGTTCATTTATATAAAATATGTTATGTAATCATTTTCAGACATGTCCATGTTTTGTTTCATCCCTTAATTACAGTCTCATGATGTAACTAATTAAATACAGAGGGCAGATTAAAATGGCTGACACTTAAATGGTGCAAAATGCTAGTCAAATTGCTTTTAAAAGGATATGACATATTTATAGTTCTGTTTCAGATGAAAAACTAAGTCAAATTTTAATTATACTAAGTTTTGAAACCAGTAAAATTCAATATCGGGTGTTAATTTTTGTCTGGTATGACCCCAAGAGAGTGTTAGGTGACATTTGCTGGAAGGGGGGAGGGGTGAAAAAAGTGATTCAAACAAAAAATGCATGACTGAATATTTAGAAAACTTATGAAAACATGCAACTTGAATGAATATTAGATGAGTTAATATAGAGAAAAATATAATTGATACTTTATAATTATCTTTACAGGTACTTGAGTATGATAATTAGATAAAAATCTCTTATTTGACAATATTTCCTGGTTTTAAGAAATTGAAATATTCCTTCTACAGGTTAAAATGTTGATAGATTATGAAAAAAATGTTAAAAAACACCCTATTTCTACAGAATTTTTTTATTTACAAATTATCTATTACTCATATTAAACTCAAATTTAAACACAATATGACCTAACACAATGTGGAAATTCTTGGGGGGTACAGATCAGCATATGGGGGGGGGGGGGGGGGGGGGAGGGTATTTAAATTATTTTTTATACTGTTTTCAGTGTATATGGCATGAAGAAATATTTTACTGATGAGACTTAAATGCTGAAATGCAGTTTAATACAATTTTCTTAAAAATGAGATGGTTCTTACCCTTCAGATACAGTACATATATACAGCTAAAGGTACAAAATACACTGCACGAGTAAAATGACATGGTCCAATATGTAGATTTTGCCCTCAAAAGATCAAATCAACCAGTAATTACCTTAAAAAGGTCTGATTTTAATTCAAATGAGTTAAAATTTACAATAGAAACATCATTTCCAAAATATTTTGCTAAAATTAGTCACTATGCATAACCATAACTATATGATTTTTTATAAAAGAAACATGTGCATGTTTGTAGGAGAGGGTGGGGGTATACATGAATTTTCCAAGTACAGATGGAATTTTGACCAATAAATGATATAAAATATTAGTTCTAGGTGTAATATAAAACATACAGATAAAATTAAGAGATCTCAATATGCAACAAATGCATAATAATGTGTGTAGAGGCAGCACACCTATTAAATTTGCACCTTGTGGACCCCCAACAGGTGCTCCATTTCATAGAGACCCTCAAATCTGTTTAAAAGTATGAGTAAAAGTGAATTAATTGCAACTTAGGTGATAAAAATGAGAGAATTGACTTATTTTAAGGCTTCATCCAGCCTACATGTGTCAAATGTGCATTTCTCTATAGGACAGACACCACCAAATATTTTCCCATAGGCCTCAATGCTAATTTACAAAACTTCAGGTCACTGTCACTCCCATGTTTATTAAATCTGGGTCAAATCAGCACCCTGTGCTGAAAGATCAATATTTTTGATAACAAAATATGCAATCAAAAGTATAGGTTGCCGTTGCA
Organism: Atrina japonica; assembly: GCA_030159075.1. NCBI lineage: Eukaryota > Metazoa > Mollusca > Bivalvia > Pterioida > Pinnidae > Atrina > Atrina japonica. The sequence goes on along the minus strand of BROG01000472.1, from coordinate 428,847 downwards.
TTTCTACTTCAAATTTTCACTTGTTTACAACTCGTAGTATTCCGCACCAAAGGAAAATAACCCCTCCCTTTCAATTTTCAACCGTCAACCCTATAATTTCCAAAGTACTACCAATATTCATGTATCTTTTTTATCACCTTAATTTCACTTATTAATGGCAAAACTAATGTTTTCATTTAATGACCAATCAGATCTCTGGGCTCAGTTTACCCTCCGCACAATTTTGGGTGTCCAAAATGTCTGTGCCCATGTTGTAAACAAAGCAGGTGTTTTTCCTACACCCCTCCAAACATGGGGCTTGTCAGATAGTATCTGGAACCTTCCAAATTTCCTAATTTTGTTTTTAAAAATCACGTGTCTCCAAAGTCTCAAATGAATCTATCCAGCAATTAAAAAACTATGCCCGGTGAAGCTTGTATTGAATAACAATTTATTATAAGTGTTACTCTCATCTCCGTCTCCTTGAACAAGTTCTAGATATGCACATTAAAAAGTGGAGAAAAATGCAGGTGCTCATGTTCAATAGAGCAAGTGTTACAACCGGGAACCCATGTTAAATAATAAAAAAAACGCATTTTTCCGGCCTAGACTCTAGGGTTAAATTGCGTTTTGAAAAAATAAATATATTCAGAATGTATTAAAACGGGTCCAGTTAAAAAACATCAAAGTGTATAGAAGCATACATATGCAATTTCTTTATCTTTAAGCATAATTATCGTAGTTCCGATATGGATAGTGTTTTGACCAGTCATTGCTTCGTAAGTTGGTTTGTAAATCAAATCGTGGCTAATGAAATGCCTTGAGAAAAAATGTTTGGCTTTCTTAAGCTCAAATGATTTACATTTTAAAATATAGATGTACTTATGTAATGAAAGTTACATTATCCATTCTCTCGGTGTAGCGAGTGTCGCTGTTTCATGTCAACCATAAGAATCATTCCGCGAATCAGATTTGACCTATCTACGGCTGTTGCTAATGGCAGTGAGTCATCTTGGAAAGTACAATAGAGAGAGAGAGAGAGAGAGAGAAAGTGAAAGCAGCAAAATTCTTCAGCACGCAAATATCTACAAAAAAAAATCAACAGCACTGAAATTGTCAGGTCGACCCCTATAGGAGTTATATCCCCTTTTAAGTGGATTTTTCTTTTTGTTTTTTGGCTGTTATTTTTATTTATATTTTAAATGTATCATAGATAAAAAGTAAAAGAAGCACAAATGTCCAGCAAGCAAAGATCTACATAAAAAGTGAACAGGGCCGAAATTGTCAGGGCGCACCTTATGGGAGTTATTTCCCCTTTTAAGTGGATTATTCACGTTTTGGCTATATTTTGACATTATCTTGATATGTATGATAGATAGTGAGACAGTTAAAGAAGCAAAAATGTTCTGCAAAAATATACAAATAATTCAAGGGGCTGAAATTTTCTGGTAAACCGTTATGGGGGTTATTCCCCTTTTAAGTGAATTTTTAATGTTTTTGACTGTTTTTTTACATTATCTTGAAATTTCTCATGAACCAATGATCAGATGACTTTCGTCATTTTGTATGCATGATTGCACAGTCAGTATCTACATAATTTGCCAATGAAAACGAAATCTGTCGAAAAACGGTCCACTAGGGAGCGCTTAGATACCATAGGTTACAGTTGTATACAAATGGCATAATACATGTACCTCAATGAACTTTTTATATACAAAGACATATGAGAAAGTTGTTAAGAATAACCAAAATATTATTTTGACAAAATTTCAATGTCATGGTGTCAAAGATCAAGGTTACAAACACATAAGTAAACAGAAATTTTTTTTTTTCAAATTTTAGACATTTTCGACTTTTTCTCAAGAACCGGTGGACTTATTTTAACCAGAGTTGACAGGTAATTTTCTTAGTTGACCGTTTTGACCCATCGGGTCTCTTGTTCCAATTCGTTTAACAATATGCAGGCGCAAGATTTACGTTTTATATTAAGATGTACATGCGTGTACATTGACAAATAGAAGTGGCAATGGCATTAGGTCACATGACTGGGTCCTATAAATATAGGGAGAGAATAATGCCGAACCCAACAAATATGTGGTTCTTGTTTTATGAAAATTCCTTGATGAAATGTCTAATAACCTGTTGGACAGTGGTTGTGGAATAAGACCATGATGAAGTGAAAATTCCAAATTTGTACATTTTAAACAGGAACGGATACATCATCGATTTTATCATTAACACCTAAAGCACTATCAACATCTGATATAATTCAAATATTATAACTAATTATAATTCAATCCATGGATACGCTATCAGTGTGGTAACCGATGTTGATATTAGTATTTGTTGATTCTTTATCCAATGAAGAAACACCAATGACTTTAGAATTATTGGAAATTATGGGAAATGCCGCATAACTAAAGTTTTATATAGCTTACCTCTATACGTACTCTAAAATCGCATCGTTTTTCACTCAAGCGTGACTGCAGACGTGTATTTGATGAAACTTAGATTCACGAAATGAAACACGGGTAGCGGGCATCCCGCCTGTTTTCGTTTTAAAGTTGGACTGCAAAAGTCCTACAAGTTATGGATATATAGGAAGATTTATAGATATCCTATTCAGCGCAGTAATCAACCTCTAACAACAATGCGAATATACGTAAAAAGTAACAAACTTAATACTATGTTATTTTGTTAGATTTTTAACCATTATTCTTATGTCGAGATAAAAGTGAAATAATGTTAGATATCTTATTATATATTTTGATTTGTATTGTCAATCGGAAAGTATTAAATGGAAACAACAATAACTACATTATAATGATTTAAATTAAAATGATTTAAATCATTAATAATGTATTTATTATTCTAAATGTTAAATCATCGCATTTAAATTAAGGTATAAGTTTTTAGTGATCACCGATAATTATCCCATTTTAATTGAAGTATATATTTTTAATTACCACCGGTAATTATCGCATTTTAATTGAAGTATATATATTTAATTACGACCGGTAATTATCGCCTTTTAATTGAAGCATAGATTTTCAATTTCCACCGGTATTTATCGCATTTTAATTGAAGTATAGATTTTTAATAATATCGGTAATCATCACATTTTAATTTAAGTATAGATTTTCAATTACCATCGGTAATTATCGCATTTTAATTGACGTATAATTTTTTAATTACTACTGGTAAATGTTTGTAGGTAGATAAAACCTTGATTCTTCTTATTTACAGCCTTCAGTTTAGTTTGTCCTATTGTCGCTCTGCTGCTGAGTGTTTTTGCCGAATGCGATCCCGGTAGATTGACCTGTCGTGACCCCAAAAATGCAAATCAGAAGAAAGAAACAAATTTTAAAACTGTCGAGGTTACCGCAGCTGATACTAACTTGGAGGTGGAACTCTATAAGAAAACAAAACTTATGACACGACAAATTAATAACATCATCAACAAAATGGTATGTCATATATCCATACTTGTCCATATTTTATCATTTTATATGTTTTCTTTTGCTATAACATTTACTGACTGTCTAGATTACTTTCTTGAAAAGGAATGAAAACGTGTAATTCCTCAATTACTTCATTTGACTTTGACTGTTGACTCGCCGCGGGTGTGTCCGGTCCACAGGGAACATCTACTCCTCCTGCACCCGATTCCACCACTGGAGGTCCGTGTTTGTCCAATATACACCAAATTTGTATATGTATATTTTCCTAAAGATTTATACTTTGGTATCTGAGATTTTTATGTGGATACAATATCCTAAATCTCGAATTTTAGGATATACACTCATACTTAATACAGACAATCCCTGTATTATTTCCAGAATTCAACAAGATATATTCCATCAACATTGATACAGAAGTATAGAAGAAAACTAACTGCTCCGCCGTTTTTTGACAAAATAAATGTAAGTATGAAAAAAGATCCAAAGAAGTGGAAATGTTTTTGGTAGCAGACGTTTGAAATATTTTATACACTTTATAACCACTAAACAAATATAAATATTTAACAATCTTTTAATATGATTAACGATTTAATTTAGTACATAAGCTATGATATCAGATTCGTGTTTTCAAGATATAACATTATACCACATTTCAGATTACACCAGTCTGTATTAATTTTAATCAAATAAATTTCATTTTAATAGATCAGCGGAATACTGGGGAATATGACGGTCATTAGAAAACAGTTTCAGAAATTTTATATATATCTGACAATGATGAAGAAAAGGGAAATGTTATTGAGCAAAAAGCATGAGAAAATAACAACATATGAAAAGGAAATGCAACATTTCATGAAATCGATTCAATACATATTTTGTGTTCAAAGTCAACATTACCCCGGAAAACCTAGCACATTTGCATTGCAGTTGCACCGAAGACGCATTAGGGCATCAAAACTAAACAAAAGAAGGATACGTAGCCTGAAAAAGAACTATACGAAGTACAATGCACAAGCTGTGGCTATACTACAACTCGTGCGAATGTTTGTCGGTCAATTTACTTAAAGTGTTCATTGCGGTTTTATATATGTTTACAGACTTACAATTTGCATATTTCTATTATTTATGACATTGTATTTTTTAACTTACTGCCTGGATGTTTTAGAGGTTTACATAGTTCCATTTTCATTGTTCTGTAGTGCAATATATAAAAGACAGAAACTTTTTTTCATGGTTATCGATTTTATCTGTGTACACATGCAGCTAGTGTTTGCTAGTACTACAATATTATATAGATAAATGTAAAGTATTTGTCCAATACATGTTTTGATTTATGCACATAATTTGCTGAAAGGCATGATTTATTAAATTAATTAGTTTGAAAACATGTACCGTGTATTTTCAGATTATTTTTTTCTTTTGTACTTGAAAAATAAAAATAAAATGTGAAACTACACGTATTTTGATGTGTTTGTTAAAAAAATATCCATTATGATAAAAACAACCAAAGTCCTCAACAAAACCCAATTTATCGTTTTTTGTTTTCAGTTTGTAGCTTTGGGATTGACGAAAATTTGTAAATTAAATAGTTTTACTATATCTTGTAAAACTACACTTTTGACATTACGTGCAGTAAATAACAAACTATATCCGAGGTCGAAAGTTGTATTGTAGTAGATGAATGCGAGGTCAATACACCGTATACACATATACAACGACAGGTAACATCAAACTTTGTTGAATGCATACTTCACTGGCAATATCATACCTACAGGTAAAATTAACACGCTGATGTACAGGGACACAAACGAAATACCAAGTTAAAGAGAGAGAGACAAATGCGGCTAACAAGTTGGTGTATGCCTTGCCCAAGTCGCAAATCATACCTGGTTTACCTTGTAAAATGTCATTTATAACTTATCTGAGAGTGTTACCTATCTATTATTTCAAGCATATTTTGTCGTCAAGCATAGATATGTGAATTCATAACTAACTCATTTAATAAATCTTACCTGCCCATATTTTTCAAGTATAGTGAAATCATCAAATCATTTATGCATGTGTTTATTTAATCAGGAAGGAAACGCTTATTTTGACGCATTTAAATTTTCATAAAATATGGATTCTGATAAAGTATAGAATAATAAATGTGATTTATATTATGAAAGAACATATTATTGAAACTGAAGTAGTAAACTATAATGTTTAATAATATATTTTTCATATACATGTATAATAAAGAGGGAGGCAAATCTTAATTTAACTTAATTTCATGTCTTTGTGTACATCTAGATTAATTTTGTATTTATTTTGCAATTATTTTAACACCTGTTGACGCATTTCAACCACTTCCAATTCTAAAGCTACATTTAAAATTTTTCTTAGATACTAATGTCAATTCCTTAATTAGGAAATCAGGCACACTACTGATTACACAGATTCTTCACTCTGGAGACATTTTTGGTCACATATCCAACTACAGTAACTTATCATTCAATGTTATTTCGGATTCAATATTTTTGACTTTATATTTTTATTGTTACACATTTTGTGATTTACCGTTCATCATTTCGGGTTGACAATAAATACAGATTAAATTTTACAGTGCTCTTCCTGGAGTTGTATTTTGGTGGACCAGGAGGAATGTGGCAACCTTCCTACTTTTTACGACCCACATCGCTATACACTGACTTTTCTCTTCTTCTCGCCTAAATTCCCTCACCTCGTTCGTTGCAACGCAACGCAACGCTCCAGCGACAACATCTACAACACGACATCGTCACAAACGACAACGTCGCATCACGACGACAAACCCGTTGTCATATATGCATCCAAATGGTTTATAAACTAGAGTATATTAGACGAATGCGGGATACTTCATGTTTTATGTCATGTGCAACAACTGATTTCTGACTGGATTATTAGCTACGTAAAACAACTTAACCTTGTGGACGCCATGTATGTCTCCTATCGATAGAACGCCAGAGGGGTCATATATGTCCCACTTAAATACTCATTTGTGCAAGTAACATCTGTTGTTATTATCAAATGATAAAACTTCATTTGTTATTGTGACTAGATATATTTCGTTTAAATTTGATAAGAAATAAAGAACATAGATCTAGATCTATATCGCAAATTAAATGAGTTATCGTTAGAGCAACAAGAAGTATGCAACATTCTTACTCCCGTATTAACGTCAAAATGATATACTGTTAAATAAAGTAAAGTAGGGTGTAATATGAATATCATTACATTTAACTGCATTTACTCGGAAAACAGCGAACCCCAATCGCTTGTTCTTGGGAGTCTTTATACCCTCATTAAAACATATGTTGTTTTTTTTTCATTTTGGAGCCGCGTTTCGTATTCTTTATTATGAATCGTTTATTAATAAGGACAAAATTGGTATTAATGTTATTTTCATGCTTAAATATATCATTAACGTATCTTCCCATTGTATCATACGATTGATAATTTAATTAATCACGAAAGAAAGGAGTACGCATGTCCACTGGATATTGGTTCAACTCTGAATCAAGTTAATTCAAGATTTTTTTTTACAAAGCCTAGAGATTAATACATAATTTATATTGATTACTATAATAATATTAGTACATCCAATTAGAGAAAATGTATGCAGCGGTAAGTAATCGGCAGCGCGCTCGACTCTTGATCGTGAGGTCGTGGGTTCGAGTCCAGCTGGTGGCAGGCTGGTTTCCCATGTCCTTTGGATGAGACAGTAAAAACCGAGGTTCCGTGTCACAGTATTTGTCTTCACATTAAAGAACCTTCACTGCTCAATGACCGTAAGTACCGAGCATAGCTAGGCCAAAATTTGAAGCCCTTTCACCGGCATTTGGTGACGTCTCCATATGAGTGAAAGATTCTTGAGTGGGACGTTAAACAACAATAAACAAACAAACAATATTTTAACTTTATTAAAGCAAAAACATATCTACAGTTTTCGGGGATCAAGTAGAAAAGTACATACTATATTCGTCTCAATAAATGCCCAGGGAGCAACAAAATATATGAAACCAGAGGGATCTTGGCGCCCACTATCGAATGTTCTTCATTTGATCTATGACAGACTGTTCTTTTTTCTTATTTTGTGGCTACATAAATATATGTAAGGTGCTTTCTCACAAGATTATAACAATACCATATATAAATTGCTATAATCGAAGATAGCTTAACCATACCTCTAAATCGAGTATTAAACAAAATTGTGGTCGTGGGATGAAATTACGTCAAAAACGGGGGGCAAAATTACGTGTGCCCCCTTGTCCTACCCTTGATATATACTTGTGCGCCCTAAGGGGACACAAGTAATCCCCCCTCTAAAATTGAAAATGTTGGTCATGACCTGTATTGAGTAAAATAACAAGAGGCCAATGGCCTCATAGCTGGATGGCAAAAGGAACAAGAAACATTTTTAAATGTACATGTAACCTTCTACGTTGTTTTCTTATTGCAATTTCCGAATCTCCAGTAAATGTTTGTGTCATCGGGGAAGAAGAGCTCGGAACCCCCAAGTTTAGCTTTTGTTAACTATAACCTGGTACACTGCACAACTAGACCCCAAGGAGAACATATATGTCAAATTTCATAAAGATCCCTTTTTTCACTTTCTGAGAAATAGAGATAAGAAGAATTGTTTAAGGACCTGCGACAGACGACGGAGAGTGAAAATATTAGCCAACCAATTGTCAAAATCCAAGATGGCCGCCGTCACGAGGCGCCAAGTGATAAGCGCATATTTGCAACAGGACAGCAAAACTGTCCTATTCGTCTCCTTCATATTTTGCTGAAAAAGACTCATGAATCAGCTGCCTTCCTGTTCAATAGTTGCTCACATGAATATATATTGATTACTTTTTGAACTCTATATCGTAAACTGAATAGTGTAAGGTCATTACATGAACTCGGTAAATCCCAAACATTAAAGTGGTGAAAACTGTGTACGTTTTGACTATACATGTATTTAGAATGCTGAACAAGTCGATTGTACTATTGTCAGTTACTGTGGAAGGCATATTAAACATATAGAACAACCACGATGTTCATACTATCATTAATTATGGGACCAGTACATGTTTGAATCACAAGCGATCGAAATTCTCCTTTGTTGATTTTCAGGTACATGGATACCACAGATGAGTCTTTTTGTTAACGGGGTTATTCCCTTTTTTGATTTGCAGGTACATGGATACCACAGATGGGTATTTTTGTTATAGGAGTTTTTTCCTTTCGTTGATTTGCAGGTACATGAATACCACAGATGAGTATTTTGTTAAAGGAGTTTTTCCCTTTTGTTGATTTGCAGGTACATGTATATCATAGATAGATATTTCGATAAAGGCGTTATTACTCTTTGTTGATATGCAGATATATATTAACTACAGATGGGTAATTTTTAAATCTAAATGCTAATTACTCTAATTTACTTGTAATTAAAGCATGTTTATATGGTAACTCATAGTTTGGTACCTACCATACTTTCTTTCTTCAAAGCATTTCTTATGAATATAAAAAATCGCAGATACCAGAGTACAATCTTTCGTATGTCTAGGATAAATATACAAATCTGGTAAAAATGGACAAACACAGACCTCTGGAAACTGAGAGGTGGGATCAGGATTAAGCATCCCCTGTCGACCGGTCAAACCCGTCCATAGTCAAATCCAAATGACATATGTGAGGAACGAATCCTCGTTAAAATTTGAACAGAGCTCTCAACACCCGCCAACGAAAAGACAATTCAACATTTCACTAGGTGAAACAGTAATCGCAAACAAAACTATTATACCGACCGGGTATTAAATTTGCGGAACGTTGACATCAAACGCGGTTTTCGATATCCCTATGTCAATAATTTGTCAGTGAGCAGTTTATATCTGTATTTGAAATGTTCATATGTTCAACACGCCCTGGCATATTGGACATTTTTGTGAAATATAAACTCCATATGCGGGTGATTGTGGGATATTACTACTTAAATGTGGAAAATTTACAATGGGAAAGCCGAAATCATCGCGTTTGCCAATTTTCCGTCTGTGTCTATTGTAAGTAAAATGTCTAAGTATGAAGCGTGTGTGCTTGATCTGTTGTATCTAATTTCTAGTTCGCTTGGAAACATCGCGTTGACATATATATGAAATGTGTCATTATCAATAGACAAATCCTCGTCAATGCATCTAAATGTCAGATTAAAGGCCACCGCTAGCTTTTTCTTCTGTTGATACAGCAAGCAGTTTCTGAATGAAGTCTGCTTTGTACGAGTAAAGGAACAGGTCAGCTAATAAAGGGGCACAATTGGTTCCCATAGGAATGCCAACAGTTTGTAGAAAGAGCACGTCTTCGAACATAATGAATATATTTTCTATAAATATATTGTCTGTTATATTGTCTATTGTCTATAATTAAGGATCTCGTCCTTTGAAAGTGAGCTGCGTGTGTATGTAGAATTAATGTTAAAAATCAAAAGAAAGGAAGGCAAGTATTAAAAACATCAAACGTTTGCTTGTATGTCAGAATACCACAGCTTATCTCCAAGACAATAGTGAGGACTCCTTGAATCCAACAGCATTTGAGGTGATGAACCAGGACAGGTATTTGAGGAATCTTCAACTGCCCAGACAAGTGCTTGGGGATGGTAATTGTTTGTTTGGAGCCCTATTGGTAGGTAATGAAGAGTCTCGTGTAGATCTGCGATGTAAAGCTGCAGAGTACATGAGAAATAATTTACACACTAAAGGCATGGATTCGAGCTATAACCCGAAAGCAAAGGAAACCAAGTGGTTATACACGTGTGTGTTCGGACCATTAAGTTTCCTACAGAAATGTTCCCCAATAGATAGAAATAGTAAATTCCACACAAAAAAGCATCTAAATACCGACAACATGACAAAAAAAAAAAAAAACGAAGGAGCTACATAACATGTGTTATTCCACCTGGGGACAAATCTGTCGGGCTCATAAAAGAAATCCGCTCGTAAGTATCAAATATGATATTAATGCTATAACTGTTTAAACCCATTCCATGTTTCAGCAACAGATATTCATTGGCATGAATGTCCCTAGTCTCTAGACACATGATTTTAAGGAGACCATGGGATGAGAGTTGAATGAATGTTTTTCAGGGGAAGAGTACCTATCTGTTACCTGTTATAACCAAAGTTCCCATTAAATGTTAATGTAGCTGTGTAATGGTGCGCCTAAGTAGCTAAGTGAATATAGCAAGTGTATTTGGACCATACGCATATACTCGTACGGTGTGACAGTACACGCCTGTGTTTTCACTGAGTAACTAATATATGGGATAATTTACTAATTGGTGGTAATTTGTTTTCATGATATTGAATACAATCAGTGTATAGATTTAACTTAACTTATTAAAATGTTATCAGTCATCTTAACATCAACGATACGCGTATGTCCAACCGTATGCGTATGGTCGACCATATAACACTTTATGAGTATATTCGTATGGTCCAAATATGCATATGGTTGGGAACATCAACAGGTACGTGGATGGTTCCAGGTTCAAGTCCCCTCATGGGCACATCTTTTTTCCCTGCCTATGCCTCTGCCTTAAAACCCACACACAGTAGATAGAAAAAATGGTTTTATGGTAGAGAATATCATATTAACCTTCCTGTTATTGTCTGGGATAGACATTGTATGCGAAAGAACCCAAAATTCCCATGGCATAGGACCCCGGCACTTTAAGGACAAAATTCCTTCAGAACCTGCAAAAAGATAGGCTGTAACGTATATATAAACTGAAATACAACTGACTGCATACAGTTATATTGAACATTAAACAACAATGAAAAAATGAAATACAGTTATGTACAAGTATGTAATCCTAATAGGATGAAAAGTTAAGTAAATTAATGTATGCATGTACAATCTATTACTTCAGAGTTGTACACACAGCCCCTGATTACTGAAGTTATAAGTTACTAGTACTACTGAATTTATAAATTACAGGCCTGGTGTTTGTAACTTTATAATACTAACAAATCTGGAGCAAATGCTAGTTTTACATCCCGACGGTTCCTGGTTTGAATCCCGACGGAGGGACTTCAATTTAACAAAGTTATTATTACAGTACAAGTACCTCACTCACATATTAGTACATGTATATTATTATTATTATTATTATTATTATTATTAATATTATTATTATTATTATTATTATTATTATTATTAATTGTATTATTATTATTATTATTTTGGTATGCCCAGTCAGAACTTGAAGGCTTGCAAGAAGATGGATATCAAGATTGACACAGTGAAAGCGATTCAGACCTGTCAGCAGGATTACACTTAAACTGGGGCCAGCGCCACTTTACTAGAAGTAGTTATAGAAGACATTTAAGATTCTGATGACTTGATGGTGTACACTGAACTACCTGATTATACTACATTTAATACACTCTTTACATCACTTATGGAGTCAGGGGCTCCCAAGTTGTGTACTGAAACATTGGGTGAATTTAACACTAGTAGTGTTGGTCGTAAGAAAAAGCTATTAAGAATAGATGATTTTGCTAAAGATTTAGAATTCAGATTCAAAGTTTCAGTTAGCACAGTGTCAAATTTTTTTAATATATGGATTACATTTATGTATGAATGCATGCAATCCATGGTGCTCTTACCAGAACTGGATATATTGAAATTACATATACCTAAATGTTTTCAGAATTTTTCTGACACTCGAGTAGTTTTGGATTATACAGAAACACCATCTTCACTGGAATGTAAATCTGTTACATTTTCAAACTACAAATCCCGCAATACTTTTAAAGCTTTGGTGGGAGTTAGTATGAATAGTGTTGTAGTGCTTGTTTCTAAATTGTGGGGTGGATCAGCATCAGATGTTAAAATTACAAGAGAGAGTTGTCTTCTTTAGGTTTGAAACCAGGTGATGCTGTCATGGTTAATATAGGTTTCATACACATGCAACAAGAATCGATAAGTACAGGTGTAAACTTGTATCCTCTATTTTCAACAAAAGAACAGTTTAGCAAGTTTGAAGTTGAAACAACTCGTAGAATTGCTTGAGCTAGAATTCATGTTGAACGCAAAATGGAACAAATTAAATAATTGAAGTGAGCTATTGTGGTCACTCCTCGTCTTTTCATATTGTTGACTTCTTCTCTGAAACCACTAAAGGAATTTTGACGAAACATTATAGGACGCAAATGCTCTAGGCCCTTTACCAAGTTTGTATTTTCAGCTTGATCGACTCTGGGTGGGGCTAAATAAGTCAAATAAGTTACCCTTTTTTCAAAATTTTCTTCTCCAGAAGCGCTGCATGACTTAAAAAACAGATTTGTTTAGTGTTCTACATGAATGTAAGGTTCGAGATCGTATTTTTCATATAAATCGGAATATCAATTTTTGACTTTTCAGACTTTGTCATTTTCATTCATTTTTGTATAATTTCCTCAATTATCGACCCTTGAATTCACTACGATGCATTCTTTTAATGTGGTTTACTTGTAAATAGGAGAAGACATGTTTTTGTGCAAGAATTTGACTGAAATGTAGTTTTTAGATATTTTTATGAATTTCTTAAATCTGCAATATTGTTTCTTGGCCAGATCAGCCTACATGTACATTTTCTTCTTGGTCTTCCCGGTTGAGATTTTTCAATCTCATTGGAAGACTCAATTTGGGTAAAACTTAATTTAAAATTTAAAGTTTTCATGGGGGAGATATGCATTTTTCTTGAAGAAATTATCAAACTTTTATATAAAAATAGGACGTTTGGGGGTGCCTTGGCAAGTATGATATATAAAACGTTTTGATGATAGCACTAAATCATGCCAACATTGAAGATTTTTGGGTATATGGTTTTTGTCCTATCTCTCTGTTTGTGTCAGTGACCTCGACCTTTATACTAAAATAGGCTATCTGAATTTTGTTGCCGCCGGGCCATGAATGTTTCAAAACCACATCTTGTTTGGTAAGAGCACTTCAGCCATGCCATAACTTTATGACATTGCCTTTCCTTTGCTTTTGACGTCATAAAATTGAACAATGTAAAATATGAGACAACTGTAACCCATGGCACGGTATTTATGTTTTTCATGTATGAAGTTGAAAATAACGTTATGAACATGTGGAGTGTCAGCTGAGTATATCAGGACTGGACCCGTACTTAAATCCATAAGATTATAAACATGAGGATTGTCAGCTGAGTACATTAGGGATTCAAACCCATACCATAATCTATTTAAGGATTGTTTTTCATTTTTGAAATAGCATGAAATACATATGCAATGGATTATGAAAAAGACCTTCAAAATAAGAATGTAGATCAAACAACAATTCATCTTGAAAGAATAAAATATTTAAAAGATAAACTTAAAACTTTAAGAAAAGATTATATCCATTGACTCTTAGTACGCTCCCATGCCAGGTGGATCGAGGAAGATGAAAAGCCAACTAAATCTTTTCTAAGCTTAGAAAAAAAAACTATATTAATAAAATTGTAAACAAAGCTAGAAAATAATACAGGTAAAATTACCACTGATAAAAAAGAAATACTTTCACAAATTGAATCTTTCTATAAATCTCTATTCAAATCATGATGATAACTTAGAAGATGTAATTCTATCTCTTCTCTTATCAACTCAGAAGATGTAAATAAATTAAATATATCTATGTCAGAAAAGCTAGAGGGACAAAATTACTTGTAATGAAGCTCTTAAAGCATTGAAAGGCCTTAAAGTTGTCATCGGAAGTTTTAAACAAGTTTTGAATTCGAAAAAATGCTTTTGAAACACCCCCGATTTATTATTCCACAGGCAGACATTTTGGTTAAATGTTATTAAAAAAACCGGCTCGCAGTTCCGCTATAAAAGGCGAGTCCGCAGAACGACCGTTATTTCACACCTGTACTTCTAAGGAGAAACAATCGGCAGTTGACATGTTATCAAAACATACACTGTACTCAAATCATTAACATTCCGCATTCATTTTTACATCAAAGACTTCAATAAAGATACGTAATAAATATATTTTATAATTAGTTTTAAACTCATTATTTTAGTATCCGTAAAATAATATTCACTTCGAACGTATATATAAATAAAATCCTACCAGTAATCTGCACTCTTCCGTTATGTTGTTTACATAGCGTCACGTATTCTGGTGAACTCGGTAATTAGAGCATTTGGGTCGCGCTACATTTGACTATAGACAAGGCACACCTAATATTTTTACAAAGATGACATCAAATAAACGTTATAAGAGACATAGCTGTGAAACATTGCTATCAAATGCTCAGTGGGTCCTGTAAAACTATCCGAGTGTTCGATTATATTTTTCCGAGTTGACCTTGGTCTGACATGTCTTTGATTCATTTTTTCGGAAGTGAGGACATTCATATCATAACAGTTGGTCTTAGTTCCCGTTTGTTTATAATTTTACGATTTTCTCATGGGGAATTTGAAATTATATATGTTTGATATTCTCATGTTTAAACTGATTAATTACATGCCTGTGAACTGTATATTAACCGGAAAAATGTCGAGATAGAGTAAATGAACTTTGTTGATATCAATGTTTTTTATTTTCGACATGTAGGTGAGGTATACTCAAACTTCTTTACTTCACGCGTTTGTTCTTTGTGACTGTTGTTAGACAATGCAAACTTGCCTTTTATATCGGTTGTGGGGGCTTGTTTCTATTCAGAAAATTGAACAAATATGGCTACCAATCGAAGTTAAATACTGGAAATGTTTCAAAAACATTTTATTATTTAATTAAATTGGTTTCAAAAATAGAGATGACAGCTTTAAGAAAAGTAAATCACTTGGTCTTGATGTATATAATTCTGAACTTTGAATTTTTATTTTTTTTTTTTGGCAAGACATAGATACACTGTGGTTGCGGTCTGTAAATGGAGGATTAGATAAGGGAACCCTTTCAGTTAAACGGAGACAAGGCATCTTATCAATTTTACCAAAAGGTGATAAACCACTCGAGTTCTTAAAAAAGCTGGAGACCAATTACTCCTAAGCATTTCATGTAAACTACCGTCCTCCTGTATTGCCAACCGTATAACATCTGTACTCCATTATGTTATTCATGAAAATCAAAAAGAATTTCTCAAAGGTAGATATATTGGTGAAAATACTCGACTGATTTATGATGTTTTGCATGAAACCACAATTAACAATATCCCGGGAATTCTTCTGGCTGGTTTCAAGAAAGCATTCGGTTCTGTTTCATGGATTTTTTTTTCTAAAGCTCTTCAAATTTTCAATTTTGGACCTGACCTAATAAAGTGGGTGCATATAATGAACAAATGAACAAAGATGATTGTCTCTGTGTAACTTTGCAATATGTCGTGGTTGTAGGTTGTATACAAGGTGACCCCGTCTCTTCTTATCTTTTCAATATATGTGCTGAAATAATGGGTCTATTGATAAGGCAAGACAAGAATAACAAAGGTATAAATATAGGTAAAATAGTTTAGCTCCTACAATAAGCAGACGATACTGTTTTATTTTTAGACAGCTCTGACACAAGTCTAAAAAGCACACTAGACCTTATATTTCAATTTTCTAAATACACTGGACGCAAACCTAATATTTCACTAAAGCTGTTTGGATAGGCTCATAAAACAAATTGCAATGAATATATGCAAAGATTACAACACATAATGGTAAAATGCTCCATTCAACATCCTCGGTATAACCTTTACATCTGATTTTACGAATATGGAAAATTTCAGCTACGAAACAAATTTAGATAAAATTAATAATGATATTCTACATTGGAATAAAAGAAGTATAACACTTATTGTGAAATTAATTGTTGTTAAATCCCTTTTAATTCCAAAATTTACCCATCTATTTACTTTTTTACCTAAACCTAGTCATAACTGGATAAAAAGGTTTGAAAACGTTTTGTATGAATTTATTTGGAATAGTAAACCTGACAAAATATCTAGAAAAAATATGTAACAAGATTTTTCAGGGGAGTGGTCGTCGCATGACCAACATAAAATCTTTTATCAAGAACTTAAAAATAACACGGTTTAGACGTATTTTACAGAATGATAACAATCTATGGATTAATTTTCTTTGAGATCTGCGAGTGCGATATTACAAGCATTTCACACTTTGGAATTGATTACTTAAAAACTTAGATTAACAAGATAAAAATATCCTTTCTGGGTAGAATTTCTTACAGTGCTAGTTAAATTAAATTTCTTAGACAAATATATGACAATGGAGTAATTATTGTACAAGATCTTTTTGATAAAGATGGTAAATTCATTTCCCATAATGAAATTCATGCAACTCAAAATATAAATATAAAAATCCGTTTTCCTTTGTTCATGGGATTAAAAAAATCAATTATTAAGAAATGGACGATTCTTAAAAACTTCACCGAATCTCATATCAATTTTCAATTTCAGCCTGTTTTTATTGAAACCATTTCCAAAGATAAAAAAGGAACTAAAACATTTACTCTGTTTTTCAAGAGAAAGTGCAAAATGACAAAAAGAATGAAATAAAATGGAGATCCCTCATTAACCCACCACAAAAATTTAACTGGATCAAATCAAACAACTGGACGATGTACATCTGTACGTAATAAATTATATATTGTATAACTGAAGAACAATAATTTAAAAAAAAAAAAAAAGAAAAAGAATGTCGTTCACTAGTACTTCAGACTTAGTGAAATCTGTTTTCGTTTTGTCATCATGAAAAATTTGCAATGTAATCCTTAATTTCCTTGAGGAAAGTCAAAGTGAATTATTATTCTGTCCCCTTGTATGAAATTCAACAAAAGATCCTTAAATTCCGGTTCAGTCATTCATGAACAGTTTTTTCGAGATCTAAGAATATGTCAAAGATGTAATGAATATTTTCACTAGTTTCAACATCTTCAAACTGTGCAACATTCAGGTCACATTCAATACCAATGTTTGTATCTTCTGGTGGTGCAATTATATCGAATAAGGCAACTAATGATTTATTTACAAGTTTAGCACATAGTTTATCTCTGAAAGCAGTGCTATCTACATTGTAATTAATGGATTTCTGTTTTGTAACACATTGATCTGCGGGAATGTTGGAATTTCCATATTTAGATTTCTTGAATTTAATTTCACAAACTAGTCCTGAGTCTTTTTTACATTCGGCTTGTTCCACTCGCATGGCTTTGACGCATACGCTATATTTTCAGTACTCGGGCTTCCTTCTAGGGCAAACATCAAACCAGCAACATGTGTACATCCTTCACCAAGTCTGAAAAATGATTTTTTTTGTATATTTAGTATCATTACTAATATATTGTGTTCAGAAATGAAACACACATTACAATATGGCAAGTTATATTTAACAAACATACAGGTTTTGAATAATTTAATTAATTATTAATTTTGCATAATTAAATATAAAACACTACAAGAATGTAAACAGTAAGATGTGTATGAATACATGAATACTACTGTACCAGGGGAACTGGGTGATTTTAGTAGTGTGATTGCTGTAAAAGTTTTAAAAGTCAAAACAGGAGTATAATGTATAAACACAAAAGTCGCGGCTGAGCACGCCCTTCACCCGAGGGTCCTCATACTCTTAATTAAATTAATAAATGAGCATCATGTGGACACAGGTCCATGTTCTTAAATGTGTTTTATTTCTGAAAGATTTACACTAAAATGAGCACGGTAATTAATTATTTTTTTAAGTATATTTGAATGAACACACATTTAAGAAGGTCTTACCCTGTTGGACAAGTACATCTTGCTTTCAAAATGTAAAAAGGTGATTTCTTTGACAACAAAATCCACTGTTCATATACTCCTTTCTTAATGGACGGGTGGCATTTTGATCGAACATAGCAATAATTACTGTCCTCTGATACCGGATTAATGATAATCTTGTTAATGTACCCCTCTTTGTAGAAATCTAATCCCCTGATATACTGTCGGTGAAATTCCATTTTTCGATATTCTGACTCTGTGACTGCTGTGTATCAGGTAGTTTTCTACACCAACAAGTTTTAATCTAAGTAAAATTTCATGATTCCCTGACCGCCCAGAGGTAAGTTCACTGATATCTGGTGTTTTTATCAATGTGTTTTGAGTCATTAGATCTTAGATCGTTGTCAGTATCGACAGAAAGTATCGTCCAAGATTGAATATCCTCAACAATGCGCACGACAAAGTCATGTTTACTACCACTGATTTTCAGATTGTTGGACCTTAGGAAAGACTGTATGTCAGTTATTGGAAAATTGAGAATATCCTCTATTGATGTATGTTCGGATTTTGGTAAAGGAACGCCTGTAGTAACGAATGTTTCCATTGCCTATGTTTTATGACATTCGGATATACCCGCCTGAAAATTGGACCGGAATAGCGTAATTGCATAAAGAAAATCGGATGAATATATCAATAAATATATCGGGTCACTAAAATACATTTTTTTCGATCTTTAATATTACCCTGAATTTAGTTTGACAAAATCAAAACAATATAACTGTGAAGAGTATGCATACCTCATGTTTTACAATCGTGCCGCCGGTGGAGTTCGGCAGTTCATGATCATATGAAAGACGAGAATGCGCAGGGACGTGCACAATTTCAGGAACGAATGTTTTGAAACGACGAAAATACCAGCTTTTCCTGATTTAGGCATGGAATAAACGCATAGGGTAATAAGAATATAATGTATATTGACTGCAGAAAGCACGTGTTTATTGGACACTTGGTAATCTTCGTAAAAATTTTAACGAAAGTTAATTTGTAATGCTCAAAGTAATGACGGACAAACAATAACTGATATTACGGGTTACGCTTGGCAAGATTGATGCAATTATACACATGCATTTGTTATTCTAACCACCAGATGGTCTCTTTGGGATATATATAAGAAAATATTACATATAATGGGCATGTAAAATTTTAAAGCGATATTAGCTGTCACAATAACTATTTTTGTCCCCTGACATATAGTCGAGAATATGATAAAATGTGTGTTCCAAACACATTATCAAACACGTAAAACAATGTAAAAGATCTTCTTTTCAAAGCTATTTGTTGTTTTCCCGTACATTAAAAAATCCAGCTGTATTTCCGTATGCAATGACCTTTCAGATAAACTCTTGCACCATAGCAAATGTACTTTGTAAATCGGTCATGGGATATCGGTCCTTTACGCGCTCGAACTATGTTAAAGTCGGCATGTTTTATATTTACTTTTAAAATACAGGACGTGATTTTCATTGGATAGTGCATGTTTTATGTAAAATATATGCTTTTCAATACTATTGTAAATACCGGAAGAAAATCGGATGATATGAAAAAACATTATTACCTTCACAGAATTAAATATACATCTTCTAATAAACCAGAAGATTTAAATCATCTGTATATATCAGCTTGTCATTCTGCAAGCAAAGAAATAACACAGGACATGATATTTAAAGTAAATGAAAATGAATATAGTGTGAAATCTTCCGATATAAATGTAGCTCGGTATACTGTAACTATAAACTTCATCCTGTAATTTTAATTCATGTTTTCTGAAGTTTAAGAGCTTACCATGTGCTGAATTGTGTAGCCACTTGCCCTAATATTCATCGTATGTGTAAACATATCCATAAAATTCATTCTTTAAAGTTTGATTCCACCATCATCACATCAAATTCAAAGAATGAGACGGAGCATACAAAACCAATAAATGAAAATGTACAGAGCATTAAGGATCAAAGATATTCTAATATACCATCAAGCCATCAGTACAATAACTAACCAGCTAAACGATCTATGCATCCGTTCTTCACGTTTAGAATAAATAATTTCAGATTTGGAAAGAATAATAACATCTAATTAGGACTCAAAATCACTTTTACAACCTAAGAAATTGGAATCAAAATTTAAAGTGTCAGCAAATCCAAATTTTTAGTAACAACCAAAATTTAAAAGAACACAAAATCAAGAAAAAGACCCCCAAAATCTTAAAGCACTTTCTAATGATGATAAAGATAAGTTATTTAAATAAAAAATCTGAGATAGCTAAGTATAAATCTTTACGATCTCCAGGATATAGATACAAATCTGGTAAAAATAGACAAAAACGGACCTCCGGAAACCAAGAGGTGGGATCAGGTGCCATTGAGTAATTATCCCATGTCGACCTGTCACACCCGCTGTGAGTCCACATTCAAATCCAAATAAAATTCCTGAGGAAAGAATCCTCGTCACAATTGGTACAGACGTCTCAACAACCGAAAAAAATGCAACTCAGTATTTCACTTAGTGAAACAGAGTAATCGTAAACAAGACTATTATACCGACCGTAAAATTTGCGGAACGTTGATATCCAACGCCAATGATTATCGTACTTCTCTGGACCACTTTAAAGATCAAAATTAATCATATTTAATGTAAACATATCATAAATTAAATAAAATAATTAAACTTTGGTAAATCTTTTGTAAAATAGGCAAAAAATATCTTCAGTTAGGAAATAAGTCATTTGCAATGTGAACCTCTCAATTGCAGATATAATTGGGTTATCTGTGTATAGCGCAGACACAATTTAGAGAATATACAAGTTGTGGATCCGTGAAGTGCAGACACAACTTAAGTTAAATCTTAAATCCTACCACCTTATTTCTTGATAATATATTACTGTTGATTTGCAATGAGTACTCATTACATTGATCACCATTATAAAGTGCCTGTGCACCAGTAATTATTAGGGTGATAAAGTGGTCAGATATAAGAAATTTAACTTAACTCTCTTGTAATTTTCATAATTATCCAAGTAAATAATTGGATGTAAGCAAACGGTTGAAATACATTCTTAGAACTTCAAATACTTCTCAAAACTTAAAATAAATTTCCAGAATGATCTATCACCATAATACATTGAAATTATTATGTATCTATAATGATTATATATACATGTATATATCCTATGCTGCACTAATTATCTTAGTTATTTATAAAGTTGCTGCTATATGTCATCATAAAGTGTCACAGGACCTAATGCTGCTTTAAGTTTGTCTCATTCAAAAGCCCCATTAAACTTTCTTTTCTTATGCCAAGTGCTTGACAAAGGAACAGCCATTGCCTTTTTTAGGTCACCTGAGCTCAGGGTGACCTATTGCGATCGTCTTTTGTCTGTCGTCGTTAACATTTACTTATTTTTTATTTCTTCCCAAGAACCAGAGGGCTAATTTTAACCAAACTTGGTATATAGCTTCCCCATGCGAAGCCCATAAAGTTTGCGAATGAAAAGAGGCCAGGACCCATAGGGGCCAAGACGGACCAATGATCAGATGACTTTCAAATTTTGTATGCATTATTGTTAAGTTAATATCTACAAAGTTTGCAAATGAAAATGAAATCTGTCCATAAACGCCACTAGGGGGTGCTTCAGTAACGCAGGGTACAATTGTATAACAAATTGTTTAATAACTCAAAAGTAATCGACTTAAAGTGTAAAAAATATATGAGAAAGCTGTTAGGAATTATCTTAAAGCATAATTTTAACAAAATGTCAAGGTCATGAATGAAGCAAAAATGTTCATTGGATGTTTTTGACATCTTTAAAAGTATAACAGTTAGAGTAAAAATGAAAAAAGCAAAAGTGTTCAACATGCAAAGATCTTCAAAAAAGTCACTAGGACCGAAATTGTCAGGTCATTCTTAATGGGCGTTGTATCGCCTTTTAAGTGGATTTTTCGTGTTTTTTTTTTCTTTTGTTGCTTATCTTGAAAAATATAGATCTACAATAACGTTAATACATTAGGGCCGAAATTGCCAGGTCACCCCTTATGGAGTTATTTCCCCTTTTAAGTGGATTTTTCGTGGTTTTGACATTATCTTGAAAAGTAAATGTGTAATAGCTAGAGTAAAATTGAATGAAGAAAAGTATTCAGCAAGTAAAGATCTACAAAAAAATCAAGAGGGTCGAAATTGTCATGTCACACCTTATTGGAGTAATTTCCCCTTTTAAGCGGATTTTTCATGTTTTTCGACGTTTTTTTAGATAATCTTGAAGAGTATAATAGCTATAATTGTAAAAATGAAGGAAGAAAAAAGTTCAGCATTCAAAGATTTACAAAAACTCAATAGGGCCGAAATTGTTAGATCACCTCTTATGGAAGTTATTTCCCCTTTTAAGTGGATTTTTCGTGTTTGTGGATGTTTTTCCACATTATCTTGATAAGTATAATAGTTGAGTAAAAATGAAAAAAGTAAAAAATTACTTTGTTAAGTATGTTTTTACTCTCTGGATTGGTAAGATACCTAATCAATAGTAGTTGCTAAATCTTCTTCACGATTGTGACAAGGAATAGTGATTTTATATACAGATCCACGACAACTGGTACTCTATCTCATCCTTCCACTGGGTTTCAAACCACGTTTGTGTTTATCCAAAATTCGCTGTAATTGTATATTTATCTACTGGACTTTTTCCGATTAACACTGATATCTTCACTTTTCATATTGATGGAATTTGTTTCGATTTCTTGGTATGTAATAGTCGTCTGGATTGAAGAATTAAAAACTATTTTCCCAAATATAAATTGGGTCCCCGTGACTGAATGAATAGAGAATTGCGCCTTAAATCATGATGTCTAACTTCGAACTCCTTTCAGCGCAGGTTCGAGTCCCGCTGGAACCTAAGCTGATTTTTAGAGAAAGTTTGCCAATTTACTTGCGGTCTTCCCGGGTACATTGTAACTCCCATATACCTAAACATTCTGTGGCGCAAAACAACATTCAAAATTCAAATTCTAAAGTATAAATCAGATTAGAGGAACACTGTGTGTACTAAAATCTCTGTAATAGAGTTGCCTTTAATGTAATACAATATATATTGTCATTTCTATTCTGCAAAATTTATGAATTAATATTGAAAATATTGATAAAACCAGCATATAATAAATAAAATATCAAATTTATAAGATAAGAATAATCAAAAGTCAAACATTATCAAAGTTTGTATGTTTGTTTGTTGTAATTTAACGTCCCACTCAAGAATCTTTCACTCATATGGAGACGTCACCATATGCCGGTGAAGGGCTTCATATTTTGGCCTATGCTCGGCACTTACGGCCATTGAGCAGTGAGGGTTCTTTAACGTGCCGACAACTACTGTGACACAGGACCTCGGTTTTTTCTGTCTCATCCGAAGGACAGGAAACCATCCTGCCACTCGAACTCACGACCTTACGATCAAGAGACGAGCGCGCTACCGAGCCAGGCCGGCTCCATTATCAAAGTTTTAAACAATGATAAAAACTGTCATACATAAACAAAACATTAATTTTATTCAATTGACAATTTATTGTTTGTAAAACAATATCTTTACATAATGTTTCATATATGTTATATATATATATATATATATATATATATATATATATCTATACTATCTATCTATATCTATATATATATATATATATATATATATATATATATATATATATATATATATATATATATATATATATATATATATATATATATCTTATATAAATGAGATAAGAATAAATGTGGAACGGTATCTATGGTTATAATAATTTAAACTGCCGTGAATACAACAATATTAAAAAAACCCACAAAAAACACACAAAAAAATCAAAAACAAATACATTGATGTATCTGTTGTCGAGTATATCATCCAATATGGAAAACGGTCATATCCCTTACTAGGATAAATTTAAAATATAAATTCTAAAGGGCAAATAAACACTTAAAAATGTCATCAAAAGAATGTAAAAATGTTTTTAAAGAATAAAATTTGAATAAAAATCAAAACTTCAATATAATAGCAGATATACCATAACACTTAACATTGCAATTTAATAACTAACGGGAATTATCTATCTTATGTAAAAAGTGATTTGCGATTAGTTTAAGGTTGTTAAGGACATAAACACTTTGACGATCATTTTGTATACAAATAGTAGAAACAATAGTAGTATTAACAGTATCTGAGTCCTTCCCTTCTTGAGATTGGTCGTTGTCAGCAATACATAACGTGTGCTTCATTATATTTTCCAAGTTTTCCAGTGACGAAATAAAATTATTTTTGAGTAAAAGGCACTTTTCTCTCTGCAATAGAACATTCATATATCCAAGATATATTGCCAGTGCATACCTGTATTCCGTCATATTACTGTCTCTGTCAATTACCTGTTTAAAAATAAATGTCGTAATAAGATATTATGTTGTTTTAACCAGATATGAAATACTTTTTTATAAAAAGATATTATGTCGTAATAACAAGATATAATGTTTTTATAACAAGATATAAACTATCTTGTTATAACAATATACAATTATTGACTTTGGTTGAGGGTGACATAAGGATTTATAAGTCCAAAGAACCATGATATTGACCGAGGCGACGCCTCGGTTAATATCATGTTTCTTTGGACTGATAAACCCTTGTGTCACCCGAAACTAAAGTCAGTAATTGTTTTATTATATGAATATTTCAAAATTCGGAAAAAAACAATTCCGATTTACATTTAATCTAATCCTGCACAGAATGATTTTAAATATATCTAGGCTGTTTCATGAATGATTAAGACTGATGGCCTTTTTTATGTTGTAATAAAAAGATAATATGTCGTAATAACAAGATATTATGTTGTTATAACGACATATGCATTGTCTTGTTACAACAAGATATGTCGTAATAACTAGATATTATGTTGTAACAACAAGATATTATGTCGTTATAACGACATGAATTATCTTGATAACAAGATATTATGTTGTAATACAAGATATTATGTTGTTATAGCAAGATATGAAATATACGGAAGCATATTTGGGCCACGAGATGTCTTATAACTGTTAGTTATTAAGGTTTTATTTGCATTGTTTTTCACATCGTTGTTGTTAATAAAGCATAACATAATGTCTTGTAACACAATTATTACCAGATAGTAATGCAATGTTGCATTACTTTCTGGCAATAATTGTGTTACAAGACATTATTGATGGCACATGTTATCATTTTTGTTCAATATTGTTATTATCTCAACCTTAATAAATACGTTTTATTAAAACTGATAAGATTAAGAGTATGTTATATAAAGAAGATTTGTTTTAAATTGTCCGTTATCAATGTATTTAAAAACAGATCTCTCACCACCCCGTTTCCTGATCTAAGAGGATCTAGTGCAATCTGCTATAGCGTCACGTGCGAGTGACCTCTCGTAGGTGTATGAAAATATATAAACTGACTCGACAAAATTTGCCAGACTGCCCCCTCCTCAGAATCAAATGATCGATGATGAATGTGAATGAACATTGTTCTTGTAAACCATTCATGGAATGATTTCCAGAGTTACAATGGTCTATTTAAACCATAATGCAACTTAAATTAAGACACCGATAAAATATATAGATATAAATAAATGAAAGTTGTGAAATTACACAACAATTTGTTGAAATTATCTTCAGACGATGTCTTAAAAAAGACTATTTCGTGAAAAGTTAGAAGTAGTTTATTTTTCATAAATATAGCTGCCTTAAATAACATACTCTCAATTTTGATTTTAATAAAATATGTTAATTAAGGTTGTGTTTATAATAATATTGAATAAGAATGATACAATACGACACGATTAGTGTCTTGTAACACAATTATTACCATGTAGTAATGCGATGTTATGCCTTATTAAGAACAACGATGTGAAAAACAATACAAATAAAACCTTAATAACTAACAATTATAAGATAACTTGTGATCCAAATAGGCTTCTGTAATTACGGTATAACATATTGTTATTACGACATATTATCTAGTTATAACAAGATAATTCATATCTCGTTATAACAACATAATATCTTGTTATTACGACATAATATCTTAGTAATACGACATACTATTTTGTTACAACGACATAATATCTTGTTATAACAAGATAACTTATATCTCGTTATAACAACATATATTGTTATTACGACATAATATCTTGTTATAACGACACATTATCTTGTTATAACAAGATAATACATATATCGTTATAACGACATATTTAAAGGTCGTTTTAACGAGATATATGTCCTTATAACGACATATTTTATTACTACATGTGGCACGAGTCGGCTTCCGTATATCTCCGAAGAAATGTATTTTGTGACTATACAGTCACGTGAACATCTGCCGGCATACCTGTCTATATGTATCGTATCGTATAGAAGGATATCAAAATAAATTAAATGTTTAAAGAAAATTACATTTTCCACAGAAAGTTGTAGAAAAACTGATTTAGGAATATACAACAATGAACGAGTCGCTTAAATACAACATCTGCAACTGTTATCTTTCCAGACGGTAGAGTATTACTCTTTTAAAGTTCAAGCTGATACAGTATTTCGTAAAAACAAATCTTACCGGAAAAATTGAAGGGATATTAAAATCGGCATTCATTCCTAGAAGGTCACGGCTTTCCTGGAATCAAATCAAGAGCAAATAAAAGTAAGGCCTATTTTAGTAAAAATGGATATACATGTATATTGCGCTATAAGGTGGACAGCAGTGATAATTCCGAACTATATTTATATTCCTACACACAAAAGGACTAGATAATATTCATTTGCAAAGAAATAAAATTAGAGTCACTGATATTCTTTATGTCAAAACATTAGGTAAGTCAGGGATATTTGGGGGGAAGTGTGTAATAATCATGAAATGATTGTATACCATAAAAATCACCCGGAAAATTGATGACCCGGAAATTACGATTTACCGTCGAAAACAGTGCAAAAGCCAAAAATGATCTTTTTAGAGTAGGAACTGTAAGAAAGATATAGCAATACATATAGATTTATTATTTCCCCTTGTAGGATAACAATACTTTCTTTATGAAACATACATTTATCAATTAACTCGAGCTCTTTACAAACCTGGCCAAATGCCATAAAAATATTTATAAAAATAACAATAATAATTTGAGCTCAATTGTCGAACTGATGAAGACTTATTGATAGGAACGATCGTCTTGAGTATTTGCGTTGGCCTATTTAGTAAAACTAATATTATTATATATATATATATATATATATATATATATATATATATATATATATATATATATATATATATATATTATTATTATTATCAATAATGCATGAAAGTTTTGTTAATTCTACTGATTATTTAAAAGCGTTATTTAACAACTCCAGTAAAATACTAGACCTTTACTTAGCTCAATGATTCAAAGTTTATGTTTTAAATTTAAGTTAGGTTTTCAAAGTGAGCTGCAGATATAAATGTCACCTCGGCACCTCAGTGAGATAAGGCATATTGACACTTAGTGACATTGGTACTATAAAACCGAATCCATAGATCTATATTGTATTTTCTTTTATGGTGTTTTAGTATCAATTAATTTCGGAACGTGCAAGTGATTTCGGTAATCGCTTCCAAGTAATTTTATTGTCGACACTGTGATCACATGTACATGTATATAAATTCTGCATTGTTGTAGCATATGGATAATTCCAATTAACTAGAGTTCTTCTATCATATATATTATTCGCTCATACAGATTGCTTTTGAGAACCCATTGAGATGAATCTTTATGGGTACCGTTATGAACATTTTCAAGTTCTGAAAAAATATCAACACATACCAAAACGATTCATGATTTCCAAGTGCCGATTCAATAACATTACGTGCCGATTTGTATATTTATGAAGGGCCGAAATCAATCTGTGCCTATTTGA
Organism: Atrina japonica; assembly: GCA_030159075.1. NCBI lineage: Eukaryota > Metazoa > Mollusca > Bivalvia > Pterioida > Pinnidae > Atrina > Atrina japonica. The sequence continues at coordinate 400,650 of BROG01000472.1, read as the reverse complement.
CTTGCAAACGAGTTGTCCAGCATTAATACCACAAAAAGGCAAGTAGTCGACCTATTTCAGTGTTTCATTTAGTGTTTTCTTCAAAGACTTACTAAAATACCAAATTCGGTTGAAATACATTTTATCCGATTGGGATGAAAACAAACGACTATGCATGTCTACGGAATTTCTGATGTGAGGTCGATATGAATATTGCCCACAATACCATTTGTTGTTTTGATATATGCGCCAGCGGCAGTTCCTGTCTTTCGGATGAGACAGTTAAAACTGGAGGTCCTGTGTCACAGTAGGTGATGACACGTTAAAGAATCCTCACTGGCATTTGGTGACGCCTCCATATCAGTGAAATATTCTTGAGTGGGACGTTAAACAACAATAATCAAACATAAAATTATTGCCCTTGTTTTGAGTTGACATGAATATTTGTCCACCAGAGAGTCACCCGAGGGAGTTGTCACTTCGAGGGTGGGCAAATATTCATGTCAACCCAAAACAAGGGCAATAATTGTTTTATTATACCGAAAGGCAATAAAACTTAACTAACAAACTGACCCACGTATGTCCACGTATGTACTTTGGGTCGTATTTTATCTTAAGTCTCAATCAAGGCTGAATCCAGCAATATATTTGACAACGATGTATCAATGTTGTCAAATCATTAAATTTCGGCTGTTGTTTCTCTCCATTCCAGTCTGCATTGAGTATTCTATGAGTATGAGTTATGAAACGGACATTTTATCTGCTAGAGGTTATACCTAATTACCACATAGCCGACTTGAAAAACTCGAACCGTACGCGCATCCATTTCTGCGCAGGAGTGTGACATAAATCGCCATAGAGGGTGACATAAATGTTTCAGGGTGACATGAAAACATGTTTTAGATTACGTGATACGGTTTTGACTAACCAGAAGTAAAGATACATATTAGAGGTATAATAATATTTATTATGTTCACATACTTCTAAACAGGCCAATATGTGCATGTAATTAATGATAACTTTATATAAGGATATATTGTCACTTCAAGAAAAAATCACGCCCTAGCCTAGTGCTGCAAATTAAAGCATTTCAAAATATTTTGTAAAATGAATTCTTACATATTTGATCATTATTAAACCGGAACTCTTCACAACTTCTGCAAGTGGAATGGCTTGATGCAGTGGTGACCCTCCGAATGGTTCTATGGCGTTATGAAAAGTTTTCGGAACAAAACATACACATTGGTTTGTTGATGATCGTGATTTGAAGAGTGATGCGGACTCTGTGATATTTAGCTTTCCAATAAGAATCAGGAACAAAGCAGTTACAAAATTCTCTGAAATATGACGGAAGGAATATGCGAGTTTAGGTAACATTTGTTATTAATTATTGAAGAAACAACTAGAAAGCCAGAGGTAGATAACTAAGTCAATGTAATTTTATCCTTTAGTTAGTAGATAAATTCTCAAAATAAGAGACACAAATGGACAATAAAATAACAATATATTATTTAATGCTCTAAAGGTATTTCTTGTGAAGCAACTATTTAAAAAATTAAGCGTGTAAGTTTGGTGATTTGTGTCAATTACAATAGTGCATGTTTTCAAACTTCATTATCTATATATGATATAAATTTTTCAATTCATATGTTTGTATTTAAATATACCTTGTGGATAATTCATATTTATGTCCCTTTATTCTTTGGAAACAATCTTAGTATCACGAACATACAGGTATTAAGTATTTATAATGCATATCGAGAAGTTTTCATTTTATATTTAGATTAATTACTTTCACTGATGCAGAATGACCTGAGCTTGTCAGCATCCAATGAAATCAGAAAGTAGGAGAAAAATGAAACTAGCAAAAATCCTAGCACACCTTTATTGTGTTATCATTATAAAAGTGATAAGTGTAATCTGATTAACTTCCATTTGATGACTCTGGTTATCAATATCAAACATATCAGAGATTAGGATGTCAGTATACATAGAATATAGTGTGTTTGTACATCCAATTGTTAAGAGGTGTATTTAACGTTAGGGCAGTGGGTTTATCAGTGTTAGAACAACAACACTAACCGAGTAAAGAGTATTTCATGAATATATAAAAACAGCAGATACCAAAGTATAAGTAGTCGCATATCCAGGATGATGAATATACAAAGGTCCCATGGAGGAATAAGCACCTCCTGTTAAGCTGTCCACAGTCAAATTCAAATGAAAAAATACATCACAAGTAATACTAATCCCCTCGCAATGGAAATATTGTATAATACCTGTAGAGCGCTGATAATAATATTTCGATGAAATAATCAAAGGGCAATAACTCTGTAAATAATGTAACTCAACATTTTAATTGTAAACAAGGTCATTACCGACCGTAATGTTTGCAGAACGTTGACATCAAACGCGATTTTCGATATACATGTGACAATAACTTATATGTAAGCAGTTTACCTCTGTTTATGAAATGTTCATATGCTGAACACGCACTGACATATTCGGTCATTTTTGTCGGCACACGGTCATGGACAGTCAGACGTTGTTACATTTAATTTCCAATGCTATGTTTGCACCCCCCCCACCCCCCATCCCACCCCCCCCCACCCCTCCCCCCCCCCACCACACACTCCCCAACCCACCCCCCCCCCCCCCCCCCCCCACCCACCCCCACCCCCCCCCCCCACCCCTCACTCACCCACACCCGCACCGACCACCCCACAACTCCCCCCCCCCCCCCACCCCACGACACCGCCCCCCCCAACCACCCCCCAACACCCACCCCCCATCCCCCACCCCCCCGCGCCCCCCAACCCACACCCACCCCCCACACCCCCCCCCCCACCCCCGCCCAACACCTCCCCCCACCCCCCCCCCACCCACCCACCTACGCCCCCCCCCCACCCCCTCCGCCCCACCCACCCCCCCCCCCTGACCACCCACCCCCAACCAACCACCACCCCCACCACACTCACCCCCCTCACCCAAATCACACCCCCAACACCTCCCACCCCCCACACCCCCCCCCCCCCCCCTTCCCCCCCTCCCCCACAACCCCCCCCACCCCCCCACCCCCCCCACCCCCCCCCCCCCACCCCACCCCCCCCCGCCCCCCCCCCACCCCCACCCCCCAACACACCCATCCCCACCCCTCCCCCCCACCCCCCCCCCCCCCAACCCCCTCCCCCCCCCCCCCCCTCCCACACCCCCCGCCCCAACCCCCCCCACCCACCCCCCCTCCCCCCCCCCCCACACCCCCCCCCCCCCCCCCCCAACCCACCCCCCCCCCCCGCCCCCCCCACCCCCCCACCTCCCCCACCCCCGCACCCACCCACCCACCCATCAACGCACCCAACCACCCCCCCCCCCCCCCACCCAACACCCACCCCACACCCACCCCCACACCCCCACACACACCTCCCCACCTCCCCCTCTCCCACCTACACCCCCCCCCCCCCCCTATCCACAAAACCCCCCCCCAACACCCCCCCCCCCCACCCCACCGCCCTCTGCCCCACAAGCGCCAACCCCCACCCCCAAAAACCCCCACACCCCCCCTCCCACACCACACCACCCACCCCCCCCCCCTCCCACCCCCCCCCTCCCACCTCCCCCCCCAACAACCCCACCCACCAACCCCCACTCTCCACCCACCCCCACCACCCCCCACCCCCCCCCCCCCACCCCCCCCCACCCGCCAACGCCCCCCCCCAACCCCCCGCCCCGTCCCCCCAAATACCCACCCCACCCGCCCACCCCCCTCCCCCCCCCCCCCACCACTCCCCCCCCCACCCCCACCCCCCCACAGCCACCACAGCCGCCACCCCACGCACCCCCCCCCACCCACAACCTTTCCCCAACGACCCCCACACCCAACCCACCCCCCACCCCAACCCCCCACCTTGTCCCCCCCACCACCCCCCCCACACCCCCCCCACCCCCCAAACCCCCCCACCACTACCCGGCCTCACCACCCCCTCACCCACCCCCACCCCACACCCCCCCCACCCCCCCCCACCCTCACCCCACCACCCCCACCCCACCACCCCCCCCCACCTCCCCTCACCACAACAACCACCCCCCCCTCCACCCATACTCCCCCCCCACACCCACCGCCCCCAACCCCCCCCACCACCCCCCCCAACCCCCTCCACCCCCCCCCCCCCACCCACCGCACCTCAACCACACCCCTAATCCACCCCCCAACCCCCCCCCACCCCCCTACCACCAATCCCCACACCACCCCCCCCCCACCCCCCCCCCCCCCCCCCACCCATCCATAACACCGCCAACCCCCCATCCCCCCCCCACCCACCCCCAACCAACCACAACCCCCCAACCCCCAACCCACCCCCCCCTCCCCCCCCCACAAAAGACCCCCCGCTCCCCACCACCCCCCCCCACCACCTCCCACCCCACCTCCATGCCCCCCCCCCCACCACACCCCCACCCGACCACCCCATCACCCCACCCCACCGCCACCACAACGCCCACACCCACCCGACACCCACCCCCCCCCACCTGCCACTCCCCAGACACCTCAACCACCACCAACCCCCCCCCCCCCCCCCCCCCGCCACGACCCCCCCACCACAACCCCCCCCCCACAACACCACCCCCACACACACCCGCACCCCCCACCCCACACCCACACTCCACCACCCACACCCCCCCATGACCACACCACTTACCACCCCCCCCCCACCCCCCCCCCCTCCCCCCTCCCCCACCCCACACCCAAACCCACCCACACCCCCCCACCACAAAACCCCACAAACCCCATCCTAACCACCCACCCCCGCGCACCCCCCAACCCACCCCCACCACCAACCCCCCCCCACCCCCCACCACCCACAACCCCCCCCCCCACCCCACCTCCCCCCTCCACCCACCAAACCCGCCCACCCACCCTCAAAAAAACCCCACCAACCCCACTCCACCTCACAAACAAAACCCTCCACTCCCCCCACCCCCCCCCCCCCCCCCAACAATCAAACCACCACCCCCCCACCCCACCCCCCACCACCCCACCCTCCACACCCCCCCACCATCCACCCCACCCACCTCGCCCAACCCCCCACCACCCAACCACCCCCACCCCACACCCACCCACACCCCAACCCACCCCCCCCCCCCCACCACCCCCACCCCCCACCCCCACCACACCCCATCCCCACCACCCACACCCCCCACAAACCCACCCACCCCCCCACCCCCCTCCCAACCCAACACACATCAACCCCTCACCCCACGCACCCACAACCCCTCCACCACCCCGCCCCACATACACACCACCCCCCCCACCACACACAACAACGCCCCCCCCCCCCACCCACTCCTACCCTCACCCCCCCCCCACCACTCATCACACCCCCCCCCACCCCTCACAAAACCCCCCTCCCCCCCCCCACACAAAAAGTCACACCCCACCCACACCCCCAATACCCCCCCCACCCCCCCCCCCCACCAGCCCCACCCCGGCCACCCGCAACCGCCAACTCCCCCCCCCCCCACCCCCCCCCCCCCACACCTCCCCCACCCCCCCCCCACCCAACCCACACCACCCCCCCACCACCCCCCCACAACCATCAACCCACACCACCCCCCCCCCCACCCTCCACTCCCCCCACACACCCCCACCAACCCCCCCATTGCACCCCCTCCTCCAAACCTAAACCCCCCCTCACCCCCCCCACCCCACCCCCCCAACCCCCCAACCCAACCACCCCCCGACCCCCAGCCACACCACCTCCCCCCCAACCAAAACTCCCCCCACCCACCCCCCCCGACCCACCCCCACCACCCCCCTCCCCCCCCCCCTCCCCCACCCCCCCCACCGCCCCCCCACCTCCAACCAACAACAACCACCCCATCCCCACCCACCCACCCCCCACCAACCCATCCCCCCCCCCACACAGCCACCCCACCACTCCCCCCCCCCCCACCCCACATCCACGCCCCCACCCCCACACCCCCTCCCCACCCCCCACCCCCAACCACCCACACCCGCAACCCCACCCACCACACACACTCACCACCCCAACCCCCCCCCCTACCACACCCCCACCCCCCACCCCACACCCCCAACCCCCCCCCCCCCCTCCCCTATCACCCCCCACCCCCCCCAAACCCCAACCCACCCCGCCCCCCGCCCACACACCACTCCCCCCCACACACAACGCCCCCACCGACAACACCCCACTACCCACCACACCCCAATCTCACCCCCCACCCCGCCCACACCCGCAACCCCCCCCACCACCACACCACCCCGCACCCCCGCACCCACACCCCACACCCACACCCCCCACCCCCAAAGCCACGCCCTGCACCACCACCCCCACCACTCCACCCCCCACGCCACCACACCCACCCTCACTACCACACTCCACACCCCCCCCACCCCCCCCCACCCAACCCACCACCCCCCCCACACAAACACCCACCCCCCCCCCCGCCCACACTAACAACCCCACCACCCCACCACTAACCCCCCACCCACACTCCCCCCAGCACCCAGCCCCCACACTCCCACACTCCCCCCACCACTCCCCCCAGCCAACCCCCGCCCGCACACCCACCCCCCCCCTCCAACTCCCCCCCGCCACGCCACCCACCCCCAGCCCCCCCAAGCACCTATACCCCCAATCACGCAACAGCCCCAGAACCACCCCCACAACACCCCCCGCCCACCCCCCCACCCCCCCCCCACCCACCCCACACCACCCCCCGCCCCACACCACCCCTCCACACCCCCACCCACAACCCCAAACCACCCCCCCACCCCCACTCCCCGCCACAACCCCACTCCCTCAAACACACCACACCAGCCCACCCCGTCACACAAGCCCCCCCCCCCCACCCCACCCACCCCCCCCAACCCACCCCACTCCCCCCCCACCCCCCTCCCCAACCCCCCCCTCCCCCCCCCCCACCAAACACGCCCCACCACCCCACCCCCACCCCCCCCCAAAACACTCCTCCCCCCCCACCCCCCCACCCACCCCCCCCCCCCCCCCACCCCCCCCTCCACCACATACCCCACCCCCCCCTCCCCACACCCCCCCACCCGCACCGACCCCCACCCCCCCACTACTACCCCCCGCCCCGCCCCCCCCCACACACCCACACCCCCAACCCCCCCACCCCCCCCCGTCACAACCCCACACCCCCCCCACCCCCCCACCCACCACCAAACCCCACCCCCTCCACCCCTCCACACACCCCCCCCCCCTACACCCCCCACACCCCCACACCATTCCCACCCCCCCACCCCCCCCCCCCCACCCGCACGCCCTCGCCCACCCTCACCAAACACCGTACACCCCTCCTACCCCCCCCCACCCCACACACCACCCCCACCCCCCCCCCCCACCACCCACCCCCACCCACCCCCACCCCCCCCCACACCCCCCCCCCCCCCACCACCACCGCAACTCCCCCCAAACCCCCACCCCCCCCCCCCACCCCCCCACCCCCCCCGCCACCCTCCGTCCCCACCCCCCCGCCCACACCCCCCCCCCCCCAACCCCCCACCCCCCCCCCCCCACCCACCCACCCCCTCACCATCCCCCCCCCGCCCACAACACCCCCCACCCTCTCCACCCCCCCACCCGGCCCCCACACCTACAACCCAACCACCACCCCCCCACCCCCCCACCCCACCCACCCCCCACCACCTCACACACCACACCCACCCCCCGACCCCCACCCCCCCCCCTCCCACCCACCCCCCCCCCCCCCCCCCCCCCCCCACCACCCCACCCCGCCCACCCCACCCCCCAAACACACCCCCCCCCCCACCAACACTCAACACCCCGACCGCACCCCCCCCTGACCCACCCCCACCCCCCCCCACCACACCTCCCCCCCCACCCCCACCCCCCCCAACCACCCCGCCCCCCCCCACCCCCCCCAACCACCCCCCCCCCCCCACACCCACCCCCCACCACCCACACATACCCCCCACCCCATCTCCAACCCCCACACCCCACCCTCCCACACCCACCACACCACGCACGCCACCACCCCCCACACCCACCCCCCACCCCCCTCCACCACCGCCCAACCACGAATCCCCCCCCCTCCCCCCTCCCCCCCCTCCCCCCCCCCCCAACCCCAACCAACCCCACACCCCCATCCCCCCCCCCCCACCCCCTCCACCACCACCCCCCCCCCCCCACAACCCCCGGCCCCAACACCTCCCATACACCCCCCCCACCCCACACACACCACCCACACCCTCCACCCCACCCCATCACCCCCCTCGCACACCACCCCCCCCCCCACCCTCCCACCCACCACCCTCCCACCCCACCACCCCCCCATCCATCAACACACCCCCCTCCACCCCCCCCCCCCCCACAAAAACCCCCCCCACCCACACCCCCAACACCCACCACTCCCCCCCCACCAAAACCCACCCCACACCTCAACCCCCCACCCGCCCCACCCTCCCCACCCCATTCCACCCACACCCCCCACAACCCCCCCCCGCCCCCACCCCCAACCCCCCCCCTCCACCGCAAACCACCCCTCTACCCCACCCCCAACTAACCAACTCCCCCCACCCCAACCCACCACCTCACCCCCACACACCCCCCCCACCCAACCCGTCACCCCTACCACAACCCCCCAACACCCTCCACAACCCCACCCCACCCCCACAGCACACACCACCCCCCCCCCCCACACACCACCCCCACCCCCCCCCCCCCCCCCATCCACCTCCACCTCACCCTCCCCCCAACCCCCCCGCAACCGACCCCCCGACCCCAACAACCCCACCACACCCCCTCCCCACCACCCCCCCCCCCCCCCCTCCCACAAACCCCCCCCCCCCCACCCCCCCCCCCCACCCCCCACCCACACCAACCCCCCCCCAACCCCCCCCCCCCACCCTCCACAACCACCCCCACCCCCCTTCCCCACCCCACACCCCCACCCAACCAACGCCGCCCCCCCCCCCCCTCACACCCCAACCCCCCACCCCCCACAGCACAACCAACGCCCACCCCACCCCCACCCAACCCAACACCCCCACCAGCTCCCCCCCCCGAACCCCCACAGCCCCCCCCACCCAAACAACCCCCCCCACCCCTCGCCCCACCCCACCACCCCCCCCCACCCCCCCCCACCCTCCCACCACCCCACCCCCCACCCACACCACCCACCCCCTTGCCTCCCCCGCCCTACCCCCGCCGCCCCCCAACCCCTCCCCCCCTACCTCCCGACACACCCCCCCGCCCCCCACGCCCCCACCCCCACCCCTACCATCCCCCCACCCTCACACCCCCCTCCGGCCACACCCCCCCCCCCCCTCACACCACACCCCCCCCTCCCCCATCACCCCCCCCCCCCCCACCAACCCTCAGCCACTCCCCCCCCCACCTCATCCCACCCACCCCCCCACACCCCCCCCACCTCCCGTCCCCAACCCCCACATGCAAATCCCTCCACAACCCAACCAGCCCCACACCTTCCCCACAGCCCCCTCACCCCCCTCCCCACCCCCACCCCACCCCCCCGACCCCCCCCACACCCCGCCCCCCACACCCACCCCCCCCCCACCCCAACCCACCCCCACCCCCTACCCCCAACCCGCCCCCCCCCATCCGACCCACCCCCCACACTCCCCACAACCACTCCCCAACCACCCACCCCCATTTACCTCCCCCACAACACACCACCCACACCCGACCCCTCCCCCCCACAAGACCCCAGCACTCCCCCCCACCCCCCCCCCCCCCCCCATCCCCACCCCCACACCCACCCCCCCACACACACCCCCCCCCACCCCCCCCCACCACCCCCCCAAGAATACTAATCCCACCCCCCCCACCCCCTCGCAATGGAAATGCCCCCCCACACCCCCCCCCCACCCCAACCCAGCCCCCACCAAATTGTATAATACCTGTAGAGCGCTGATAATAATATTTCGATGAAAAATCACAAGGGCAATAACTCTGTAACCCCACAAAATAATGTAACTCAACATTTTACCCCCTCATTGTAAACAAGGTCATTACCGACCGTAATGCAGAGAACGCCCCCCGTTGACATCAAACGCCGATTTTTCGATATACATCCCACAACCCACCGCCCGTGACAATAACTTATATGTAAGCAGCACACCCACAAACAACCCCCCCACCACCACCTCCCCCCCCCCCCCACCCCCCCCCCAACCCCAACCCTCCACCCCCCCCCCCCACCACCCCCCCACACCCCACCCCCCCCCCACCCAACCCCCCCCCCCCCTCACTTTACCTCTGTTTATTGAAATGTTCATATGCTGAACACGCACTGACATATTCGCCAAAACCCCACACAATCCTACACCTACACCCCCAACCCCACCCCAACCCCCACTTCTTCATTTTTGTCGGCACACGGTCATCCACCCCCCAACCACCACAGGACAGTCAGACGTTGTTTACACCCGTTTTAATCACCCCCCCCCCCACCCCACCAACACCCACCCACCCACCCCCACCACCCCCCACCCCCCCCCCCGCACCCCCCCCCCCCCACCCCCACGCCCACACCCAACCACAAACACTTCCAATGCTATGTACACATCCCCACCACCCCCCACCCCCCCCACATACCCAACACCCCCCACATTTGCCCACCAACGTATACACAATAAAAGCTGAAATTGCAATTAAGTATCGGTTGTTACACTTTATTTTAAACTTTCATAAACACAGAAAGTTTGCATCTAGTTTGTGAATAATTGACATTGACAAAGACTCAAAATAAAATAAAATAAAATTATTTGATCTATCACATTGATCACAAACGTTTGATTCAAAAAATAAAATCAAAATGATTTTTTTTTTGGTCATTCCAAATGTATATTGATGAACTAAAAAAAAAGACAACAAGATATATATATTAGCTTTCTTTTATGTAGAAAGTTTGGAGTTCAAACCCTTCCAGAGTAATGTAGTTTTACAGACTGTAGTGTTTTTAAAACGTTAACAATAATAGAAGAAAATACTTACTAGAACTGTTTACTTTTTCAAGGTCATAGGGTCAAAGGTCAAGGTAACAGAGACCAACATTTTATGTTCCGCGATAACTGTTGACAGACCTAACACAGAGACTTAAAACTTTTGTCAGGTAGCCTCCTACATGTTTTCTAGAAATGTGTATTTTTTCAACGTCTTAGGGTCAAAGGTCAAGGTCACAGAGACCAAAACGTGAAATTATATGTTCCCGATAATAGAGACAGACTTAACACAGGAACATGAAACGTTTGTCAGTTAGTCTACTTGCCTTTCTCTAGATAAGTGACTTTTTTAAGGTCATATGGTTAAAGGTCAAGGTCACAGTTGTCAAAATGTGAAATTTTATGAAACGCGATAACTGTTGATAGACTTGATACAGGAACATGAAACTTATGTCAGATAGTCTCCATGACTTTCTCTAGAACTGTATACTTTTTCAAGGTCACGGATACAAAGATCAAGGTCACAGTGGTCAAAATGTGAAATCGTAAGTAATGCGATAACTGGCTACTGCCTTAACACAGGAACATGAAACTTATGTCAGTTAGTCTCCATGAAGTGCACTAGATAATTGGTGGTAGACTCGACACAGGAACATTAAACTTATGTCAGTTATTTTCGTTGATTTCCCTAGACCTGTATACTCTTTCAAGGTCATTGGGTCAACAGTCAATGTCACAGAGGTCAAAACGTGAAATATTATGTAATGCTATAACTAGTGAGAGACTCAACACAGGAATATGAAACTTATGTCAGGTAGTCTCCTTGACGTTCTCTAGAACTGTATACTCTTTCAAGGTCAATGGTCAAGGTCACAGGTCAAAACGTGAAATCTTATGTAATGTGATAACTAGTGACATACGAAACACAGGAACGTGAAACTTATGTCAATTAGTATCCTTGACTCTCTCTAGAGCTATATACACTTTCAAGGCCATTGGGTCTAAAGGTCAAGGTCACAGAAGTCAAAACATGATATTTTATGTAATGCTTTAACTGGTGACAGACTTAACACAGTAACATGAAACTTGTGTTAGTTAGTCTCCATGACTTGTGTGAAACATATATCAAGGATAAAAGACTAATCACAAATACTGGTCTTCGACATAACTGTCTATACATGGACAGTGGAAATCCCGAGTCTTTGTCTTGACAAAGTCTAGTTTCTTATTGCTTTCGAACCTACTCCTCAATTTAAATTCGAGATGAACTAATGATACATTAAGCCGCTGCTGCTGGAGTCTCCAAAGGTATACATAAACCTAGTAGCTTGTACTACGGTACCAGCTGATAAGTTTACAATAAAAATTATCTTTCGTTCATGTGGCATAGTAATTGAAAAAATTCTAAAGATCTCCAAAACTAAGATAAGTAATCATTTTACAGTGATTACTCGTAGACGGTTTAAAAGTACATTTGGCTTTAGATTTTGGTCATATCTGATACAACTTTACTCGATCTAAATCAAACCTATAACTTTGGCATTATGTTAACATTTAAGGTCCAAGAATACGATGTGAAAGATAATTCTTGAAGCACAACGATTTCGATATTGTTAGATTTTGCTGTAAATTGGTATACAGGGGTATTTTAAGTTTTTTATAAGCAAATAGCATTCATGGGTATTTTGGTATTAAGAATGCATTAATAATTGTTACAGAAGCGTCGATTGCCATGGTAACAAAATAAAAGACTAATTGTTCAAGTTTTAATAATGTCAGATTTTTATGAAAAAATGTATTTAGGTGTACTTTCGTATGCAGATGGCAGATATTATGAAAGCGTCAGTTGTCATGGTCAAAACTGAGAAATATGCAGATGTTTCTGAAATTAAGCATAAAATGGAATTTTGACATTACAAATTCAATTGTAAATGTTACTAAAGCGTTGGATGTCGTGGTAACAAAATAAAGGCTTGTGGAAGCTATAGTAAAGGTTTAGATTTTTATGGAAAAATAAAAAGGGTTAAGTACTTCGAATTCAGTGGTTGATGTTATGTACATTTTTATGTACAAAGTTATTGGGTTTGACTGGGAAATCTTTTTTAAAATATTCCAGATCAATGGTCATTTGTACTTGGGATAACTGAAAATGCTCAAAATGTAAGGGTTGTTGTTTGAAATCACTGGAAGTACACACACAACTGAGTTGGTGACCTATTTTATAACCTTGGCATGTTGCTAAAATGCCTTAAATGAGCATTTTCCAGTTATCCTTTATGAATAACGTTTCACTACCTGGTATTTCAGTACCAGACGATTATTTTATACTAAAGAGATATTTCTCATAGATAGTGCCATTTAAATTCTAAACTTCTCAAAAGCTAAACTGTTCATTTTTATAGTGTGTACTCTTACACGGGTTAGGCAATACATTAAGATTTATTTTTAGTCCTTGTATGAGACCACTTTTTCTTTCGGAAACATACATTTATATTAAATTCGAGCTCAACTGATGAAGACATATTCGCATTTAAAATTCTAATTTCTTCTAAGATAACCATCTTTTAACAGTGGTTACTCTTGGACGGATTTTGACTATACATTTAGATGTACTACTTGGCCTTGTCTGATACCACTTTCTCTTAAGGAAATCAATTTGAAAGTGAACTCTAACTAACAGAAACGATCGTCTCGAGCACTTATGTTTATAACATTTACAGATATGATGTTCTTGGGCATTTGTTTCGACCTCTTTTGTAAAACTATAACTTTGATAGTGTTGGTAATATTTACAGTGGGTTGTAGTATATAATGTCAGTCATCTATATTAGATTACGGTGCCGTGAATAATATTTCTATTGCTAATCACTAATACAGTGTTTTCAGTTATTTTAAAGAAATTCCCACTTCACTATTTTTTTTAACATAAATGTTCTATTTGAAGTTGGTTAGATATTGTAGAAATCAGGTTGTGTTGGCATGTCAATTTGATGTGATGTCAAAGATGCTTAATGATATGTTGTTTTATTTTTAGAATTTTAATTTTTCATTTTTTTTCACTGAATCACTAATGATGGTGACGTATTTTTACTGCTGAAAAAATAAATCTGATCGACTGTGATAAGAAACCTAATATTATTATCATCTATAGCATGAATGAGCCCACGCAAATATCAGCTAATACTCGTAAGAGGTCATTGAAGTATTCAGTAAACAACACCTAATTCAACAGTCAACAACGAAATGATAAGAGCACGAAAAGACACCATATCTGAATTCGAAGATAAACCAGAATGTTAGTAAGCATGACATTAATCGACACACAAACTTGCTACTGAAAGTCGTCCGGTGTCGGTAATGACATGTTCCTTTCTGTAACAACATACTCAAAATAAAATGTTTACATTGCACTCGGTTATCTTTGTACAAAATATCGAAAGTAATTTATTCTAATTATATGCTTGGATATCTTTCGTACGAATGCCTATTGAGGTCAACTGAGATTTTTTTAAAAAAGAGATAAAAAAGTCGTTATTACGAGATTAAAAGTCGTTATAACGAGATAAAAAGTCGCTATTACGAAATTTCAAATATATCGTTATTAAGAGATTTTAAAAAGTCGTAATTACGAGAAAAAAAGTAGTTATTACGAGATAAAAGTCGCTATTACGAGATAAAAAGTCGTTATTACGAGATTTAAAAAAAAATCCTTAAAACGAAATAAAAAGTCGTTATTACGAGATAGAAGATCGTTATTACGAGATAAAAAGTCGTTATTACGAGATTTCAAAAAAAAATCCTTATAACGAGATAAAAAGTCGTTATTACGAGATAGAAGATCGATATTACGAGATAAAAAAATCGTTATTACGACCTTCAAAAGTCGTTATTACGAGATAAAAAGTAGTTATTACGAGATAAAAAGTCGCTATTACGAGATAAAAAGTCGTTATTACGAGATTTCAAAAAAAAAAAATCCTTAAAACGAGATAAAAAGTCGTTATTACGAGATAGAATATCGTTATTACGAGATAAAAAGTCGTTATTACGAGATTTCAAAAAAAATCCTTATAACGAGATAAAAAGTCGTTATTACGAGATAGAAGATCGATATTACGAGATAAAAAAAATCGTTATTACGACCTTCAAAAGTCGTTATTACGAGATAAAAAGTCGTTATTACGAGATTTAAAAAAAATCCGTATAACGAGATAAAAAGTTGGTATTACGAGATAAAAGATCGTTATTACGAGATAAAAAATCGTTATTACAACCTTCAAAAGTCGTTATTACGAGATTAAAAGTCGTATTTACGAGTTTTAAAAGTCGTTATTACGAGATAATAAGTCGAAATGACGAGTTCCTTGGCAATATATCAATAAAAGACAGGACCCAAGATCATTTATGAATAACTCTGAGTGATAAAGTGGAGGAGTTAATCAAACTTCATTTTTAATTATTAAAATAATATTGCTCAATGGAGAGAGAGAGAGAGACAGAGAGACAGAGCATTATCACAGGTAAAACCAGTCTCTTTATCATCAAACTAATATCTTAAATGATTTTTCTCTAAAAATTATCATGACTCCAACACTGTAATTTGATATTTATAGTTTATCTATAACAATATTTTAAATATCAAATTAACAATTTTTGATGGACCAATCCGATGTTTTCTTTTTTTTTTACGGAAGCGAATTGATGCTACGTGAAAAGAAATATCTCAAAATTTCGAATTATCTCGAGTCCATATTTCTCAAAAATTCAAATTATCTCGAAATATCAAGGTATTATCTTGAAATTTCGCGATGATTATCTCGACATTTTGCGTTATTATCTCGAAATTTCAAGATAAACTTGGAATATTTTTGTAGCAAGTGGCAACAATACGCTTCCGTATTTTTTCAATCCTCGGAGTCACGTATTTATGTTATATTAAAAATTGCTAATTTGATATTTAAAATATTGTTATAGATAATTGTAAATGTCAAATTATAGTGTTGGAGAGAAAAATATAGTGTTGGAGAGAAAAATGATTTAAGATATCAGTTTGATGATAAAGATATTAGTTTTACCTGTGACAACGCTCTCTCTCTCTCCATTGAGCAATAATATAGTTTGATTAACTCCTCCACTGTATCACTCATATTTATTCATAAATGATCTTGGGTCCTGTCTTTTATTGATATAAAGCCAAGACACTTGTAATTACTTTTTATTTCGTAATAACGAGTTTTTGAAATCTCGTAATAACGACTTTTTATCTCGTAATAACGATTTGTTATCTCGCAAGAACGACTTTTTTATCTCGTAATTACGACTTCTTAAAATCTCGAAATAACGACGTTTTTGAAATCCCTTAATAACGACATTTTATCTCGTTATAACTTTTTATCTCGATATTACGACTTTTTAAAATCTCGTAATAACGACTTTTTATCTCGTTATAAGACGTAGAACCAGGCACTTTGTCTGAATGGCTGAAAGTCATACGATGGTTGATAAAATCTCGTATTCGAAAACTTAAAGGGACTATGAAAACACGTTATCCCTCTGTATTTAATTATCAAGAAGTAGTAACTGAACTGGATAGGTTACATGACCAATATGTACTAGTACCAGCAGACAAAGCCTCAAATAATATAGTTTTTATTTGTAAGGCACATTACTATAATTGTTTATTAGAAGAACTTGGGTTTAATACGAATTCTGGAAATCCTACATACACACGTAGCTCACTTTCAAAGGACGAGATCCTTCAAAATCACGTGTCCGTATTACACTCATTTGATATATCTACAACGGAGACCGATTTCGAGCTACCACATTTATACTGGATACCTAAACTTCATAAAAACCCATATAAGCAAAGATACATAGCAGGATCCAGCAAATGTTCTACCAAACCTTTATCTTTACTCCTTATCAAGATATTGACAGCTGTTAAGGAGAAACTTCAAAAATACTGTACAGTTGCTTATTCCAGAAGCGGTGTAAATCAGATGTGGATACTTAAAAATTCTAAACAGCTTTTAGAAAATTTGAAGGCACACAATTTTTCTCGAATTCACAGTATCAAAACTTATGACTTCTCAACTCTTTACACTACTATTCCACATAAAAAATTAAAACAAAGACTTTTTAGCATCATAGACAACTGCTTTTTCACTAAAGGTGGTACCCGAAAATTTAAATATCTAGTGATTGGCTATCAGGATACTTATTTCGTCAAACACCACTCTGATTCTACACATAAGTATACTGAAGTTTATATAAAAAACATGCTGGAATTTCTAATAGACAATATATTTGTAATGTTCGGAGACGTGGTCTTTCAACAAACTGTCGGCATTTCCTATGGGAACCAATTGTGCTCCTTTATTGGCCGACCTGTTCCTTTATTCATACGAAGCAGGCTTCATTCAGAAACTGCTGAATCAAAAGAAAAAAAAGTTAGCGGTGTCCTTTAATTTGACATTTAGATATATCGACGACGTTTTGTCAATTAATAATGACAATTTTCATACATATGTCAATGCGATATATCCCAGCGAACTAGAAATTAAAGATACAACAGAATCAAGTACACAAGCTTCATACTAAGACATATTACTTAATATAAACACAGACGGGAAATTAGCAACTAAGCTATACGTTAAACGCGACGATTTCGGCTTTCCCATCGTAAATTTTCCACATTTAAGTAGTAATATCCCTCAGTCACCTGCATATGGAGTTTATATTTAACAAATGATCCGATATGCCAGGACGTGCACAACATATGAAGATTTCATATACAGAGGTAAACTACTCACTGACAAATTATTGACACAGGGATATCGAAAACCGCGTTTGATGTCAACGTTCCGCAAATTTTATGGTCGGTATAGTAGTCTTGTTTGCGACTACTCTGTTTCACTTAGTGAAATGTTGAGTTGCCTTTTCGTTGGCGGTTGTTGAGACGTCTGTACCAATTGTGACGAGGATACACTCCTCACGTGTTTCATTGGACTTGACTGTTGACTCACGTTGGGTGTGACCGGTCGACAGGGGATGCTTACTCCTCCATGGCACCTGATCCCACCTCTTGGTTTCCAGAGGTCCGTGTTTGTCCATTTTTACCGGATTTGTATCTATGTCCTGGACATCCTATTGATTTATACTTTGGTATCTGAAATTTTTATATTTTATCTTGTAATAATGACTTTTTTAAATCTCGTAATAACGACTTTTTATCTCGTAATAACGAATTTTTTTAATATTAGTTGACCTCAGTAGACTTTTGTACTTTCGGATGCATACGAGATGATACAAAAAAATTAATAACTAGTCATTTGTTATCATGATACTTATTTCGTCCAACGCCAACCTGGTTCAATATATAAATACACTGAAATAAGATGTTGGAATTTCTAATATAAAATATATTTGTAATGTTTAGAGACCATGTCTTTCGGCAAACAGTAGGCATTCTCAGGGGAACCAATTCAGCCTCTTTATTGGCTGACCTGTTTCTTTATTCATATTAAGCTTCTGAATCCAAAAAAGAATAAGCTAGTGGTGACCTTTAATTTGACATTTAGATATATCGTCATAAATAAGTACAACTTTCATTCATACGCGATATATATGAGATATATCCCAACGAACTAGATATTAAAGACACAACAGAATCAAACAAATACGCTTCTTACCTGTACATTTAACTTACTATAGACAGAGACGGCAAAAAAAACCCAGGATGTTCGACCAACGCGATGATTTAGGCTTTCCCATCGTCAATAGGGAACTTTAGAGTTAGCCCGGATTACCGTTATAATCCTGTTTATTGTTGTTTAACGTCCCACTCAAGAATATTTCACTCATATGGAGACGTCACCAAATGCTGGTGAAGGGCTTCAAATTTGGGCCTATGTTCTGCACTTACGGCCTTTGAGCAGTGAGGGTTCTTTAACGTGCCGGCACTTACTGCAAATTTTTCCTCCTGCTACATTTCAGTAATATGGTGTTCAACTAAAGGCGAATGTGTTCTACAGTAACTGGTTTTAGTTTTGAACCAGTTCTGTATCTTTATTTGTTACACAAACCGGTTTTAAACTGATTGTGAACTAAAACTGTTTTTTTTTTTTATTATTTGTTTTATCCTAAACCCAAACTAGTTTATCAAATCATTCAAACTGCCTCCTGGGGTGGTTTAATAGGTGTATGCATGTTTGTTGTTACAACAAACATGCATAACATGAGGACTAGTATCGGATAC
The DNA here is from genome assembly GCA_030159075.1 of Atrina japonica. Classification (NCBI taxonomy): domain Eukaryota; kingdom Metazoa; phylum Mollusca; class Bivalvia; order Pterioida; family Pinnidae; genus Atrina; species Atrina japonica. The sequence continues at coordinate 381,451 of BROG01000472.1, read as the reverse complement.
TTTTTATGTGTCTTCTGGACATTTTATGTATTGGGGCAGAACTTCATAATGACAAAGACGTTCTGCAACATTAAACGATGAATTCAGACTCCAGATTGTTCAGCTACCGATTGTCATTTTGTTTTGTTTTCACGTTTTTTATTTAACATGGAAATAACGAGATGGATTTTTGCTTTTTAGCATAATAACCCTCAGCAATTCAAAAAGTGGATACATCATAATGAGGTTAATAAAAGAGCGACTGTTTACTTCATTCTGTAAGCCTACCCCATCTTGGTAGTTTAAACCATTTATTTGTTTAGTCATAGGAAACCAATTTTAGTTTCATAACTGGTTTGCAAACAAGTTGTAAACCATAAACCCAAACTATTTACTCACTGTAGTGTGCTTAAAGAGATTCTTGGGTTTCTTTACACAAAATAAATTTAATGCGCTAAAGAAGTAAAAATATTTCCATTTACTTTACATACGTTGCGAATGTAAATATGAAAACCGAAAGAACATATGAGGAACAAAATCAAGAAGGCGCGAATAAATGCAGGATCATAGCGTTAATCCGGGCTAACTCGCAGGTTCCCTGTTGTCAACATTTAATTAGTAATATCACTCCATCACTTGTATATGAAGTTTAAATATCGCAAATGTTCCATATGCCTGGGTGTGTTGAACATAATATGATCATCTCCTATATAGAGGCAAACTACATACAGATTACTTGTTTTTACAGGAATATCGGATAACGCGTTTGAAATGTTGGATAAGCGGTACGATATCGATTGTTTAGTAGTCTCTACCAATTGTGACTAGGATTCATTCCACACTTATGTTTTTTCGAACATTTTCAGGTAATTGGTTAGGGTTTTAACATATACCCCTAGGTAATTGGTCAGGGATTTAACATATACCCCTAGGTAATTAGTCAGGGATTTAACATATACCCCTAGGTAATTAGTCAGGGATTTAACATATACCCCTAGGTAATTGGTCAGGGATTTAACATATACCCCTACATCTCCACAAGACGAGGGAGTACAGGACATCCAAGTATTTTATGTACTGCCCAAATATCCACACGTACTTATACAAACATACATACATATATACTCTTACTTACACTTAAACACAAACACACAATGTATACAAAAACATTAAAAGATTAACATGTAGACAACTACATGTAGACAACTACATGTATTTTCTAAGCATGCCTAAATGACAATCAACTGACATTATGTCTGTACCAACTATGACGAGGACTCGTTCCTTATGTATTTCATTTGAATTTGACTGTTGACTCACGGCGGATGTAACGGGTCGACAGGAAATGCTTACTCCTCCATGGCACCTGATCCCGCCTATTGATTTTCAGGGGTCCGTGTTTGTCTAGTTTTTACCAGTTTTGTATCTTTATCCTGGACATCCTAAATATTTATACTTTGGTATCTAAGATGTTTTATACAAAAACTGGTAATGTAAAAAGATAAAGGTAAACTTACACACAAAAATTACTTTAAATGCATATATTGGCATTGCACACATATACAATACATGCATTTATATTGATATAATAATGTAAACTTATGGACACATTGACATACATATACATGTGCTTCATATTTCACACCTAAAACATATGTAAAATGTACCTACAGCTTAGTTTCTGTAAGTAACTTACAGAAAGATAATGTTCATCAAAGAAAAAGAAGATAGTTATAGTCTTCTACTTACCCATTCATTAGTTTTAAATTAATATCATCAAAAAGTGTCAGTTTTGACACACACACACATATATATAGATAGATAGATAGATAGATAGATAGATAGATCTATCTCCGTTGAAGTAATATCGGTTGTACACTCAGTTCTATTTCGTCGAGCCTATAAACCCATGGTTTTCACTGTGACATTTTCCACAAGATTAAGTTTTCAGTTCCTTTCGTTTCTCATAGTTTTCATTTTGGTATCACTATTCTCAAGATTTGTATATTTGTCTCCAAGACATCCTGAAGATAAATACTTTGGTATATATGATTTTTACATTGTTTTGATCAAATTCGGTATGAATATTCTGTACTTTCTTTTAAAGTATGGATCACTAAGTACAGCAAATGAAGGAAAAATCACAAAGAAACTTTCTTTTAAAGTATGGATCACTAAGTACAGCAAATGAAGGAAAAATCACAAAGAAATTTTGTGATAAACAACTTAATTCGGACTTTTTATTTTTTTATTCGATTATATCGTATATTTTGCTATTTTAGTTACTTACTTTCTTATCAAAATTTAATGTCGAAATTATTTCGGAACAAACAAAAGACTGTTTCATCTGGACTTTAATGAATTTCCATTGTTGTATTCATTTGATTTGTTATTCTGTTCAATCGTCATTCAGTGTCATTTCAATCAGTAATGTCCATTTACGTATTAATCCCCTTTAAGACTTTTCACACATATTGTGCTAATTGACTGTTTTGTACTTCTTATCTATGTACATATGTTTTGTCAATTTTCAGAGAGTCAGATTTTAGGCTTTGGTGTGTACGGGTGTAATTTTGGATATCCAGAATTCACCTAACCGACCAATACAATAAAGAGCTTATTTCTAACAGAAGCATTTTACAGTGTTTCATTGTCGCCGGAAAAGTATACACATTTTCCGGTGACAATTTGGTGGATAATCCGGGTACAGATAACCGGGGCTGCTACATATATTTTGTAGTGGCTAGATCCTGAGTGCCAACAACACAACAACAATTGGACAGACAACGCCAATTCCAGCCAGACTATTCCCTGCAAATTTACGAACTTTACAACACGGTGATTATTAATATTATTAACACAATACCAAACGTAATAATGCTCAAGTCACTTAGACTTCATCAGTCGGGCTCCAACTTGAAATAGACTTTCTAAGTTTCTGTATCATACAAGACCAAATATTAAATCTAAATGCATAGCCAAATCCGTCTAAGAGTACCTCTGTAAAAAGATTGCTGTCTTAGCTTTACCCTCGGGAACTCACACGGTCCATTAGCAATGGCAATGACCTAGTGGTTAGTGAGATACAGAGAGGGGAAGAGGTAAAAGGAGAACATGGACACGTTCCCATATATCCAACTGGAACGATATGGGAAAGTCAAGTAGCCAAATGTGCAACAAGAGGCAGGAAAAATAAGACAAGATAGAGCTGTTGGGGTAATGAAATGATGAACATAAAACTTGTCTCGATTGAAAAGAGAACTTAAAAGTAAATGGAACGATTACAAATAATTCAGAACAGAGCTTCGTCAAGATCGAGGACCAGTCAGCTCTTTGGAGGTCAAATTGTAACAGAGGATATAAGACAAACTCTTATCTTTCACCACACTAGTAAATAGCATAAAAAAAGTACATGAAGTCAAAGAGTAACACCGATAGATTATATATCGTTAAAACATCTACGAATGTACCGCTTAAAAACTGCATGCAAACAAATGTAATATGATCGAAGATGAAGGAAGGGATAGATTGTAAATGAAAAGAGCATAGACAAACCTGCAGGATTACGTGAAAACGTTTTGGAGCCATACGATAATAGTCGTATAACACTTAATAGTTGTTCAATGTTTCATGACGTTTTTAATCAAATCTGTTTATCTTTCCAATTGAATAAATAATTTCATAAAATTTGTGTAACAACTGCATAAAATGTGAGGTAGTGACAACTTGAAGTATAATGGAGAAGAAACCAAAGATAAGATTAACAGCGCATATTAAATAAATGGCGGATCTATCGCTCCAGCGCAAACAGAACTTTTACTTATTCTGTACACCTTTTCTCGAGACAAGATTCAAGTCGGGATCATGGAACCCTGTACAAACAGGCCACGGCAAATGATCCGCAGATAGTATAAGAGGGGCGATTGGATAGCTGCAATTCCTCTGTTGCCATGGATGGCGTGACTTGTATACCAAAGGCTCTAACAGCTATTCCAGGAACGATGGGATTATATCCGGTATTGAAAGTGAGTTAAAATATAAAAAATCTCAGATACCAAAGTATACATCTTAAGGATGTCCAGGATACAAATACAAATCTGGTAAAAATGGACAAACACGGACCTCTGGATACCAAGATATATTAAAAAGAAAGATTAAATAAAAATGACTTATTTACATTTCAACAATCATCAAACTGCAGTACTTTCTATGAGATACAGTTTACATTTACAACCCCCTGGACACTTAAGACATGAGGCCACGAACCCAAGTTATTTTTGTCCGCCATACTTTGAGCATTGCAAATTAACTTTCGGTAATTTTTACGAAGATTACCGAATGACCAATAAACGAAGTGATATTTGCAGTTAATACATTCTATTTTTATTACTCTTTGCGTTTCTTTTCGTACTTCATCATTTCATACCTAAATCAGGCAAAGTTTGTCTTTTTCGTCGTTTCAGAACATTCGTTTCTGAAAGTGTCCACGTGCCGGTTATATCGGGTGATCTCGACCCATTTTTAACTCGTTCCATCGTATTCTCGACACGTATGATCATGAGCTGCCCAACTCCATCGGACATGGTGGCACGATTGTAAAACATGAGGTACGCATACTTTTCACAGTTATATTTTTTTTATTTTGTCAACGTCAACATTCAGGGTAACATTAAAGATTGGAAAATTTCTTTTAGTGACCTGATATATTTATTCATATATTCATCCGATTGTCTTCAGGTATTTAAAATAGAGCATATATCTTACATAATACATGTAGTAATCACGTAGTGTATTTAAAAATAAATATAAAACACATAAAAATCAGCCGACTTTAACATAGTCCGAGCGCGTAAAGGACCGAGATCCCCTGACAAAATTACGAAGTACATTTGATATGGCGAAAGAGCTTATCTGAAAGGTCAATGCATACGGAAATACAGCTGGATTTTTTAAGGTACGGGAAAACGTAAATTCTAATAAAACAAATAACTTCGAAATGAATATCTTTTACAACGTTTTACGTGTTTGATAATGTATTTGAACACACATTTATCATATCCTCGATTATATGTCGGGGACAAAAAAAATCATTGTGACAGCTTATATCGCTTTAAACGTTTTTATCAACACAATGAAAGGTTTTTATTTATGCAAGATGTGTTTTTTCGTGTTCAAGCAAAATGAAACTTAACACACAGCTTTATTTACGAAAAATAGATATCACATTGATTTTAATTTCGTCCAATATACAAGTTAACCATTTACATTTACTCGAGTAAATGTTTGCGAAAAAACATCACATCTAAAACGTTCAGTATCTTACACGGCTAGGATTTCAACTGAAAATTTTCCACTCATAAGGAAACGCTGTAACACATAACTCGACTTTTTACATTTATTCTAGAGACATCATTTTTCGTGCACTTTAGAGTTCATGCACAATAAATATTACAATAAAACAAACTCAAATTTACTATTATAAACATACCTTTATCCATTAAAGAGTTAAATTTGTCAAGTTTTTTTTCGATGTTCACTCCTGCATCCATAAATACCAGCGTCAAAAAGTATATACATCCAACATGGCGTCCTGCCTACTACGTCATCATTTTTCGCGCAGTTGCCAAAAAGCTGGATATCTACGGTGACCCATAAGTAGCAAGATAACTTAATATTGTAATTTTCAAAAAGATCGTTTTCACAAAGAAATCGAATGAATTTTGGTCAAATCAAAATGTTTATAATAACAGTTTATATGAAATATATACATTTTCCTTTTCAGTGTTTTTTCATATTTCTGGACAATATTAATGTGTTAGTCCTTGTGTGGTGTTTCTACAATGAATTAAGATGATTTCTAGTCAAAACAAAATGTTAATGACCACAGTTTTGAAACAGCGCGTCAATACATGTAATTGTTGTTGTTTTTCTTCTTTTATATACAATATTAAAGTTTTTATTCTCCATACGGTACACCATGGCATGGACAATGATATGTATCATTTTACCTCAAGCGTGTCACATTACGGCATGGTATGGGTCTAGTGATTGCAGCCATCAAACATACATAGTTTCCAAGGAGTAAAATAAATTGAATTCACCAGTTGAATGACCTAAATCGCTTACAAACCCTGTTATGTATCTTCTTGACTGTCCTCATCTGAATCATCACCGATAACCATTAGTTTAGTTTGTTTTACACTACACCAGAGTGGACTGGTTGGACAGCTATATTGCAAACGCAACGAATTTGACTTTCCCATCGTAAATCTTCCACATTTAAATAGTAATATCCCACAATCACCTGCATATGGCGTTTATATTTCACTAATTATCCGATATGCCAGGGCGTGTTCAGCATATGAATATACAGACGTAAACTACTCACTTACAAATTATTGACACAGGGATATTGAAAACTTTACGGTCGGTATAATAGTCATGTTTGCTATTTGTTTGTTTCACTTAGCGAAATGTTCAGCTGCCTGTTCGATAACGGTTGGTGAGACGTCTGTACCAATTGTGACGAGGATTCGTTCCTATCATTTGGATTTGACTGTGGACTCGTGGCGGGTGTGACCGGTCTTCCATGGCACATGATCCCACCTATTGATTTCGAGATGTCAATGTTTGTCCTATTCTACCATATTTGTATCTATAGCCAGGACATCCTAAAGATTTATACTTTTGCATCCGAGATGTTTTATATTTTTGTTTTTCCTGATTGTTTCCCTTTTCCTTTAGCTTTCACAGACTTTGGTGTCATCTCAACACATAAATGATAAAGGATGCTCTGTATCTCTCTTATTGCTGCTCATAGCATAGCCAGGTCTACAACCTCAGCTTTACTATATCCATACCCAGAACTGGACATCAGGGTAAGGCCCCCAAAAACCTCCTATTCCAATGTAGGTATTCTTACCAGATTCATTATTTCAACAATAAAACGTTCACAAAATCTGTCACGTAGCGTTGCCAAATGACAAATTTACGAGCAGATTCACGGATAGACTTGCATATTCATCACTTACTGCCAAGTATGCATTAGTCATGGTTGTTGGCAAGTAAGCACGATAACGTGCCCGTATCCGAGACTGAAGCACAGGGCTTGCACATATTTTCCAAAAAAGTAAAATTCTAAAGATGTTTTATATTTCAATTTACCAATTATGATTATATACAAAATTTTAATAATTTTTATTTAAAATAAAGAAAATCATCAATACGTTGTTTTCATCAATAAAAATAAAAAGAATTCTACAATATATATATATATTATCCTTATGCAACACTTGATTATATTGCAATGTAAGTGTTTTTATCATTATAACCCTTTTAAAACACTGGCTTATTATCATTGCTGCACATCACATTGTATCACCGATAAACAAGTAATAAAGAGTATTGCACTTTTGATCTCCCATAGGTTTTTGAACGGACAGAACCAACGGTAACTTGAAATTCACGTGAGTTTGAGCGTTCTTGATAACTTGTTTTGAGAAGACAGTACATTAATAGTATCATACAATATTTTTGTCCACAGTGAAAAATATACATACAGAAATGATAAATGCAACATATATACTTAATCTTAATCTGTATTACAAAATTTTCTGGTAAATCGTTTCTTTGGACATGACTGTGGACTCATGGCAGGTGTGACCGGTCGACAGGGGATGCTTACTCCTCCATGGCACCTGATCCCACCTCTTGGTTTCCAGAGGTCTGTGTTTGTCCATTTTTACCGGATTTGTATCTATGCCCTGGACATTCTATTGATTTATACTTTGGTATCCGAGATTTTTAAAATTCTTCTGGTCATTCTCGTAATTGAATCGGTGGTAGGCAGACTGTCAATATTCCGGGGTTGTGACGTCATTAGTTTCTTTGTAAATACAGGAATCTATAAATTCTAAAAAGAGTTATTTATTTTTATAACTCACTTATGGTCAGGTACTGTATGTGCTATGAACTAATTTCCCTGAGATAGCACTGCAGTCTTACACTTTCTTGTTTAATTGATATAATATTTAGACAAGTCCTTCACATATAAAGTAGCTCTATCGCAGGTTTATTACGTGACTGTATGACCGTTAGAAAATTCATTTCGTTTCAACAAAAATTATACATTTTCATTGTTCTAACAAAATGTACTTTTTCATCAGGTTAATGACGGAGAGAGTAATGTGACGGAATACAGGCGGGTACTGCCGATATATCTTGGATATATAAATGTTCTATCGCAAAGAGAAAAGTGCCTTTTACTAAAACAATAACTTTATTTCGTCACTGGAAAACTTGGGAATTATAATGAAGCACATGTTATGTATTGCTGACAACGACCAATCTCAAGAAGGGAAGGATTCAGATACTGTTCATACTACTATTGTTTCTACTATTTGTATACAAAATGATCGTCAAAGTGCTTATGTCCTTAACAACCTTAAACAAATCGCAAATAATTTCATTCATCTGATTTAGACAATTGCCATTAATATATTTCTAACATCTTTATATTATATTGAAATTTCGATTTTTTATTTCTTATTTAATACTTTTTTATTTGCAATTTGTATACTTTTTTATTTCAAACGTTTTACGATGGTATTCCTCAATGTTTCATACACTTTTTATATTTTTACATTGATGATGTCATTGAGATTTTATTGCCACTTTATCCTAGTAAGGGATACAACTGTTATCCATATTGGATGTCTATGATATATAATTTGATATTTTGTTTACTTTTACAAAGTTACATGTTAGCGTTTTGTCCGAACAAACATGTGTGATGTCATTTAAAGACATTAAGTTTTAGGTATTAAAACATATTTCTAAATATTCAATGTATGTTGTAATGTTAGTATATTGTTTGTTTTCGTATCAGTTGCTGTCTTATTTCATTACATATTTGTAAGCACAGCAATAAGTATAATTATATATTATTGCACATTATTCATAATTTAAATGTATATATTAATTTAACTATTTAAAAAAACGTGTGCCACTTATATATTTTTGTCTGTTTCATGATTGTTTATAACTTTTCAGAATAAAAGGACGAAATTGATAAAGATATGAATTGAATATTACACCAAACCTTTATTTTTACTTCTTACCAAAATACTGACAGCTTTTAAGGAGAAACTTTACCTATGCTGTAGTTGCCTATTGCCGTAACGATGTAAATCAGATGTGGATACTAAAAGTTATAAACAGCTTTTAGAAAATTTCAACACCATTTCCTAAAATGCTTAGTGTCAACACAATCGACTTTTCTACTCTTTAAACAACCATTCTGCATTGCAAATGATTAGTGAAACTTCTTGGCATCATCGGTAACTGTTTTTTTTTCACTTGGACCAAGATTTTGCATATTTTCACCCCGAGTAGGCATTGTTGACGAAGGTGAAGCCTCGGTCAACAATGCTTTCCGTGGGGTGAAAATATGCAATATCACCCTCTCATGAATGTAATATTTATTTTATTATACCGACCGTCATAGATCTTTTTTAACATATTACCATAGATATTTTACATCTCAACTATTATCCAGCAAGCCAAAAATACAAAACAAATAGCCTACCAACGTTTTCGCTACGACGAAAAGCTCTCACTGGGACGAACTATACGTACATAACGTTAGCGCATGTGGCATTTTTAGAATGTCCTCCAGGCTCATTGGCACGAACCGTACGCGCATAACGTTGGCGCGTGTGATATTTCTTTTGTTTTTTGGAATGTCACCCTGGCTTCTTTATCTTTGTTGACAGAGCGGGTGCCATTGAAAATTTTTACCTTTCTCTCAGTCATCAGATTACGATATTTTAACAGAAGGTATAATAATTGGATATATTTAATTGGCGTCAGAATTTCAGTTTAGTTATGAATTTTGTCAAAGATTTTGCCAGACGATGAGCCAAACATGAAGACGTGGAACTAAACACTTTGTCTGAATAGCTAAAAGCTGTACGATGGTTGATAAAATCTCGTATTCGAAAACTTAAAGGTACTATGATTATCTTTCTGAATTTAGTGATCCAGAAGTAGTAACTGAACTGGATAGATTACATGACCAATATGTACTGGTCCCAGCAGACAAAGCCTCAAATTTTATAGTTTTTATTTGCAAGGCACATTACTATAATTGTTTATTAGAAGAACTAGGGTTTAATACGAATTCTGGTAATCATAAATACACACGTAGCTCACTTTCAAAGGACGAGAACCTTCAAACTCATGTGTCCGTATTGCGCTCCTTTAATGTACCTACAACCGATGCTGATTTTAAACTACTATATTTATACTGGATACGTTAACTTCATAAAACCCCATATCTGAAGAAGTACATAGCAGGATCCATCAAATGTTCTACCAAACCTTAAAATCTTTTACTCCTTACCAAGATTTTGACAGCCGTTAAGAAGAAACTTCAACAATACTGTACAGTTGCTTATTCCAGAAGCGGTGTTAATCAGATGTGGATACTTAAAAATTCTAAACAACTCTTGTAAAATTTGAAGGCACACAATTTTTCTCAAATCCACAGTATCAAAACATACGACTTCTCTAGTCTTTACACAACTATTCAACATTAAAAATTAAAAGACAGACTTTTTAGCATGATAGACAACTGTTTTTCCTCTAAAGGTGGTACCTGAAACTTTAAATATCTAAAGATTGGTTATCATGATACTTATTTTATCCGACACCACTCTAATTCTACACATAAATACACTGAAGTTGATATAAAAAATATACTGGAATTTCTAATAGACATTCCTATTGGAACCAATCGTGCCCCTTTATTGGCCAACCTGTTCCTTTATTCATACGAAGCAGACTTCATCCAGAAACTGCTGAATCAAAAGAAGAAAAGCCAGCGGTGTTCTTAAATTTGACATTTAGATATATCGATGACGTTTTGTCAATTAATAATGGCAATTTTCATATATATGTCAATGCGATATATCCCAGTGAACTAGAAATTAAAGATACAACACACTTCATACCTAGACATTTTACTTATAGACACAGACGGGAAATTGGCAACTAAGCTGTATGACAAACGCGACAATTTCAGCTATCCCACCGTACATTGTACATATAATTATTATACAAGTAGCCTAGTCGTTCATGAAAATTACTTTTTTATATGTTATCAAGTATTTCTACCCTACAGGTTTGGAATAAGTCAAATTTACGCCGCCGATATCTGTGTCAAAGAAAATTACGGCTTGGTTTGGAGTATGTGTCACGAGTGTTTTGGACATCGAATCCATTTATTTCATGTCAAAATAATCTTTTTATATCTTAAATAAAATGCATTTTTCACGACATAGATCTAGAATATATTTTGCTCGTGTCTATTAGGAAATATTTTCTAAAAATAAAATGCCAACCTGGTGTAAAAAGGAGATTATTATGAGCATAAACATCGTTTTCCATTAAAATCAGCGTTTCCTTTTTCGGTGTAGATCTACATGATTAAAAAGTAACAGTTTCACAGATTTTATGTGTAAGGCAGTTATAAATGGTTTGTCGATTTTATATATGAACGGAAATACATCAATGTCACATCAAATAAACCATTGACTTTCCACGTGTATATCCATTTAAAATTAATATTTATTTTATTGATGTCGTTTATCATGATTATCAGGGAAATTTTAAGTTCTGGATGACACATTCCAGTCGGGGTATTGTCAACCCCTTCGTATAGCTACATATGTCCACACATAAGTATTATACACAGACAGGGCATCAATGGGATTACATTTTATTACCCGTTAATACCTTCATAACTTATGTCAGTGTCAGGGTTCACTTCAAAGAGCACAGTGGTGTCCGGATATTCTCACGGATATTCTAACCAGGAAGTGTAAAAACAACATGCTACTGGATTTTAACTGGCAAAATATCGTAAACGGTAAAACTCTATAGACCTACTTGTAAATTTACAACATAAGTAGTTATGACAACATAAGTAGTATATTGATAGAAAATGAATTGTACAAATATTAATAATAAGAACAGTAGATCTAGGCCTTTCTACATTTATTTCATTGTAAACGATATGCCTATTTAACTTAGTATAAGGGTAATGTATAAAGGTAAATACATCAGTGGTACATGTATTAGAAAAAAATGACGGAATGTACGCCATTTCCGGTTCATCGCACCTAGCAGAATATTTGGTAAAGGGCAACAGCCCTTTATAACCCTGTAACTGCTAATCTTTTCCCACCTGGTATCGTTAATTGGGAGTGTAAAAAAAATCATTGTACTTAAAAGAAAGCTTTGCTACGAAAACCGATTGAGGATTATTACGCGCTTGTTTCGCGTTATAACGCGTTCTGTTTCGCGTTATTAAGCGATTTTTTTTCATCTACCAAATGAGCTCAATCGGCTTTCGTACATTGATGTGTATCGTAACAAAAACTAATAAAATCAACACTGAATTTTCGTGCCCGTTGACTTTTAAATCGGACTTCGTTCCTTTTTTATTAATACAGGTGAGCTTGTATTAATTCATCTCAAACGTATTTCAAATTTAATTAGTTTCATCTTAGTTATATTTCGAATAACTTAAATTCCTCATTCAAAATTTTTTAATATGTTCTATTGTATTAAAGTATTTGGTTTTTTGCATTGTAGAAACTAATGTTTGCCACGTTTCATCAGGGTCTCCTTGAATAGAGATTTGTTATCTCGAGCGTATTTTAAAATTTATTAAGCTTAATTTTGATTATATATTGATTAACTTATATTCCTTATTCATAATTTATTTAGAAAACGTTTACAAAAGTGACTGTTGGATTTGAATGTGGAGTCACGGCGGTTGTTATCGGTCGACAGGGGATGTTCACTCCCCCATGGAACCTGATCCCACCTCTTGGTTTCCATAAGTCAGTGTTTGTCCATTTTTATCAGATTTGTATCTATATCCTGGACATTCAAAAGATTTATATTTTGGTATCTGAGATTCTTTTTATATTGTTAAAAACAAGTATTCTATAGGTTATGTTACCGTAAATATCCGTAATGTATTTGTGATTTATTGTCTTTTAACATTTTTTTTCAATGTGGGAATTCGGTCAACCTTACAGTAAAGCTACATCACGTCAAGGTTACGTCATTATAAGGGTTTATTAGTTGATCACACGATTTGTGATACTGGATATCCTTTGTTGTTGTAAAATTTATATCATCAATTATGTGGTATAATTAAGCCTTTACGGTATTTCTGTTTTGCTGTCTAGTTCCACGTTGTTTTAGTGTTTGTTAAGGTTGTTACGTTGTCCAGTTTAAAACCAACACCATCAGGATAAGTTCTTTACAAGTGTCCTTTACTCATTTTTAATTTTTAGAAATTAAAAAGTCTTTGAAGTTATTTAAGAAGTTACTTAATTAGATATGTCTTAAACATGATTATCTAAAATATTCATAACAGACAAATGTAATTAACCGTGTATACCTGATGTACTGGCCATAATACCATCAGGCGGTACAAGTGACTATGCATTCGTAGTGTTAACACATGTACCAAGTCATTTAATAAAACACATGTTTTTGTAATTTGCATAGGCATTTCTATGTATTAAAATAGATCTTATATTTACATTAATTAATTAATTTTCTACCTACTTTGAATAATCACGTCACAATTAGTACAGAGAAGACTCAATTTCACATATATTATTCATCATATTTCAGAATATTATTTGCCTGGTGTTTTCCTCGCGCTTTTTGGGGGCATGACTGTCACAGAGTCCGCATCACTCTTGAAAACACGATCTTCAACTGAACAATGTACATGTTTTACACCACAAAATTTACATGACGTTCTTGAACCATGTGGAGGGTCGCCACTGCATCAAGCCACTCAACAAGTAGTATCAATGTTTAAGTTTAAAAGTGCAGAAGTGGTGAAGATTACGGATTTGCTAATCAACAAATATGTAAGAATAAATTTTACAAAATATATACATTTCAAATCTTTTTATTTATTATAGTAGACTGTTTAACAAAATTTGTTTAGCATTCAATTTTAAACAAAATGTTGCGCGTTGCAATAAAAATATAGTTCGAATTATTACCACCGTTCATCAAATGACTGCAAAGAAAACTAAGCAATATCTAACCACGTATACTAAATGTAACTCTTATTTATCATTGCTCTTTACTCTTTTCCAGGAAAGCCGTAACTTCCCGGGAATGAATGCTCTTTTTAATAATTCTTCAATATTTCCGGTAAGATTTGTTACCACGTTAAAGTTGTATTAGGTTAACTTCGTTTTAATTATATAGTATTATAGTAGTAATATAATTGCTTTAGTGTCTTTTGAAAGAGAAGGATATTGTATCTACACGACTCTCATTGATTTAACATCTTAAAGGTCCATGACCAGTGTAACGTGAAAAATTGACCCGCCGTAGAAATGCTACCCGGGGTCACTTTTCTACTATAAAATCATAATCGGGGTCACTTTTCTACGATAGAAATCTCACTCAGATAGTCGTAGAAAAATGACCCGCTTCAAGATTTCTGTTTTTCGTCCCGTGAAAAAGTTACCCCCGTAGAAAAAGTACCCCCGCTATAAATTTTAAAGCGATATAAGCTGTCACAATGATTATTTTTGTCTCCTGACATATAATCGACAATATGATGAAATGTGTGTTCAAATACATTATCAAACACGTGAAACGTTGTGAAAGGTCTTCTTAAGTTATTTGTTTTATTAGAATATAAGTTTCCCCCGTATCTTAACAAATCCAGCTGTATTTCCGTATGCAATGACCTTTCAGATATCAAATGTACTTCGTAATTCGGTCAGGGGATCTCGGCCCTTACGCGCTCGGACTAGTCGGCCTGTTTTTATGTATTTTTTCATTTACTATTAAAATACAGGACGTGATTTTTACTGGAAAGCGTATGTATTATGTAAAATATATGCTTTTCAATGCTAATTTAAATATCTGAGGAAAATCGGATGAATATATGAATAAATATATCAGGCCACTAAAAGACATTTTTCCGATCTTTAGTGTTACCCTGAATGCTGACATTGACAAAATCAAAACAATGTAACTGTGGAAAGTATGCGTACCCCATGTTTTACAATCGTGCCGCCATGTCCGGTGGAGTTGGGCAGTTCATGATCATATGTGTAATGACTGATAAAGCCGAGAATGCGATGGAACGAGTTAAAAATGGGTCGAGATCATCGTCGCGTGGATAATTTCAGAAACGAATGTTTTGAAACGGCGAAAAAGATCAACTTTGCCTGATTTAGGTATGGAATAATGATGTACGAAAATAAACTCAAAGGGTAATAAGAATAGAATATACATTAACTGCAAATCGCACGTGTTTATTGGACAATCGATACTCTTCGTAAAAAAATACCGAAAGGTAATTTGCAATGCTCAAAGTAATGGCGGACAAACAATAACTGATATTACGGGTTACGTTTGGCAAGTTTGTTGCAATTATACACATGCATTTGTTATTCTTACCACCAGATGATCTCTTTGAAATATGTTTGAGATAAAATATTACATAAAATGGGCATGTAAAATTTTTCACCTACGACAGCTCATATCGCTTTAAAAAGAAACACCAACGCGTATATATGCATATAATAGTCCGCATAATAATCTGAGGACCCGCTCCCCCTAAAAATCATAAAAGGACCAAAAGGATCAAGACTTGGTACATATCTAAATGTATCTTTCTCATGAGCCAGTGATAAGATATCTTTAAAACTTTGTATGCATGATTCGGTTAAGTCAATATCTAGTAAAATCCATAGACATCCCTTTGCGTATAAAAAACAAGACTTGGCACATGTTGTTTTTATCGACAAGTGACCAGATGTCCTTCAAATTCTGCATTTCGTGATTGTTCAGTTAAAATCTACAGTTTCCGAATGAATACAAAGTCAGTGAATCGTGGTACAGGTCATATATGGAACATACAAATTTCAATGGCGGGGGGAAGCAGAGTAGCCAGAAACAAACGATGATATGCAATGACTTCCTAGCAATTTTCTTACATTAGACGGAGAAAAGTCTCAGTCACTGAACCATTACGTGATTTCATAACTTGAAATTCCAAGTGGTATCTGCGTGTCAAAAACTCATAATTCATATTCTCTTTGTTATACACGTTTCTAAATCCGTAGAAAATTGACCCGGTACCTGGGTCAATTTTCTACAACTACCCGGGTATGATTTCTACGTAGAACAATGACTAATATGACTTTGAAGATCAGAAAATGATTTTTCTCGTAACGACAATAAATGTTGCGTAATATTCAAGGCAACCTCGGATGAATAAGTTAAATATATGGGTTATGGTCATCTCGTACCCATCACAACTCGTACCTAAGTGAATTGGATGACTCGTACCCATGTTTTAGCTGAATATTGATTAACTCACTCGTGCCCATCGCATGTTTGATTGTAGGTATACATGTACTTACCAACTAGGTAATTACAATAATGCCGTATTGAAATGACATACAGCTGTCTGTGGAAATGAATTGACTTCAGAATTACATCGCTGAGAGAGAGATATTGTCCGATTAAAAAAACATGGTGGGGCGGATGATTCTACTCAATTTTCGGTTATGACAATCTTTATGGGAAAACTTTTCATTCCCATTGGATACTTGTAGGTAGGATAACAAGTAAGAACGACTACTCTTGTCAATGCTTTATTACCTAAAATTTGAACATGTCCGGGATTGGAAAGGGTTCACGAGACTCCAACCCGCCATGTTATATGGATATAAGATAAAGGAGCTGATACAATTTTGCAAGCTTTTGGCGAATTGATTTTGGTTTCGAAAACTAAGAAATTCGGAAACCCCGGAATGTGCATAGATGTAATATAGATCGGCACACTCATCACCGTAAAACAACGGTCCGGAATCGCTATACACCCGAAATCACTCGTAGCTAAAGGAGTGTGTTCAATTTATCCAATCACAGTAGTTGTGATCGGCAACAGAAGTAATCGCGTAGTTCGTTCATTTAATACAATTCTGAAATTGTTTAAAACCTCGATCTGATTAGTCGACAAATATGAGCACCGTTTATTCGCATTGGCTGAGGCTTCATGAATAATAAAAATATGCACGAATGATTTCGGGCACATGAAACAGCATAGCGATTCCGAACTGGTTTACGACAATTGGGCTCCATATACTGTTTGTTTACAGTTCATGGAAAATTTAGGAATCACTATGTCGGATTTTTCAGTTGTTTATATGACAGGACAGAAAATTTGCGTGTACAAATATAGTTGTTTTAGAGGAATCTTTAAGGAACATACTAATAGTAAAATTGTCATTGTGCGTAATAAACCGTCTTATAGGGATATTGGAAGTAGTCTTTGAATTTAATTACTTAAATCATTACACTTCTGTGCTATATGCCTATGACATAACAACCCGTCTATCTTGAAATGATCGTATAAATTTCGTACAGCAAAAATTGACAGAACCATCGTCTTATGCCATCGAAAACTTCGTAATTTTCAAGCGAAATTGCACTGCTTGCAAACACCACGTATTTTCCATGTACATGTATATAGATATAATTTCAACCTACTAAAACATGTGTAACTTGTACGACATGGTGATAATTAACTGTTGAATATATTTCTTTATATTATAAAAATATACTTGTGTTATTTTTCTGTTGTAGAAAATATACCTGCGTCATTTTCTATGGTGAAAAATATTTCCCTGCCTTTTCTATATCTGTAAAAAAAATTACGGGTGATTTTTTCCTACTGGAATGAGTCAATAGACCTTTTTGGAGTTTTCCGTTACGGATTGTCATATGCAACTACAGAGAAAAATGCGGGCAGCACCACTTTTAGTTAAACATTTCATCTTATATATATATATATATATATATATATATATATATATATATATATATATAGATAGATAGATAGATAGATAGATAGATAGATAGATGGATATATTTATATGTGTCATATATATGTGACCTGGAATCTACCATGCAGTACTAGATTCCAGATGTGAAAAACAGCCTACAAGAAAGTGACGACACTTGTAGTCGTTACAAGAAAAAATTACAACATCTATCAACAATTTAATCGTAGGAGAAGAACCTAGACAAGATACCATTGGATGTCGGCAATGTAAATATTATGAAACCGGAAGCTATATTGCCCGACATTCTGTTGAGGTCACATGGTAATTCATTTCCACAGATAGATGTATGATATTTCAACACCAAACGACATTATGGTAATTACCTTGTTGGTAAGTACACGTATACCTTCATAAATAATTCTACAATCAAACAGGCGATGGGCAAGAGTACGTTAATCGATAAGCACGAGTAAACTAACAATGGTCAACCAGTTCACTTAGGTACGAGTTTTGATGGGTACGAGATGACCATAACCCATATGTTGAACTCATTCATCTGATGTTGCCTTGGATATTACGCAACTCTGTTTGTATTTATTGTCGTTGCGGGGGGAAATCAAACTCAAATTACGAGAAAACCGATAATCAATTAGAAGCGTAAATAATGGGAAGATAATAACTTTATTCAAGCATTTTTCAAAGCACATTATCATTTAAAACAAAATTAACAACCTAGCTGAGCATAAACCGCAGGTCATGGGTCTTTAATGATACAACAGAACCAAGAACACACGCTTCATTCTTCGACATTTTACTCATTATAGACACAGACGGGAAATTAACAACAAAGCTATATGGCAAACGCGACGATTTCAGATTTCTCATCGTAGATTTCCCACACTCACTTGCATATGGTGTTTATATTTCACTAATGATCCGAAATGCCAGGGCGTGTTCAACATATGAACATTTCATATACAGAGGTAAACTACTCACTGACATATTATTGACACAGGGATATCTAACATTGCGTTTGATGTCAACTTTCTATAAATTTTACGGTCGGTATAATAGTCTTTTATGCGATCACTCTGTTTCACTAAGTGAAATGCTGAGTTGTCTGTTGGATAGCGGTTGTTGAGATGTCTGTACCAATTGTGACGAGGATTATTTCCTCACGTATTTCATTTGGATTTGACTGTGGACTCACGACCGGTGTGACCGGTCAACAGGAGATGATTACTCCTCCATGGCACCTGATCCCACCTCTTGATTTCCGGAGGTCCGTGTTTTTACCAGGTTAGTATCTATAACCTGGACATCGTAAAGATTTATACTTTAGAATCTAAGATTTCTTATATTAGATAGGTCCGTCACATATAAATTAACAATGTATTCACGTTTATTAAGTGACTGTATAACCGTTAGAAAATTCATTACATATCAACAAAAATTATACATTTTCATTGTTCTAACAAAATGTACTTTTTCATCAGGTTATTGACGGAGAGAGTAATGTGACAGAATACAGACGTATACTGGCAATATATGATAGATATATGAATGTTCTATTGCAGAGGGAAAAGTGCCTTATAAAAAATAACTATATTTCGTCACTTGATATATTGGACGTTGTTTTGAAACATATGTTATGTATTGCTGACAACGGCCAATCTCAAGAAGGGAAGGATTCAGATACTGTTAATACTACTATTGTTTCTACTATTTGTATACAAAATGATTGTCAAAGTGTTTATGTCCTAAACAACCTTAAACAAATCGCAAATAATTTCATTCATGTGACTTAGACAATTCCCCTAGTTATTTTATTCCTGATATTTATATATTGTATTGAACTTTCCATTTCCCTCTCATAACAAAAATTGGGTCTTCATCACATTCGCAGCAGACCGTATTCTCTTCCTTTTACACTTCTTAATGAACATTTTCATGACGCAAGATTAAACTCCTACACGGATTCTTCAACCCTAGAATACACAATGAACTCCATTATAACGGGCATTGCTTATCACAGACTGACTGTTCAAGCCTACACTCGTTACAAACGATAACTGTTCTGAACAGAAACGTCTTTTCCCAACACTTAAATTTACAAATAAAGGTAAAGACGCTTTAAACATTAGCAATGTTCTAAATCACAAAACGTTCAGTGCTGTGTTCTGCCATATTTTAAACTGAAGACTACGCCTCGCAATTCATATAGCTATACACCCAGCAGCATCCAAGCTATTCAATTACAAACGAGTTTTGCAGTGCCTAGACATCAACCATCTTCTCCATAACACCGTCACGCGTATAGGACACCTTCATGTGCATCGTCTCCCTTCAAATATAATCCTATCGGGCATGTCATCATCGGCGACGTTTCTATCGTTTAAAATGAAAATCTCAAAAATCTTATTTTAAGAGGTCCAATTGGCGATAGAATTTCAGTTTGGTTATGAATTCTGTCGAAGATTATGCCAGACGATGGGCCACATATGAAGACATGAAACCAGACACTTTGTCTGAATGACTAACAGCCATACGAGTGTTTAACACCGTCAAAGAAAACGAATGCACCATTTGCATTATTACGAAAATGGCATCAATTTTGAGCCGCCTTATACATAAATAAGTCGCATTACCACATTGTCAATAAAGAGAAAGAGCCAATTTCTATATATCTAACCGAATGGAATAAATATTCAAGCGTGTTGACATGTTCGAGGTAAACAAATCATAAGTCTTTCGGTAATATTTATTTTTGTAATGAAAGCAGTTTGGGAAACCAGTCCACCTGGAGTTATTTGGGAGATAACATGTAAAGTACAGGTGTCAAACTTATAGACAAAGAATTGCTTTAAGTGGTTGTACAAAAAATCTTTCGGCATCAATAAAGAACATATGGCACCTCTAATAGATCTAAAATGTAAATAACGAAAATGTAGTAAATTGGGGATTATTCTTTAATAATGGATTCAGTTATTATTATGTATACTCACATTTCGACATGCCTGGAAGTTATGTGTGATTTTGTAAATAATTTAAGTATACATGTACATTGTTGTAAGATAGTCGGTAGGTAGATACAGAAAGTAGAGAAAAGACAGTAGACGAGTACAAGTCGAAAAGTGAACTGTTAGTGCAGGAATTCTTGTTTAACTATATTTGTACAGTTGCTGTATATACTTGTACATAATAAATATATAGAAAATGTACAGCCAAGCGACTAGTTATCTTTATTTTGCTAATTCCCTACAGTAACCGACCGGAGGGTCCGGTGACAATTGGTGGAGAATCCGGAGTATCTAAATGTACCATAAAATTTTTTCTTGTGAGACGAAATGGAAATTTAAATCTACATAGTGCAAGTTTATTTTTCGGATATGCCCTTAAAAACGATAAGCGTTTTAAAAAAAAAAAAAAGGAATACAGATGTCAAACGGACGTTTAATGCAATAAATGTAAGTGACTGTTAGCAGCTAACCACCATATTATGCCATACAAACTACCGCACTTAAAACTCCCCAAAACATGGATTCAACGCTAAGTTTGCTGTGCCACCTGAAAAATTCATGAAGCAGGAAATTTCAAGGAAGATGCTGAGAAATGGCTCCTTAAATTTAACTTGTTTACGAAGGCAGCAAAACTTAAGGATGAAGAAATTTGTTCACTTTTTCCCTCTGTTATTGGAAGATCACGCTTTGCTGTGGTAATGAATTATCTTCCGGAGGAGATAAAATGAATCCAACAGAAACAGACTAGACGAAAACGAATTCTGTTTTATTTTTACGGAAATATGGAGATGAGAACTGTAGCTGACATGAATCAGAGTGTCCTAGCCTGTCATAAAGTTTGCAGTGTATATAATAACACGAGAGACATGATCAGGGTTTATGGGGAGAAGCTATTGGCGACTTCATCAACGAGGTGCAACAGCCGATTAGGTCAGACATCTTCCAGGTAAACGCCAGACGACGTAGTCTCTTGATCGGAAAAACTTGTTGGTTACATTCCCAACACACCCAGAAGGTTTTATACGCGAATACTCCCCTTTCCTAAGACATCGTTGGAAAATGGAGCGAGCGTTGCGTATAGCACAAACTACGGAAATATTGCCGAGCGAGAAGAAAATCTGTATAAGGATGTGCTAAACGCGGACGTGTTTCAAGTGCCAAGTGAAGTAGGAGACACGTCTGTGTAAAAAGTACGCGACAAGAAAGTGTGACGGCAAACAAAAGTGCACAAACTACGTGACACTTGAAAAAACACCAGACGTTTCTTTTTCAGCTTAGACCAAAAAGACAAAGTCATGCCTAGAAATTATAGATATAAAACACACCTTGTTTTAGATGTGGTAAGTGCGACCATTTTCCTTCACAATCCTTTCACTGTATCAGATACAAAGTGTCAAAAAAGTGCAAGAAAATTCTTAGGGCATATTGCGAAAATGTGTACTCCGCACTAAATTCAGAAGTGCTAAATCAAAAAACAAAATTTGTCGATTCGATCTCGTCAGCCTCAAATTCAAACAGAGTAAAAGTTAGAGTAGGCAACCAGTCTGTGTCGGCATTAGTTGATAAGGGAGCTGACATTTCAATAATGTCGTGATTGAAATTTTTACAATAAGGCGAAATTGAACATTAACCAAAATTATCCACTAATCAAGAAAATCAAATTTATTTTGAAGAACGGGTGTTTCTGGCACACATACATTTTACAAATTTTAGGCCAAATTACTATCCCTATTGAGATAGGAAAGTTAGAACTTTACAGTCATTTCATGTCGGCGAGAAATTTGTCTCAGCTCAAGATTTAATTTTACTCGTTATTCTGCCTTGATTTTCTGAAAACGCGTAGGAACGCACATAATACGAAATTGATTTCAGGGAAGGTAATTTAGTATTACAAAAAGGAATGTCGTCTATTCCGTTTGAGAACTAGAAATGATTCTGTAATTCAAGTATTTTGTATGGGTATCATTGATACAGTCAGTGATGAAATTACCACCTCGTTCAGAAGTAATTTTATTTGCAGTCCATTCAGAAATCACAAAGATTACATTAAATCAAAAGTCGGCGTGATTGAAATGAAACCCGCCTTAACTGGGTCACATTCATTCTTCCCTTATAGGTGCAACGTGCTTAAAGTCCATATGAAAGACAATAAAGCAGTTGCGAGAATTTTAAAACCCGACAAATTCAGAAATAAAAATTGACTCTCTAAAGATTATGTCGTAGGAAAATTTTCTACGAAACTCAAAAATCAAATGTATCACGTCAGAAATATGCGGTCAAGAAACAAACATCGCAAGTGTTAGTAAATCACTTCAAAACAAACTTCCAAATTTAAAGTCAAAAGAACGACATAGATTTTTGTTCTGTCAACATCTGAATTATCAGAAAATGTACAAAACACAAAATTGTTAGAATTATTATCAAAAGAAAACCGCGACGTTTTTTGCCAAAGATTTAACAGAATTTGCGGGAATTCAAACCGGCAACTCCCCATGTAATCGACACGGGCGATTCCCGACCTATTAGACAGCGTGGCGTACCGAGCATCTCCGAAAAGCTAGGGCTGAAATTTCGAAACAAGATTCACGAGCAACTCGAAAATGATATTATTGAACCGTCCGTCAGTGAATGGTCCATCTCTAGTCCTGAATCAAAATACTTTTTGGTTAAAAAAGAAAAATGGCGATTACCGTTTTGCGGTTGATTATCGCAAACTAAATTCAGTAACAAAACCTCAAAATTTTCCTCTTCCACGCATGGAAGATATAACCTTTAGAGAAAACACTTTAGGTGATTGCAATGCTAAGATAGAGTTTCAGTTCTCTAGACATCTTCTTTCGGTTACTGGCAACTCAACTTAGACCCTATAAAAAACAAACCACAAAACCGGCGAAATTTTTATCTGTCATGAGGGCTTATATCAGTATAAGCGCATTCCGTGTTTTTTGGTTTACAGGGCAGATCCCTAGTGCGTTTCATAGTCAGTTATGTCAGATGTACTTCGAGATGTTAACCAGGAAATACACTTTGATTTAACATGGATGATATTTTAGTATTTTTCTAACAATTTCGAAGAACACCTGTATCATTTAGACCAAGACTTTTTTTCAGAAACTCATGTAAAAAAGAGAGGCAAATTTGCACTTGGAGAAAGCCATCAAAATGCAGTTTCGCTGCGAAAAGAAGTGAAATATTTAGGCCATATTATTTCAAAAGAAGGGATTTTAGTTGACCCGTCAAAAACTGATGCGGTTGAGAATTTTCCGCGACCGAAAAACACAACTGACATTCGCGCATTTCTAGGACTAGCCAATTATTATCCCCAGGGGAAATTTGTTAAGGGATTTGCAGACATTGCTACACCCCTAAAACAAACATTGGTTTTCTTATTAAAGGTTACTCACAATTTTTGTGGAATATAAAGTTGCGAGAACGCTTTCAAAACGGCTAAGCAGCGCTTAGTTACTGCCCCAATTTTGGCATTGGACGACCCCGACTTTAACAAAACATTCATCTTTGTAACACAGATGCGTCCGGTTACGCTATCTCGTACATCTTAGGACAAAAACTTCGACGATAACGGTAGGGAGAGCATCGTAGTAGCATATGGTGGCAGGAGCACTCAGAATAACCAGCAGAGAAAAATTGGTCTATATCAGACCGTGAGTGTCTGGCCTTAGTAGAGGGCATAAAACAATACATGGTCTACTTAGCAAATAAAAGATTTCAGATCTACACAGATCACAGTGCAATCACATTTGTTGAAGAGCTCTCTCTAAAAATAAATGAAGTTGAAACAAACAGTCCGTTTAGCTAGATGGGCGATAAGAATTCCTTCAGGGTTAATCAATTTGATATTACCCATAAGTGAGGGAAAGTTCATTCAAATGCTGACGCACTCAGTAGACGTCAGTATCCAGAGAACGACACAAGTGTAGCTGTCGTAAAAAGTCCACGTGAAAAGTCTGTGCAAAGGAAAAATGCTAGTGTTCAAACAGACACAAATACAGATATACTCCTAATGTAGATTTTGACGGAAAGTAGTCCTTTCTTCCGTTAGCGTGCGTAAAGGAAATGCCAAAATTACGGCAGTTTCTAAACAAGAACCGTTCTGACTGTATTTTCAACAGAAAAATGACCCAGACTTCGCGGACATTTTCCGATATATCGAAGCAAATGAACTCCCGGAGCGGGAGAATCCATGTTTTATTGCTCAAGAAAAGTACACGATTGAGCATTAATGAAGCCCAAGACTTCGTAAATAGACGATGAACT
Organism: Atrina japonica; assembly: GCA_030159075.1. Classification (NCBI taxonomy): domain Eukaryota; kingdom Metazoa; phylum Mollusca; class Bivalvia; order Pterioida; family Pinnidae; genus Atrina; species Atrina japonica. The sequence goes on along the minus strand of BROG01000472.1, from coordinate 356,262 downwards.
AGGTTTGTTTATACCATTTGTATTACCCTAAGGGGACAAGGGTCACAGAGTTTGAACGGCTTGTTAAACAGTTAGCCGTGCCCCATCATGTCAACGGGACGACATTTTAAAAGTCCTATCATGACTCACTTCTAGGTGGTCGATCAAGGAAAGGACAGGGACATATCATTTAACCATACGATACAAATAGTGGGTAATTTCTGGCCATTCTCGTATGTACTCTGATATTAGTCTGTATGTTCAAACGTTGTTTAGACTGTCAGAAGTCCAGCTAAAGACGACAAACATAAACACCCTGCGCCTCTTCAGCACAGGCCTCTTCCTATGACCCCCGCTACCTACAGGTTGTATTTAGCAGGGTCCATTTAGATTTTACTAGGTCCAATTAAAACTAGCCCAGAAGGCTACGAACATGTCCTAGTTATAACGGACGCCTTCAGCAAGTGGACTGAAGCGTATCCACATGAAAAATATCTCGGCTATTGAAGTCGCAGATGCATTCTTCAGGAATTTCATATGTAGATTTCTGAAGTCCTTGACTGTATTCTTACAGACAGAGGTCAACAGTTCATGTCCAAAAGTTTTAATTGAACTGTGCAAATTTTTTTGAAATTACTCAAACAAAATTAAGTCTTAAACTTCAAGTTACAGACCCCAGACAAATGCAACTGTTGAACGCATACCAACAGTTCGATTTTGACTTATAAAACTCAAATCGCATGTAGATGCAACAACAATCGAATTGGCCTAAGTTTGTTAGCGATGCCAGTCAAAAATTTACAGGTTCGCAAATGAACACCTCCAATTTCAACAGAGTCGACACAATATAGTGACGTCCATATTTTCTATTGTTCGGTCGAGAGTGCAGAAGAGAGAAACCCCTATTGACACAGAATTAGTACACCGCAGAAAATATCGGGGTAAATGCTAAACAATACAATGTTGACAGTGTGCATAGAGAACTGACAATCGCACGGGACATTGCCCTCTTTTAAAAATATCGAGGACGGCCCAATTTAGGTACAACTTAACGCAACATGAAATAAAAAGAGCGGTTCAACCTCAATTTCGAGTACGTGACAAAAGTTTGGGTAAAATCGAAACACAAACCCATTGGTTTGTCACCAAAAATTAATGTGATAAATGGCTAGGACCATTCTATATAGTTTCGGACAATGAAAAACAAAAAAATACCTACAATGTTCACTGAGAGCATCATTTGATGCTCGGACAACGTTGAGTCTAGGTCACCAGTTCACGCGAGGATGATATGAAATTATTTCATAATCCTGAGATCCATAGTGAGTGTTTGAATTTTTATTTTACCCCACAAACACAGTCCTGATCCTACCCTCCGCTTGGAGAACGATCAAGATGATCAGGAGTCGGCCTATCGCTTCTGACGAAACGACAAGGTTCATCAGATACGGACAATGATGGTTCTAAAAATAGAATACTCAATACTTTGTCGAGAAGATTCTCAATCATCAGATGAGACGTGGCGTGAACTCGACAATTTTAGAATTAAATGGCAAGGCCACAGTAGCCACGAAAATACATGGGAACCGGAAGAAAATATTCCTGACGAACTGATTCAAGAATATTTCCAGGCAAAAAATGCACGTCGCAGGCAAAAACGTCGTCGTAAATATTAATTTTCAGATTAAATTTTACATTATTGATAAATTGCCAAAATATACAGAATTGTCAAGCATCTCATTTGAACTGAGTCAAACAGATTTAGGATATGGACTCGTCACCCATATTTTGATTCTGTTGAGTCCTTTTTGTGAACAAGAAGTGACGAGCTTGGTCATAAAAACTCCGACAAAGTACATATGACTTTACTTGCTGTACCTCAAATATCTTTGTACTAATAAATATGGAAATTTGCTTTTGCCAAATAAATTGTAACAGGTTAGTTAATACCTGGAAAATACACTTTTTTTATAGTTTTAAGCATCAATTAGACCAGTTTTTTTTCAAAAATCCACTTAAAACAATTGACTTGTGTTATTTTGTCATTCCTAAGTTACCTCCCTTCTCAAAAATTCTAGCTGCGCGACATAAAATGGCATTAAAGGTTTCTTAATGTTTTATAAAAAAAATGTGTTTCATTGCATATAACTATTTTCTATACACTAAGAACGTGACAGTGACATCGTAGGGAGCGAATGGTCTCACCAGCAAGAAAAATTGGTCCCCCATCTCTTTTTATATCGTATTCAGTAGAAATGCAGCAATCGTCAGGATACAAATCTCATTTTGTAAGACAATAAATTACGCTGAAGGCTCACTTTAATATGTTTCAATTTAATAGTATATGTGTTTTACAAGTGTGAATAGTACATACACAACGTACATGTGTCTATATCAGTATCAATGACACAACATTATGTTTTGTGTTTTCTAAACAAAACTTTTCAGTATTTTAGTTATCTACAAATGAATAGTTATGTGTAAAGTAAAAACACCACCAAAGCAGTGCACAATTACAATGAAGGTAATCGGGAAACGTTGAACGGTTGAAACGTGATTCTATAAATACCTGTGAGTGTGACTCACTTTTTCACAGGTGGACGTATTTTACAAGTACCGAAGACTTGTTTGTGACGCGAATAAAGACGACAAACAAGACAGTGATGGCTCTTCATCACGGAAATCTGACTGTGAACTCAAAAAGTTTTGTGTGTTACAAATTTTATGGAAGTCCGCAGAGCATTTACCTTTCCAAAAAGGGAACAAAGGACATGGCATACCATGATATACTAGTATATATAACATGACATTTCAATTATTAATTGATTTAGATGTGTGATTTAATTACTGCAACGTCATTTTCAAGTATTTAAAAGTTCTTTAATATTTTTAATTTTATGTTTATGAATATTATTCTAGTAGCGAAAAATGATACTAGTTTTATTTACTATGCCTACATGTATAATGTATGTTATGAATCAAAACGGATTTCGGAGAATCGTTTGGGAGCAAAGGGGTATTAACACCGTACGAATGTTCATGCAACGAGGTCCATTTGCATTATTACGAATCCCCCCAAAAATGGCATTTTGATATACATAAATAACAAGTCGCACACATTGTCAATTTCTTATATATCAATTAAATATTCAGCGTGTTGACATGTTCGAGGTAAACAAATCATAAGTCTTTCGGTAATATTTATTTTGTAATTAGCCAGTCCACCTGGAGTTATTTGTCAAGCATCTCATTTGGAGATATTTTGATGTAAAGTACAGGTGTCAAAATTGTAACAGGTTAGTTAATACCTGGTTATAGCAACTAGAAAATCCAAAGAATTGCTTTTTTAGGGTTAATCTTTCGGCATCAATAAAGAAACATATGGGCACCTCTATAGATCGTGAAAAATGTAAATGGTCCACTCCCCCAAACGAAAATGTATTTTTATATAAATTGGGGATTATTCTTTAATAATGGATTCAGTTAATTATTATACTCACATTTCGACATGCCTGAAGTTATGTGTGATTTTGTAAATAATGTTTATACCATACATGTACATTGTTGTAAGATAGTCGGTAGGTAGATACAGAAAGTAGAGAAAAGACAGAAATCTAGAACGAGTAACAGTCGAAAAGTGAACTGTTAGTGCAGGAATTCTTGTTTAACTATATTTGTACAGTTGCTGTATATACTTGTACATAATAAATATATAGAAAATGTACAGCCAAGCGACTAGTTATCTTTACTTTGCTAATTCCCTACAGTAACCGACCGGAGGGTCCGGTGACACGATGGTTGATAAAATCTCGTATTCAAAAAATTGAAGGAACTTTGAAAACACGTAATCCCCCATTATTTAGTGATCCAGAAGTGGTAACCGAGCTGGATAGATTACATGATCAGTATGTTGATGTTACCTTTTCGATGGCGGTTGTTGAGACGTCTGTACCAACTGTGACGAGGAATCGTTACTCACGTATTTCATTTTGATTTGACTCGACTCACAGCGGGTGTGACCGGTCGACAGAGGATGCTTACTCCTCCATGGCACTTGATCCCACCTCTTGATTTACAGAGATCCATGTTTGTCTATTTTTTACCACATTTGTAACTATATCCTGGACATCCTATAGATCTATACTAAGGTATCTGAGATTTTTATATAACAATTTTTTATTTGATATTTGTGTACTTTTTTATTTCAATTTTTAGAATATGGTATTTCATCAATGTTTCATACACTTTTTATATATCTTTATATTGATGACGTCCTTTTGATTCATTGTCACTTTATCCTAGCAGATGCAACCATTATCATGATGTCAATGGGGTTTCATTGTTCCCTTATACGAGCAGGAGATACAACTATTATCCATATTGGATGATGTCTAAGATATATTATTTTGTATTTTGTTTACTTTTACAAAGTTCCATGTCAGCGGTTTTCCGAATAAAGATTTGAGATGTCATTAAAAGACAAAATTATGTATTAAGTTTTAGGTATTATGTACATATTTTTAAGTAATCAATGTATGTTGTAATGTTAATATATTGTTTGTTTTTGTATCAGTTTCTCTCTTATTTCATTACATATTTGTATATTCCATTCTTATATCATACTTTATCAAGGCTTCCTATGTTAGACTAAATATGTAAGCGGAGCAAAAAGTATAATTATATATATATATATAATTGCACATAATCAATATGTATATATTTATTTAACTAACAAATTTTATTTGAATAAACGTGTATAACTGATATATTTTTGCCTGTTACTGTTTCAATTTCAGCTGTAACTCATTAGATTACAAGTAAATCAAAGTTACGAGTTGATGGTAATCGTAAATTTTAATGAGGTATAAACACATTGTGTTATATATGTCTCTGGTATAATACACTCAGTACTTTTTAATTCGGTAAAATTATGTTTTACAAAAAAGTAACTAAAAATCGGTTCACACATTTGGCCTAACATGAGTACTGATGGCTTATTTATTATGCAACAAACTACATAGATCAGCGATTTGATTATAAAATATTGTGCTTATAAACATTGTTTCATCAATATTAAATTTCTATGCGAAAGGACAGTATTATACCCTTACGCTATATTTCCTATTAGTAGCCTTAAATCTCTAGTTCTAAAACATTTTCCCGACTTCAAAGACTGCCGCTAGTTTCTCATCAGTTAAGATCACGTGAATGGGGAATGGCGCAACTTCACAGACAGACCGTGCCAATACACAGTAAGGGAAACTTGACCGAAACTCATTTGCATATTAATCTAATCGTGCGCAAGAATTGTTAACAGTCCAGTCAATTCTATCACAGGAGTATAAAGGTAAAAAATAATTGAAAAGCAACATTCTAAAGCAAATTTGTAATATCTTAAAATTCATAAAGGGCGCCGAACTGACTTTTAATAGCATAAATTTCAACAAGTCTTGTAGACCTATATTTTTCATCGAATTGTTACTATATTTTCGTCATTTTAAAAAGCAAAAATATACGAATAAAAGTGTGATTTGGAAATTTCAATCTTGGAGTTGACTTTATGTTGCTGAAATGCACATACATGTGTAATTTTGCGTCAGTATAATGTGTTATTAAAACCCATACTGCAAAATGTGCTTTGACTTTTTTCCAATAAACAATAGCATAACTTTGTTGGTGTTCCATCAACTCGTAAAAAGGGATACAGAAATGAACTGAATGTTAACCAAACCTTTATGTTTACTTCTTACCAAAATGCTGACAGGATTTAAAGAAACACTTTAGCAATCCGCAAACAGATGTGGGTAATAAATTTACAAACAGCTTTTAGCAAATTTAAACATATAAAATATCTCAGATACCAAAGTATAAATCAATAGAATGCCCAGGGCATAGATACAAATCCGGTAAAAATGGACAAACAAGGACCCCTGGAAACCAAAAGGTGGGATCGTTTTCTCAAATTCTTAGTACCAAAACATTCGACTTTTCTTCTCTTTATACAACAATTCTGCATGGAAAACTAAAATAAAAACATTTTTTGGCATCATCGACAACATTTTGTTCACTAAACGTGGAACCCGAAAATTTGAATACCAAGTCTTTGGTTTTCATGATACTTATTTCGTCAATTGTCACTCTGAATCAACATATGAATACACGGAAAAAAGATGCTGAAATATCTAATTCATAATATATTTATGATGTTTAGAGACCAGGTATTCCCTTTTCCCAATAGGAACCAACTGTGACCCTTCATTGGATGACTTCTTTTTCATATAAAGCAGACTTTTCTATGATTCCTCTGAATCAAAAGAATAAAATACTAGCTGTGGCCTTACATTTTACAATTAAATATATCGGCGTTTTGTCAAGTAATAATTGCAATTTTCATAATTATGTCACTGCTATATCCCAAATGAACTAGAAATTAAACACACAACCGAATCAAATACACACGTTTCCTTCTTTAAACACAAACGCTTTATCAACAACCACGATATTTGCCAAACACGACGATCTTGGTTGTCCAGTTTTACACATTTAAGTATTAATATGTTGCTATCACCTGTATATGGTGTGTATAACTTATATGATCCGTGTTGCTAGATCGTGTTCAACATAGGAACATCTGATCAGATGTTGTCTTAGGGATATCAGAATCGCGTGTTGTATCAACTTTCAGCAAATTTTACGGTCGATATATTGGTATTGTTTATTTTTCACTGGGTGAATTGTTGAGTTGCCTTTTCGTTGACGATTGTTGAGACGTCTGTACCAATTGTGACGAGGATTCGTTCCTCACTTATTTCATTTGGACTTGACTGTGGACTCACGGCGGGTGTGACCGGTCGACAGGGGATGCTTACTCCATGGCACCTGATCCCGCATCTAGGTTTCCAGAGATCCGTGTTTGTCCTTTTTTGCCGGATTTGTATCTGTGTCCTGGACATCCCAAAGATGTATACTTTGGCATCTGATAGGTTTTATATTGTAATTACTATTTCTCACTAAATGAAATAATGAGTTAACATAACGGTTGATGAGTCGTCGGTATTAATTGTTATGATGAATTATTTCCTCACGGCTTTATTTCAGTTTGACTGTAGACTCGCCGCGGGTGTGACCCGTCAAAACGGGATGCTTACTCATCCTTGACAACCCCTTCTCTGAATTTCATTTTTGTCCGATAGACATAACCCTTTACATTTAATGTTTACAAATGAAATACTACACATCTGAAACGCCTATTATCTTACATGCTAGGGTTTCAACTGAAAACATTATTCTTGTAGCAAAAGCAGTACCACATAACATAGCTTTAACACTTCGTGATGACTGTATAAACGAAAAATATTTTATTCTACGTGTGTGAACGTCCTAATCTCTGAGGAGTTTTAGATTGATAACCAGGTCATTCGATGGAGGTCAGTCATATTATATTTATCACTTTATAACTTTATCAATAAATGTCTACTGGGAGTTTCGCTCGTTTCATTCTCCCCCACACACACTTCGCGATTTCATTGGATGCTGACGAGTGAAGGAGATCCGGCATCAATGAAAGTAATTTTTACTGCTGCCTCTGTTGACTTGGCGAGTACCAATTTTACAATGAAATTTATAGATTTAGCTCGTCTATTCGGCCGTCAGATAAACCCTGGTTTGCTTCCACTTTACGAAAGTATTCCCGTGTTCGCGACAAACTTAGAAACAAAGCAATTAATATAGACAAATCTAGAGTTTGTAAAACTATCAGTCAACCAGAAATAAAGTTAACAATATCAAAAAACAAGCACAAAAATTGTTTTATAGTAATCTTGAGACTCGTGTTGATAAATCTAAGAAATCGAATCCTAGATTAAAATACGGCTCAGCCACAAATACTAATTCCCCCTTTCAGTATGTTGACAATACCAGTGAAACATCTTACAGTGATCAAGAGAAAGCTGAAGTACTTAATAACCACTTTTCTTCAATATCAGCATGCAAATTTGCCGGAATTTCTCAAAAAGTGTGATAATTCTTTAAGTGAGATTTGTTATAACTGAAATCGATGTATGCGATGTTTTATCAGTTCTTGATATTGGGAAAGCGGTGGGACCAGATAATATTAGTCATAGGATGCTTAAAGCTACCGCGAGTGCGTTGTAATCTCCTCTTGCATTACTTTTTAATCGTTCAATTCGTGAATGTTCCTTTCCTGTTGAATGGGAAAAAGTTCACGTTATACCTTTATCTAAGAAAGGTGATCGCCACCTTCCATTAAACTACATGCCTATTTCGCTGTTAAATTGCATTTCAAAGGCAATGGAAAGGTGCATTTTTGAATATGTATACAATTGTGCACGGGATAACAATATTTTTTTAAAATACCAATCGGGATTTCTGCCGGGGCATTAAACCGTGTACCAACTTATGGAACTTTTCCACAAAATGTCAGTTTTCTTCTATGGGGAGATCCCAATATTCCATATGAGACCAATGTCCAAATTGTACAGATTTTCTCTTCTCTCAATCTACTCTCTCTCAATCTACTGACACAGAAATTTGAATGTTACACTAAACCTTTATTTTCACTTCGGACCAAACTACTGTAGTTGCCTATTCCAGCAACGATATAAATCAGATGTGGATACCAAAACCTACAAACAGCATTTTGAAAATTTAAACAGAATTTCCTCAAATTAGTTTGTTTATTGTTGTTTAACGTCTCACTCAAAGATCTTTCACTCATATGGAGACGTCACCAAATGCCAGTTAAGGGCTTCAAATATTTTGGCCTATGCTCGGCACTTATGGCCATTGAACAATGAGTGTTCTTTAACGTGCCGACACCTACTGTGAAACGGTACCTCGGTTTTTACTGTCTCATCCGAAGGACAGGAAATCAACCTTTCGCCTGATGGACTCGAACTCACGACCTTACAACCAAGAGATGTACGCGCTACCTACTGAGCCAGGCCGGCTCTCAATTTCTTAGTATATATATATATATATATATATATATTATATATATATATATATATATATATATATATATATATATATATATATATATATATATATATATATATATATAGTTGATATAAAAAGATGCTAAAATGTTTAATAGATAATATATTTCTAATGTTTAGAGACCAGGTATTCCCCTCTCCCAATGGGAATATATTGTGACCCTTCATTGGCTGACATCTTTTATTCGGGTAAAGCACACTTTATTCATAACCCCCTTATTCAAAAGAAGAAAAAGCTAGCGGGGGCTTTTAGTTTTACTTTTAGATATACTTACGATGTTTTGTCAATTGATAATGACAATTTTTATACAGATTTCAATGCGATACCACCAACGAACTAGAACTAAAGACACAATAGAATTATGGTCATCCTACTTGGATATTTGACCTACTATGGACATAAACAGGAAATTAAAAACCAGGCTATACGTCAAACACGACGTCTTTCCCATCGTCTATTTTCCAAATTTAAATAGTAACATCCCACTTTGACCTGTATGTGATGTTTATATCTCGCATTTGATTCGATATACCATGTAGTGCTCAGAATATGATCAATTTGGCCAGATGTCACAGGGATATCACGGCATGTGTTTTATGCCAACGTTGTGAAAATTTTACGATTGTTTGCAATTACTATTATTCACTTTATTAAATACTGAGTTACTTGTTCGATAGCGATAGCGGTTGATGAATCTTCTATTCCTATTGTGACGAAGATTTATTCCTCATGGTTTCATTTCAATTTTACTATGGAATTGCGGCGGGTGTAACTCGTCAACATGGGATGATTACGCATCAAATTCACTTAATCTAACGTCTGTATTGCCAGAGGGACATGTTTCTCTATGATTCACAAGATTTGTTTATTGTGTCCACAACATCCTGAAGATTAATACTTTGACATTTGTAATTTTTATCAGGTAATAATCTCAAAGCGTATTAGGCCCACCTTCATTTTAGTTCTCGTTTTACCAACTTTAAAGTTGGCTTTTCCAATTTTTTCTTGGAATTTCCAACTTTACAGTTGGCTTTTCCAACTTTTTTCTTGGAATTCCCGACTTTTTTCTCGTTTTGCCAACTTCCTACTTTAAAGTTGGCTTTTCCAACTTTTTTCTTGGCTTTTCTAACTTTATACTTATATCAATGCGATACCCCCAACAAACTAGAAATTAAAAACACAACTCCAATATTCACAATATATGTTTATTTTTCACAGTGGTTACTCTTAGACTGATTTCGGCTATACTTTTAGAAATATTATTTGGCCTTGTATAATACCACTTTCTCTTTAGAAAATACACATAACTTTTAAATTGGAGCTCAACTGATGAAGTCTAATTGACAGAAACGATGTCGTCTTGAGCATTATAACTTTGGTAATATGTTTATAATATTTATTTCGTCCACAACATCCTGAAGATTAATACTATGACATTTGTGATTTTATCAGGTAATAATCTCAAAACATTCTAATCGACTTGATGAAACGTTTTTATTCATACAAGATGTTTAATTTTCTGTGTTCAAGCATAACAGTACACAATGCACATTTTTATCAACTGAAAAAAATATTGCATGGATTAAAATTTCGTATGATAGACACAACCCTTTACATTTACCAGAGCTTGAAATAAAAAAGTACAAAAAAGTCGAATAAAAATCTGTTATATAAAAAATATCAAATATCGAAGTATAAATCTATAGGATGCCCATGATATCGGTAGAAATCTGGTAAAATAGACAAACATGGACCTCTGGAAACCAAGAGGTGGAATCAGGTGCCATGGAGGAGTAAGCATCAACTGTCGACCGGCCATACCCGCCGTGATTCCACAGTCAAATCAAAATGAAATACGTGAGAAACGATTCCTCGTCACAATTGGTACGTCTCAAATACCGCCATCAAACAGGTAACTAAACTTTACACTTAGTGAAACAGGGTAATTGCAAACAATACTATTATACCGACCCAAAAAAGTACGGAACATTCACATCACAAGCGGTTTTCGATATCCCTGTGTCAATAATTTGTCAGTGAGTAGTTTACCTCTGTATATGAAATGTTTATATGTTGAACACGCATTGGCATACCGGGTCATTTGTGAAATATAAACTCCATATGCGGGTGATTGTGGGATATTACTACTACAATATGGAAAATTTACAATGGGAAAACCGAAATTGTAACCTTTGTCGTATAGCTTAGTTGCTAAACTCCCATCTGTGGCTAAGTAAGTAAAATGTCTAACTATGAAGTGTGTGTGTGCTTGATTCTGTTGTATCTTTAATTTCTAGTTCGCTGGGATACATGGCATTTACAACCTATGTATGAAAATTGTCATTATTAATTGACAAAACATCGTCAATATATCTAAATGTCAAAATAAAGGACACCTCTGGTCTTGTATTCTTTTGATTCAGCAGTTTCTGGATGAAATCTGCTTCGTATGAATAAAAGAACAGGTCAGCCAATAAAGGAACAAAATTGGTTATCATAGGAATGCCGACAGTTTGTGGAAAGATCACGTCTCCGAACATTACAAATACATTGTCTATTTGAAATGTCTGCATCTTTTTATATCAACTTCAGTGTATTTATGTGTACACAGAGTAGTGTCTGACAAAATAAATATCATGATAACCAATCACTAGATATTTAGATTTCCAGGTACTACCGTTAGTGAAAAAATGTTGTCTTTGCTTTTTTGATGTTTATATGGAATTGTTGTGCTAAGAGTAGATAAGTCTTATGTTTTGATACTGAAAATCTGAGAACAATTGTGTGCCTTCAAATTTTCTAAAAATTGTTTAGAATTTTTAAATATTCACATCCGATTCACATCGCTTCTGGAATAAGCAACTGTACAGTATTGCTGAAGTTTCCCCTTGCTTATATAGTTATTTATTAAGTTTATGTATCCAATATAAATATGGTAGCGCGGAATCAGTATTGGTTCTTTAAATAAGTGATACGGACACGTGATATTGAAGGATCTCGTCCTTTGACTGTGAGTAACGTGTGTATGTAAGATTACCAGAATTCATATTAAACCATAGTTCTTTTGTTATACATTGATCATGTAATCTATCCAGCTCGGTTACTACTTCTGGATCACGAATTAATGAGGGATAACGTGTTTCCATAGTTCCTTCAAGTATCTGTCTTCATGTTTGACCCATCGTCTGGCATATTCTTCGACAGAATTCATAACCAAACTGAAATTCCATTGCCAATTAAAGGAACGGGCTTCGCGGTATTTTAGACCTCTTAAAATACCATTTTTGAAGTTTTCATTTTCAAAAATTGAAACGTCATCAATGGAAGAACACAGTACTGAACTTTTTTGTGATTTAGAAGTAAAATTGAAGAAGTGCCAATCGATAATTAAAACTCGAGTCCATTATAACACGACGAATTAGATGTGTAAATGGGCTCAACATGAAGAACAATTGCGAATCCCAAACGGGATAAGACCAGGTGTGCAGAAGCAGTCAGCGTCTACTGCTGGCATGCAACACCCGTCGCAAACGTTCCATGGAAATCTTTCTAGCCAAATTCGCTGTAAAGGTCAAGTTTGGTGATCAGGTCAAGGTCGATGAAAAGCACGATTGGTGAAAGGGAGTCACTGTCTGTTGCCGTGCTCCATAATACTATTTAATATTTCTGAGAGGGGGACTTCATAATGTTTAACAAGATCCCCCGTATCGACCATTAAACTTCTTAAACTACGACTCCAAGCTTTCAACAACATAGCCTTGTGTAAGTAGTTTATTGGTTAGTCGTTTTGCTATCGGAATAAAACATTCATAGGAAGAGCATGACCTGGCATAACGAATAAGTTGTGAAATGAAAATGTCATAGGTAGAAGAAGATGGAATATTATTACTAAGAAACGGGAAGTTCGTGATATGGAAATTGAAATCGTCGCTTTTGTCATACAGAGATGTGTGAAGTTGACCGCCCTTTCCAATCGAATGAAAAATACAAAAAGATGTCAGCCAAGAGAGGTGCATAATTGGTACCCATTGGAATGCCGACAATCTGCTGGAAAACTTTTCCCGCAAAAACCACGAAGAACATTGCTAATTTTTAAAGCGTCCATACCTTTATTTGTAAATTTAAGTTTAATGTGAAGACGTTTCTGTTCAGAACAGTTATCGTTTATAACGACTGTAGCCTTGAACAGTCTGCGATACGAAATGTCCATTATAACGGAGTTCAGTGTGTATTCTGGGGTTGAAGAGTCCATGGAGGGGTTCATTCTTGCTTCCTGAAAGGTAATTAAGAACTGTAAAAGGAATAGAATAAAGTTTGCTGCGAATGCGATGAAAACCCATCTTTTTTTTTCTTTTTTTTTTTTGTTAACGTAAGGTAAAAGAGATGAAAAAGTGACATCATGTATGTTGGGCCTGTTGTACAAACGATGTCCTTGAATTCGCTTACATTAGAATAAAAAAAATCCATCACATTGACATTACTACACAGTGGATTTGATAAATCGCCTACAATTTGGATATTGTTATTACATCCATAGGGGTATGCTGTGCCAAGCTGCCGAATCCAGTATTCTTCACGTTGTCTACGGAAGAGAGTAATGAAGATCGAATCATTGCTAAATTGGTATATCTTTTCAATTATACGCACTATCATAGACAGAATGGAATGGTCAGGGAGTGAAACGTCGATAGAGTATCTGGTTACCCCCATAATTAACCTCAAAACGATGACCAGATATAATTGAGAATAAAAAGAATGCACATCTAAAAGATAAAATATCTTAAACGGCGAGGGTTTCAAGTGAAAACTTTCCACTTGTAAAGAAAAGCTGTAACACATAATAAATCATCTTTTATTATTTATTCAAACTATTTGATAACTGAATGATATTTTATTTTATTTATGTTGACGTCCTAATCTCTGAGGAGTTTTATATTGATAACGGGGTCATCCGATGAAAGTCAATAAGATTACATTTATCACTTTATAATGATAACATATCAAATACGTACTGGGAATTTTATTCCTTTCATTCAACTACCACTTCGCTGTTTCATTGGATGCTGACAAGTGAAAGAGATCCTGTATCAATGGAACTAATTACTCTAAAATTAAAGTGAAAATTTCTCAATCTGCATTATATATACTTGATTCAACAATATCATTAGTACTGTAACCGATTCTAAGGAATAAAAACAACCGGAAATGAATAGCCTACGAGGTATATGAAGCAATGATTTATAGAATGTATTTTTTCTTTTTCATACACACCATTCTTATTTGTTATAAACGGATCCTTTTTAGTCCTGTAACCGTAAATATTCGTTTAAACGTAATGTATTTGTTGTTTATCTTCTTGTTGCTTTTTCGTTGTGGGAAATCTGTCTGCCTGACGTTAAAGCGACGTCACGTCAAGGTTACTCCATCATAAGTTTTTTAAAGCATCAATTAATTCTATTATTATTTTTCCACGACATAGTCTGTGCAGATTGGTTTACTGGAGCGTTGTCATCTTGAAATATCCACTGATCAATATTGAAACACTTATCAATAACTGGCCATAGATTTTGATCAAGAATATTAATATATTTGGTAGAGTTTATATTACCTTCAATGTCCACAATTGTACCGACAAATACATTCCCAAAACATTGCCGATACCCGAGCACCACCACTACGTTCTCCGTATAATCCCAAACAGTTTATTTTCCACCTCTCCTCAGATTTACGCTAAACATAAACACGATTGTTCTTGCCAAGTTCAACTTACATTTCAGCAGAAAATATTATTTTGGTCCACTGATCCATAACAGTCCAGTGCAGTGTATTACGACACCATTCTACCCGATTGTTTTATGTTTGTGGGTGAAATTGTCAAAGTTTTAGCAACAACACGTCTGTGGTACCCAGAACTACTGTGGCTTTACTTCGTTGTGGAAAACAAGAACAACTCAATCTGTCTTTTTATTGTTTATTCAGGTCTTCTTGTATATACTCTCGTGCTATATACTCCCTCCAAAGTGTATGTGCGTCTGGCTGCATGTGTGTATATGGCTGGACAATGTAGATGTATATGTCTGTCCTGTCCTGTTTCCCAAATATATACCCTAGTGATACAAGGAAGATTACAAGCACTTTCCTAGTTAGACTGTGTAAACTTACTTAATTCGATATACTAAGATTTCATGGATTAGACTTTCCGTCTTTGAAGTTATTTAAGAAGTTACTTAATTAGATATGTCTTAAACATGATTATCTAAAATATACATAACAGACAAATGTAATTAACCGTGTATATCTGATGTACTGGTCATAATACTTTCAGGTGGTACAAGTGGCTGCAATCTTAGTGTTAACACGTACCAAGTCATTTAATAAAACACATGTTTTTGTAATTTGCATAGGCATTTCTATGTATTAAAATAGATCTTATATTTACTATTAATTAACTAATTTACTACCTAATTTGGCTAATCACGCCACACTACTGAATATTCGATGGATTGTTCTTCTACTAACTGGTCGGGGAATGGATAGATTGAACTCGTTCCTTAAATCACCTCCTGTGATCTTTTATACCAGCCATATGAGAATGCGGTTGCCATAAACACTGGTAGATTTTGGTCTATCACTTCGCCGTATGTTTTCTAGGCTCCCACTTTCGTCAACATTCTTCAAAAATTTTGAGATAGTTGATCGATTATACCCTGTAATTCTACCAATTTCTGCTTTGCTGTATCCTTCATGTAGGCGTAAAACTTGCCGTTCTATCTCGGGTGACATTCCTTTAGATTTTCTGTTCATGATATTGATTACTAATTTATGCATTTATTACAGCAGCATCAGTGGTACAATTACGTCACAGTGACGTCATAATATTGAAAATTAGCATGTGTAAATATATTTATGGTCTGTCAAAAATTAAAAGAGATGTTTATAGCTATAAGGCAATCGGCCGTATAAAAATTGCGTGGTTTTGTTGATAGTGTGAAACACTTTTGTCACAGCACTGTATGTATGTTGACGTCCTAATCTCTGATGAGTTTTATACTGATAACAGGGTCATCCGATGGAGGTCAGTAAGATTACATTTATCACTTTATAATGATAACATAATAAATACGTACTGGGAATTTTGTTCCTTTCATTCACCTCCCACTTCGCTATTTCATTGGATACTGACAAGTGAAGGAGATCCTGTATCAATGGAACTAATTACTCTAAAATTAAAATTAAAATTTCTCAATCTGCATTATATATACTTGATTCAACAATATAATTAATACTATAACCGATTCTGAGGAATAAAAACAACCAGAAATGAATTACCTACGAGATATACGAGGTGCATTGTGAAACAAAGCCATTGTATCCACAAAATATATCAAATTTATCGATTATCATTTTATAGAATGTATTTTTCTTTTTATACACCGCATTCTTATTTGTTATAAACAGATCCTTTTTAGTCCTGTAACCGTAAATATTCGTTTAAACGTAATGTATTTCTGGTTTATCTTCTTGTTGCTTTTTCGTTATGGAAAATCTGTCCGCCTGACGTTAAAGCGACGTCACGTCAAGGTTACCCCATCATAAGTTTTTTTTAAAAGCATCACGCTATTCGTAATGTAGGATGCCCTGTGCTATTGTAAAATTTAAGTATCAATTAATACATAACAGAAACAATCGGACTCAATTTTAAACATTTTATTCATCATATTTCAGAATATTATTTGCCTTGTGTTTTCCTCACGCTTTTTGGAGGCATGATTGTCACAGAATCCGCATCACTCTTCAATACACGATCTTCAACTGAACAATGTACATGTTTTACTCCACAAAATTTGCATGACGTCATTGAACCATGTGGAGGATCGCCACTGCATCAAGACACTCCAGAACAAGTGGTATCAATGTTGAAGTTTGAAAGTGCAGAAGTGGTGAAGGATACGGATTTACTCATGAAGAAATATGTAAGAACACATTTTACAATATATTTCAAATCTTTTTATTTATAGACGTTAATATTATTAAAAATACTTCAGATATATTTACAAGAAAAACCAAAAACAAATGTTCAAGATGTTAGATTTTTCAATAAGACAAGAATGTTTCACAAAAATAAAATGAAAATTGTTTTCAATTCATTTTGAAATATGATTTTTGCTTTACAATAAAATTTGGAAATATTACCACCGTTCATCTAAAGACGACAAAGAAGCGTTATATATAATTGCTCTTTACTCTTTTCCAGGAAAGCCGTGACCTCCCAGGAATTAATGCTGATTTTAATAATCCCTCAATATTTCCGGTAAGATTTGTTACCACGTTAAAGTTGTATTAGATTGCATTTGTTATGATATATCTTATCTATTATGTCTATTATAGAGTAGTATCTCTTTAAAAAAATTGCTTTACTGTCATTTGAAAAATAACAGCTCCGTGTATTTTTTCTAAGTGACTCTTTCATTGACTGTAACATCCCAATTCTTCATATATATTATTGTAAATTTGGTAAGACAGCTGTTAATTACGTTAGAAATTTAAGATTTAAATTATTTTCATTTTTCAGTGGAAAATCTATTATATGCGCTATATGAAATAATTTCACTCTGACAGCAGTCTTACACTTTGTTGTTTAATTGATATGATATTTACAGAAATAATTCACATTAAAAGTAGCTCTGTCTCAATTTTATTACGTGACTGTAATTTTTACATTTTCATTGTTCTAACTAAATATACTTTTTCATCAGGTTAATGACGGAGAGAGTAATGTGACGGAATACAGACGTGTACTGGCAATATATCTTGGATATATAAATGTTCTATCGCAAAGAGAAAAGTGCCTTTTACTAAGAAATAACTTTATTTCGTCACTGGAAAACTTGGGAATTATAATGAAGCACATGTTATGTATTGCTGACAACGACCAATCTCAAGAAGGGAAGGATTCAGATACTGTTCATACTACTATTGTTTCTACCCTTTGTATACAAAATGATCGTCAAAGTGCTTATGTCCTTAACAACCTTAAACAAATCGCAAATAATTTCATTCATCTGATTTAGACAATTACCATTAATATATTTCTAACATCTTTATATTACACTGCAATTTCTTTTTTTTTATTTCATATACATGTATAATACCTTTTTATTTCTAACTTTTTACGATGGTATTCCTAATGTTTCATACACTTTTTATATTTTATATTGATGATGTCATTGAGATTTTATTATCACTTTATCCTAGTAAGGGATACAACTGTTATCCATATTGGATGGTGTCTATGATATATAATTTGATATTTTGTTTACTTTTACAAAGTTATATGTTAGCGTTTGTCCGAACAAACATTTGTGATGTCATTTAAAGACATATTAAATTTTAGATATTAAAACATATTTTTAAATATTCAATGTATGTTGTTATGTTAGTATATTATTTATTTTCGTATCAGTTGCTGTCTTATTTCATTACATATTTGTTTATTCCATTTTTATATCATACTTTATAAAGCTTTTTGTAAGAGTAAATATGTAAGTACAGCAAGAAGTATAATTATGTATATTATTGGACTTAATAATGTCTACATTAATTGAATTCTTTGAATAAACGAGTGTGACATATATATTTTTGTCTGGTTATATATACGTGGGTAGGTGAACTTAAGATATATGATTATTTTGTTCCACTTAGTTTGGTTGACAGAATTGTAATGACACAGTTCAATTGTTTTACTTTGCCTGAATTTTCAGAGGTCCTTGCTTGTCAAGTGTACACCAGATTTGTATTCTACCTGAACATCCTGAAGATTATTACTGTTGTACATGTAATTTTACATTACTGTAATTAAGTTCGTTTCCATGGTCGTGTTACATATCCGTTTTAACGTCATATTATTGTGTTGTATTGCATTTACATCACGCAATTATTTTGTCAATATGGAGGATTTAGACGACTGGTGTTACATTGTCATTGTCGTATTCTAAAGTATAGTGGATACACATTTACCCTTTTTATTTATTTTTGTTTGGAAAGCTGTGACCTGCCAGGAATGAATGCTGATTTTACTATTCCCTCAATGTTTTCCGTATAGTAGAGTATCATTAAACGGGGATACTGTATTTTATATATTTTTTTCAATAACCATAGCTTTGTAATTCTTCATATATAAGGCGCCTGTTGCATAATGTTATATCAATATATCAGCAACTCTCTTTCAATAGTCATAGCTTCGTAGTTCTTCATATATAAGGCGGTTGGTGCACAATGTTAATATAATATATCAGAACCTCTCATGCAATGGCCATAATTTCGAAAATTTCCATTACAGAAGGCTGGTTGTCGCAAAGTGTCATATTAGTAGAACAGTATAGCTTCGTAATTCTTCATATATAAGGCGCCTGTTGCATAATGTTATATCAATATATCAGCAACTCTCTTTCAATAGCCATAGCTTCGTAGTTCTTCATATATAAGGCGGTTGGTGCACAATGTTATGATAATATATCAGAACCTCTCTTGCAATGGCCATAATTTCGAAAATTTCCATTACAGAAGGCGGTTGTCACAAAGTGGCATATTAGTAGAACAGTATAGCTTCGTAATTCTTCATATATAAGGCGCCTGTTGCATAATGTTATATCAATATATCAGCAACTCTTTTTCAATAGCCATAGCTTCGTAGTTCTTCATATATAAGGCGGTTGGTGCACAATGTTAATATAATATATCAGAACCTCTCATGCAATGGCCATAATTTCGAAAAATTTCCATTACAGAAGGCGGTTGTCGCATAGTTAACAGTATAGCTTCGTAATTCTTCATATATAAGGCGCCTGTTGCATAATGTTATATCAACATATCAGCAACTCTCTTTCAATAGCCATAGCTTCGTAGTTCTTCATATATAAGGCGGTTGGTGCACAATGTTATGATAATATATCAGAACCTCTCATGTAATGGCCATAATTTCGAAAATTTCCATTACAGAAGGCGGTTGTCACAAAGTGTCATATTATTAGAACAGTATAGCTTCGTAATTCTTCATATATAAGGCAGTTGTTGCATAATGTTCATTCCATAATTTGAATTATATGTTATTCTCTTCGTCTTGCAGTGGAAATCATACATCTAACTCAACATTCACCTTATTTTCATATTATCTATGCAAAGAAGTGATTTTGTCAGTTATCATTTAATGCTTGCTTCTCCATGACACCTGATCCCAGTTCTTGATTTTTAGATGTCCGTGTTTGTCCAGATTTGTATATATATCCTGGACATCCTGAAGATCAATGCTTTGGTATTAATATATATTCGGAAACAAATATTGTTAAATTCCTAGATATTTTCTGAGAATTGCTAGAGAAACCCAGTTTTGCAATTATTCGTTTGCAAATAATTAATTTGACTTTACTATTTGTATATTAATACTACAGTGGACCATATTTTTACAAAAATATATTGGAATATAAGAACCTTTATGCCTGTGTAAATCCCCTTTTGTTAGTGTATATCAATCTAAGTAGTAAACAACAAAAACAACAATTTTGGGACAAAAACACAATGCCCCTCTAATTACTAAACAATTTCACACGACAGAGTTTATCACTTTTGCTATGCTAATCCGCTTAAAAGCAGGGCCAAGATAATTGTATTAGTGTGTGTGATGGAGGCTTTGTATTATTGTGTGTGGTGGAGGCCAGGTGTTTAACTGGTGTTGGTTGAATTGGCCATGGATAAAACTTGATTTACAGCAGACCGAGGTGATGTTGGGACTGGTGTTGTGAGAAGGAACACAATTGCCCGATCGATGCATTACCTGCTCCAAAACTCCAAAACCTCAGCGCCTAGGTACAGCAGCCAAGTACACTGAGGCACCGGTGTTATAGAGTGAGATCCCACTCTAGAGTAGGTCTTCCCCCCAATGGGAGAAGACTTACTCTAGAGCCAGTCTTCCCCCACCTAGAGGTAAGTGATACTCCAGAGTCAACCCTCTCCTACTTAAGTTTCACTCTAGAGTCAGTCACCTAAATTGAACTAGACTACCCTGCTCTTTAGAGAAACTAGTGGTGGTTGAACATTTCGACCCGGATATTGGTATAAATGCAACTTTTGTATCAAAAGAAACAGAAAATTGAGTAAAAGAACATATCCAAAATCCGCTTTAGTTGGTGAAATTATGAGCGTTTGAAAGTTCGGTACAATTTGGCATGATTTTATATGGAAATATACAAAAATATAGGCATTGTGACTAGTCATGAAGACCAACCTATATAGAATGATGACGGTATTAAATGATAGTGATATTGTTGTATTAATGATAACTAATTAATCAAGAATAACTAATAATTATATCAGTTTCGTATATTACGTGTAGCCTTAAATTAAGGTTTTCATTGTATATTTAGTAACACCTACTCTACCTGAAAGTTAAAACGAACTAAATTGATGATAATGATAATAATAAATAATCTGAACGCATTTTGTGTACAAAGGTTGCATATTTACTCTTATTAAATTATTTACTCTTATTTTTGTTCAACATTATTAATTTTGGTAGTCAATGGTCAACATTCTCCTTGCCAGTCTCCACAGGCCATTACATGTTTCAGTTATATGTTTGTGACAAGATAAATTGGTTTTGCTGCATTTGTTCTACATTTTACATACCACCTCTACAGCATATGGGTATGGTCAAACATGTCTTTTGAATAAGATAAGAGTAAAAAAATCAATAGCCTTCTTGATGAACAACACCGATTAATAAATCGGAAAAGTTGTTTTTTGATAGTCCATTGTTTCATATGGAGGCAAAGAACATGGTTTTGCGGGCAATCTTCAGTATTTAAGTGCATGCAGTTGTTTTCGACAAGCCACAATATATCAAGAGAAAATCCACTTACAGAAAGAGCTGCCTTTTTACTGTTTGCGAGTTCCTTTGCAAGT
This sequence comes from Atrina japonica, assembly GCA_030159075.1. NCBI lineage: Eukaryota > Metazoa > Mollusca > Bivalvia > Pterioida > Pinnidae > Atrina > Atrina japonica. Next base: position 334,308 of record BROG01000472.1, on the reverse strand, counting down.
AATACTTTGCTTCAAGCTCAACAATTTCCTGGATACGAACCATTAGTGCTGAACACTTTTTAATAATGGCCTGACGCAAGTTTTAAGAGATCTGGATGTAATAAAGTTTGTAGAGCTCTTATTTAACTCTGTTCAAGAAATTTATGGGACAATAACATTTGCTCTTATCTCAATGATGGAATGAAATGTGTAAAACCTTTAATTTTTCTATACAGAGGTGGAAATTAAGAACAAACTACCAAAACTAAGCGAAAGTATTCTAGCTTTGCACGCCTCTATCTGGAAATCACAAATCGACAATAGAAAATAATCTTAAATTTACATGTACATTAGTATTCTGTTTTTCGCATATTTTGGTATTTCCAACAAAACCTGCATACATGTACATACGTTTTATTTATTTAAAACAAATTTTCCGAAAAAAGTTTCGTTTTTTTGTGAATGATACATACCGCAAAGTTTCAAGGCTGGGATTCAATGTAAAAATGTTTTATGCAAATGACTGCAAACAATCATGTTAATTCGAAATCGAATATATTGTTAATATTTTGAATTTATGATATAACTCTCAATACTACCCAATATATTCAACATAACGCTAATTAGGTCGGATTACTTACTAAATGCACGATCGATTGACACCAATAAATAAAATAAGACTTACTTTATCGTAGGTCCGCCAGGGGAAGTCTGGCTATGGGGAAGCCTCACTCTATAACTAGTTGTGAGGAAGTCTCACTCTAGAGCAGGAACACCGGAGGAAAACTCACTCTGGGTAGGATCAATAGGTGAATCCTCACTCTATAAAACCGGCTTTAACTCGTTCAGCTTAAGAGACGGTGAATTCTACCGACAGGGAACTGAAGTCCTGCACGGGATGATCGGCTCTTTGCCTTTCCCTTCACTTTACCTCCTTTACCACGACCAGACATGTTGTACGACTATCAATGTGTTCAAGTAAATGAATACCAAAGTCAGTCCGTCAGCGGTGATTTAACATGCGGTGTGACTTCTCAAAGGCCTTGCCACACTCCGGAGCTATCCCTTTTGGTAGATCACCGGCCGGCTCCTCCGTGTCTAGTGGCTCTGGTCCGATGCATGTGGAGACCCGGGTCCGAAGTTGGGAGTGAGATACAGCTGCAATGTCACAACGGTTTTTTTCAATTTAGAAGATACAAGTCCACATATTTTAAATGGACTGTCGAAATAAGATATTTATTTATAGAGAATTGCCAAATAGAAGAAATGCAGACTCGCACGCCTGAATACCTCTAAGAGGTAAACAGAGATGTGTGCATTACCCACATTAGGGTCGATTAAATACTAAAAACATACGCTTATTTGTTAATGTATTTGTGTCATTTGAGAAGATATTCTTGGAGGTTAAATATATAAAACAAATCTCAGATACCAAAGTATAAATCTTTAGGGTGTTCAGGATATAGATACAAATAGCTTATTTATTCATTCTTCCAATATTCTCATTTAATATTCTCTATTCACACCTACCCACTCTCCGTTTACTTTCTTCCCATGCACACGTTCTTTCTTCTTCTTCTCGTTTTAATGATATTTTATTTTTTGTGATAGAAATCAATATAGTATGTTGTTCTTTGTGGGGAAAGGACATGCAATGTTGTAATAACTTTTGCCCAATCCAATTTCAGGAAATTGTGATATGAAATACAAACGTATGTTTAAACTAAATTTAGTAACGAAAATTTGCAAGATATATTAGATTCTTTTTATACTTTCTGAATTAACTGGTCACTGACAGTTAATGCAACAAAAACAAAGGTATTTTAGAAATAATGGCATTATTAAAGAAAGTGAATGCTGGACTTACAATGGTGCCCATATAGATATTGTTGATAAATTTCCTTATCTTGGATTACCTTTGAATTACAACAATAAATTTAATGTGACACAAAAGCAATTGGCACTTTAGTGTAGAAAAGCTCTGTTTACCGTTTGATTTAAATTTTGAAACTATGTTATCTCTCTTTGATACATACATTGGTAGTATTGCCTGTTATGGATCTGAAGTCTGGGTATTTCACTCTGCTTCAGATGTTGAAGCAGTTTATACCAACTTTTGTACATTTTAAACCTGGTCGTTTTCCATTAGCTGTTTTAAGAAAATTAACAATTGTAAAATATTTATTGAAATTACTTGATGCTGACAGTTGTATATTTAGTGATTACTATGATCATATATCAACTGAATGTAATTCTACTAATATATGTAAGAACTGGTTGTATTCTGTCAAACAAATTTTGAGTCACTTGGTCTATATGAATTGTGGTTAGATAGACCAAGGTTGCAAAAAAGCACTTGATTTATTTAGTTAAAGAAAGATTACATAATCAATTCATGCAATCCTTTTTGTTCTTCACACAAAGCTTCATAACGTAACTTTTCTAAACACCTTCTTGATACATACTGTCTACAGTCTTACCTGTGTAATCCTATCCCTACTTAAAAATGCATTGTAAAATTCAGACTCCCCTAACATACTATTGCAATGGAAATTGGTAGATTTAGAAAACAATTTGTATCATAACGCATCTGAACATTTTTCATATCAGTCATCGAAGATGAATTTCACTTTCTGTTAAAATATCCGCTATATAAATCTTTTGATTTAAGAAAACAATTAATCAAACCATACTATTTTCGGAAACCGTCTCTTTAAATTCATTCTAGTTGCTTTGTGTTTCTTACATAAACTTTATAAAGACAATGCTAACAAATGTCGAATTACAAGTTATCTTAGTTATCTATATTGTATTAAATATTTTAGGTCAGTAGAGTCTAGTTCAGGTCAGTAAGTTATAACAAAAAACATAAGTTAACACAAAACTAAAATGGAGACCCACACACGGCATTCTGTAAAAGGGCATATTTAAAATAGTGAACGTTACCATTTTTATTTGACAACAAAATTTGATTCTTGAATATTGATAAATAAATATTTCAGTGAAATTTGTGCTTAATTTTTAAATTTATAGTCGTGAATACTTGGAAGTAATTCAACATAGTAGGTGTTACTCACCCCAAATATGTATGGACCGTAAGACTTTTATATAACATCCTTCTGGAAATAGATTATACCAACGATATTTTGAAGATTTAACCCATTTTTTACCGATACCCGGCCGTCATATTCAAATGTGATAACATTAATGATGAATGAAACCAAAGATCAAAACGTATAAGAGTATGCATTAGTAATAGTACTGATAGATATGACTAAATTTCTGTGACTAGAGTTGAAAAAGCGTATAATGAAGTATTTTGTAAAGTTAACCAATCAAATTCATATATATTTCAAAGATTATATATGATTGGTGTATCCATGCGCAGATAACAAATTGTATCGGTAGACTCCATGAGAACTCCACACTTGTCACTGATACGAAACAAAGAAAACACTCATTTCTAACCTTTTAAATTTCCAAATTTTCTGAAAAGGTTAAACAGAACTTTTAGTGATTTCTAATTTTAAACTTAAACTTGATTTCAGGTTTACTGTAATTGCCGAAGCTATTGCCCTGAATGTGTGACGTTAATAGTTACGATACGAAAATACGAAAATATAGACATGTAATCATCGAACGTAACTATGTTTACTGATTGAAGAACGAAACAAAATAGGTTACTAGTTATTTTCAACTAAACATATAAATTACTTATATAGTCATTGGCACATTAATTGATCACAGAGCAATCAAAGAAGTTTGTATTAATTTTGGCATAGAGAGAGAGCAACAATCTCTATTTTCTAACTGGATATGAAATGGATTGAAGACGATATATATATATATATATATATATATATATATATATATATATATATATATATATATATATATATATATATATATATATATATATCCGTTTTAAAATGCTGTGTACAGAGTCATATAAAGTGGATAATTACATGTGATCTATTATTAACGTTATTATTAGTGTTATTTACTATTATTCTGATCATTATTTTTCCATAGTAGATTTTGTGCCATTTCAGGAGCAAACCGACTCGGCAGATTTTGCTCAAACTTTCAGCATTTGTGCACAATAGAAAGCTACAGATAGATTTTGAAATTTTCAAAAATTCTCCTTCTTTCTTTAGTTATCTCCCTTTTTCATATTTTTCATTACCGATGTTATTACTTTTATCATTATTATCATTATTGGGGGGGGGGCATATATTCTGAAAAAGTTATAGTTTTGCAAAAAGAAATGTTCAAGACTATAGTAAAGAACACCATGGTAACATCATGGAAAACGCTAGAATAATAAAGTTTATCGATAGACATTTTCATTAGTTTCCATTACGATTTCCGGCTTGGTCATGATATACCATATTTACAAGATAAGACATTCCGAGGAATTTTCAGATATCTATATATAGACAAATGGGAATTGAGATATAAATGTAGTATAAAAATAGCAAGAACGTCGTTTTCTTTTCAGTGTCAGGAAAGTATCTACATAAAGCTATTTCAATAACCTGTAGTGTTGTGATTGCTGGGGCCATGTATAAACTACCATCTATAGCTGGGAGACCAGTTCCTAAATTACAGGAAATAACAGGCTGTACACACTTAGACTCTAAATCACGCACACAAAGACAAAGATGTACCACACAAACATCAGTAGAAGTCTTTAAACAACATTGCACCCAAAGTGATAGGGGTCTATCTTTAGAGGACATGCGTCACAATATCATTAAAGTTGCAACGTTAGTGATACGACAAACAGATAACATACTGGAAAGGATTGTAAGTTATATATATATATATATATATATATATATATATATATATATATATATATATATATATATATATATATATATATATATATATATATATATATATATATATATATATATAATGCTGTGCTCCTGATATCGAGGATGAGCCTTTTGTATCGTTGTCCGATTGTCTGTATGAAACATTTTGACTTCGGTCAAAAAAGAGTATTTGGCAGATTATGAGGCTTTAAAATCGACCTAGATGTCGGCATTCGGGGACACAGTGATTATGAAACACTTATGCTTTACCTTATATTGATGCGCCGTTGTCCTAATTATCCAGTACATTACTGGTTCCCTTCGCCTCGGAAAATAAGTTTGGTCTCAGTGGATCAGTGCTATGTCATATTATTGTTTATTTAATTGTATAAATGTACTATAATTAAGAAAGTGAGTGATTGCACCTTACACCTTCTTATACTTTAGGTCCAGTGTCACGAGGGAGATAACATGTTACTTAAACGTCGTGGCATTAATAGTAGCCAATGTTACAAGTGAACAACAATAAGGAACTTTCGAGTTATCACGGATTACCTTTAAGATCCTGCATTTATTCGCGCCTTCTCGATTTTGTTCCTTATTTGTTTTTCCGGTTTTGATATTTACCTTCGCAACGTATGTAAAGTAAATGGAAATGTTTTTACTTCTTAGCGCATTAAATTTATTTTGTATAAAGAAACTCTTAAAACATACCACAGTGGGTTATTTTGCTGAACGTCAAATTACTGAAATGTATCAGGCAGAGAAAAATGTGCGGACAGACCGGGAATCGAAACCAGGACCTTCCGAATATTTGCAAGGCGCTTTTACCAATTGAGCTATGGGGGCTATTTATATATTATCGAAACTGGAAATATCACTGAGGAACATTTTTCTAGAATCACACAACTGGCGATAATAAACGGATTATAACGGTAATCCGGGCTAACTAGAAAGTTCCCTATTACACTTAATCTATGTCTCGCAATGTCGCCATTCAAGTAGAGACTTGGCTAAATGTAAAAACAACCATGTTTGTCATTAGGATTTCAATACCACGATGGTAAACACATCTCAAACAATTTTTAAATAAGTAACATACTTTATACATTGAAAATCGTTCTTTTATGATTTATGTATATTTATGTATTATACCAAAGATATAGGTGATACAAAAAGGTCTAAATGATTGCTCGCGGCTATCGTTTCTATCCTTAGTGCTTCAACATTTCATCTCGAATTATTGAGACGTCTGTCCCAACTGTGACGAGGATTTGTACCTCACGTATTTCATTTAATTTGACTGTGGACTGAGGTCTGTGTTGTCCATTTTACCAGATTTGTACCTATATCCTGGACATCTAAAAGACTTATACTTTGGTATCCGATATTCTTTATGTTATTATTTAAGGAATACGGTTTGACAATAAAAATGGACACATGTGATCTATTAACATTAAATGAATTATTGATTTTCCATTGTAGAATACGCCAATGCTTTCACCAGAAGATCAACTTCTTCTCCCTGTATTTGTACCACAGGTAAATCTCCATGAAATGTTTGAAAACTTGTAAATTAACAATAAAGCATATTCTAAACATATAAATGACCTGATTGCGTAGTAAGAACATCGAGCTCACCTCTATTCAGCAGAGTTCCAGTCCCGCTGTAACCTAAGATGATATTGTGAGAAAGTTTTTCAGTTTATTTGTAGAAGTCCAGCGATCTTTTCCTGTGTAGATAGTAACCATGGTCTCTCCTCCAGTATTGAAACTGGTCGTCTTCATGTGATTAAACAACTGAACAATGTGGCATGAAATAGCATTCAAACAGGCAAAAACTATTAGGACTATTCAGTGCTCTATATGCTCTAGAATATAAGACTGACTCTCTCTCTCTCTCTCTCTCTCTCTCTCTCTCTCTCTCTCTCTCTCTCTCTCTCTCTCTCTCTCTCTCTCTCTCTCTCTCTCTCTCTCTCGTGAAGACCTTACCATCAAACCTTGCCCTCTGTATGTTTCAAGTGGAACGCAATTTCACGTATAATTGCTGCAGGGATGTAATTTCATTTCTAAATCTATATCTTACAGGTGCAGACAAATCAAGCAGATTTTCAGAGGAGTGTGCGAAAATCTCTGAACGTATATCTTCACTATATAAATGAGATATTGAAAATAGAAGAACAATCTCCAGTGCGTTCAGATATTCTAATAAGCTATAGAATGTTGATCCAAGCTTTGACACAGCTGTTATGTGACGTTGAGCAAACATTTCAACCTGGAGATACAATGATGGTACACTACACAACTTCTTGTCTAAGTTCCTACTCGGTTAATTTCAGAGCAGAATCAAGGTCTATTTTAGAGTCAATGAAACGATACATTTTGACTATAAAACAAAACCTAAATAGCTAATTTATCGTGTCCAAATACCAACGTTCAATGTATGAAAGATTATGTATAAATGTTGCAAATACCATATTTTGCCTGGGAATGATTTGGATTTTCATATTAAAATATTTTGATATTCCATTATTTTGGGTTTTTTTCACAAAACTCGCTGAAGTATCACGGCCCTAACTCATCTAATTTCCTCAGTGCTCAAGCTCACCTAACCCTAACTTTTCATGATTTTAAGGTAAAACACGCAAAATTCTGAAACTGGACATTATATATATTGTATATTGCTGGCATACAACTGTGAAGAAAACTTCAGAAATATTTTAAAATTGTTTGAGTACGTACTCAGAATGTTAAGAACCGTACTCAAATATTTGTTCATTTTTTACAGAAAAATCATAAGTTCGACGCAAGAATGTATATGAGAATGATGACAAATTATAATGTTCCCTGATCCTTGAAACTCAAAAGTTTTACAAACAATTATATGGGTCAAATAATGAAATAAAAATCAAATTTGAGTATTGAGTAAATTTGGTGACTTTCGGCTCTGATCAAAAAGCGTTTAGATTAATAAAAACTACATATATGTATGATATCTGTTTGATAATGATTAATTTTGTAAAATATTATAAAACTTAAGTATTTTGTATTGGCTGTAAACATATATCTATCCCCATGACTAAAACATCAACGCTCATTGTTATACATGGAATTTCTATACAATGATATATGTGAAATGCAAACTTGTCGACATCGCCGTAGGCAGAAAAATATTTCCCAGTAAGCTATAAATTGCAGATACCTTGGAATCAAGCATATGTGTAACAAATACATATTATTTAGATGTTTGTGTCTCGTTTGATCGTTTCGCTTATCCGCACCTGTCAACTCGACGTGATCTGACTCTTGTTTGTTACAATGATAAGTTTATCCTATTATCATTCATTATCAGCTAAAATAACAAAATAAACATTTTGAATACATGTATTATTATTTGCTCAAGACGATCATTTCTGTCAATAAGACTTCAATAGATGAACTCAAATTTAATATAAAACTATATTTCCGGGCACAAATGTAGTATCATATCGTCCATTTTTCAGACAAAACATTTAAATATTATAAATAAAATACCAAAGTTATTATGATCGGTTTTGTCAACTTGACTCATCAGTTAAACCCCAATTTAATATATATGTATATTTTTCTCAAGAAAACGCGGTATCATACAAGGTCAAATAATAAATCTAAATCCATCTAAGAGTAACCATTGCAAAAGGATGACTACCTTAGCTTTTGAGAAATTCAGAATTTAAATGTGTTATAAGTGTGGAATAATTTTTAATATAATATTAGCAGCTGAAACTAGATGTATACCTTCGGGGACTTAAACGGTTCACCAGAAGTGGCAACGACCTAGTGGTTATAAATATTATAAACTAAATACCAAAGTTATAATGCTCGAGATTATCGTTCCTGTCAATTAGACTTCATCAGCTGAGCTCCAGTTTAAAGTAAAGTAAAATTGTTATCAAACAAGGGATTATAATTAATCTAAATGTATAGCCAAATCCGTCTAAGAGTGACAATTGTAAAAAGATGTCTATCTTAGCTTTAGAGGAATTTGAAAGTTAAATTATGTTATCAGTTTGAAATATTACTTTATTATAAGATTATTATTTAAAAGGAATATTTTATAGTATATGTAGTCCACTAAGAAAAGAAATTGTATACTGTATCTACGTCTCCAGTTTCAGAGAGTGTTACTAAGGATTCAGAAAAACCACAGTAAATTTACTATTTGGCCTTGATTGACACCACTTTTTCTCTCGAAATTATACGTTTTTATTAAATTCTAGCTCAAAGATGAAGACTTAATGACAGAAACGATCGTCTTGAGCATTTGTTTTGGCCTCTTTTGTAATACTATAACTTTAAAATTGTTAATAGTATTGTGCAGTAAAAATAACTGTATCCATGTGCATTCATAGACAAGTTTTGATTCATTTATCCTTAAGTGCATGTTTTTAATGAAAACAGAAGCACATTGCGCTGGGTCTATTTTATTGTTCTTAGTCCCGATACGATCTCATATTAATCTATATATTGCGACCTTGTGTGTCAATAATGTATAACATCTGCATCTCCTACTGACAACTACTGAAGTTTAATGTAATAGCATTGAAGTAGTCTATCAAAATTTATTTCCGTTATCAAATAAGAAATTGAGTGGTCAAAATTTAGGATTTCGAAACATTCAATATATTGTATGTCGTATTTTCATTGGTCGAATTTGATACACTTAGGAAAGGTCACTTACAATATTACGGATATGACATACCGACAAGAATATGATACTATAAGGTACATTTATTTAAGAGATATATTGGCGATCTAAGTCAAACCTTCTACATATTAGTAATATGATAAGTGGTCTCTCACATGTGACACAATTGCAGGTTTCCTTATGTGTCGGATATGACAGACCGACAAGAGGTCACTCATATGTGACACAAAAGCTTGTTTCCTTATGTGTCAGATATGACAGACCGACAATAGGTCACTTACATGTGACCCCATTGCGAGTTTCCTTATATGTCAGATATGACAGACCGACAAGAGGTTACTCACATGTAACACAATAGAGGGTTTCAATAGATCCTCCACGCGAAATATCAGAAAACACGAGCGATGATAGATCGGATTTTAATCATATTGGATTGCACCCCACCTTGAATCTAAAGTCTTCATCGGACAAGCTGTGTCGTTCCAAGTGACATTTACTGATACTAATTGTACGGCAGTATTTGAAGCTGGAGAAGTCTCGGGAAATGCGATTCCGTCACATAAGAAATTGATATTCGTGTATCTATTGATATAACTTTAATGGTGCTTTCATATACTTTTGAATGTACACAACCTTTGAATACAAGTGATATACATGTAAATGATATCAAATATGACAAAATGCAAAAAATATTTTGTTACTGAGTGTAATTTGTAGATAACATGAATCAGATGTTTGTGCATTTGAGAACACTGGAAAAACCTTTTTCTCAGTAAAAAATGCCGGTAGAATTTATCAAAATAACCGACAATATTTAAAAAAAAAACAACAACATAATACACAATATACATGTATACTAAGTGCATTGTACGTTCTTAAAACTTAACAATTACCATCAACTTGTACTTTGATTACAGAATATATCCGACCTGTTTTCTATATCTAGCTTTCTGTAAGTACAAATTTGATAGTCAAAAAACCGAAAAATTAATTCAGGCGATAAACTGTCAACATTTGCGTAGCATTATTTATTTGTTTTAAATGCAATGGACAAAATTAGATTTTAGATAGTCACATTATTTTTTTTCTGTGTTCTCCAACTGCATGGAAGTATATTATATGATCATCGTGTAGGCCGCTTGTATTTAAATAGAATAATTTAACATTTCTCTAAACCATATGCCATCTGAGTCCTTTATTTAAAAATCTACGATCTCATTGTTTAGGAAATATTTGCTTTTGTTTAATAAACTTCCGACCCGAAACTAGATTACTTCTTTAGAGTACACACGACAAATAGTAATTAGTTATTAGACAGGAAAGATTAATACAGTAACGACAAGTCAAAGGAAGGTCTTATAGGAAATAAAAAGGTGTGATCTGATTGTAAACTAACTTATAATATCTTACTGTAGATTTTAGGATAACTAGGAATTCTACAGACCCTTAGTCTATCAAATTCTATGAAACATTCGTCATTAGTCCAATGGGATTTACATAGAATTATCTTTGTTGTTCACTTTGTATTTTTCTTTTTCAGTAATTTTTTTCTAAAATCAAAATACCAAGATTCTTTTTTCAAACTAGAGATCTCGTCTAAAAATTTTAATGGAATTCTGATCTATTTGCCTATAAATTATGAAAAACGGTCTTCGTTAGCATTATACCTCCAAAGGAATTGATCAACAGCTATGGCTAAACTAGGTACTGAGTATTTTCTTTTCTTACTCATTATTTTATCATTTAGTTGATTTACATCTATAACCATTCTTTATTTAAATGCACACTGTGTCATGTACATACACTTATTGTTCTTTAATTAATGGAAAGTAATAAGGAACGTACTACAAATAGCTAAGTTTACAAAATGTTTTCTGATACAAGTAGTTAATTTATGCTCAGAGGATAAGTATGATAGGTGTAACAGTAATTGTGCCAAAGTTTAACTTGCAATAAAATCAATTCTAATATTCGTATTTCTGTAAAAGTTTGTAAAAAATACTACCAATTATATGGTATATTCTGGAAGAATACCATTGTGTTTACCCAGAAAAGTATCAAATTTAAATTACATGTAAAACAACTAACGACCGAAAACTGCATTCTTAAATCAATTTACGATTATATGTATTATAACATAGATACTCACATAAAATGGTTAAGCTTTGTAAAAAACCATGTTACTTATCAATGGGCTTGGTTATGTGTGATTACAGTTTGTTTTCAATTTATAGACAAATCCCTATTGATCGATTTTGTATACTCAAGGAATTGGATTGTTTTATGTAGGCCTCTAACAGATATGTTTCCTAGAATACAATATCAAAAATCTCAGATACCAAAGTATAAAACATTAGGATGCCAGGATATAGGTACAAATCTGGTAGAAATAGAAAAACACGGACCTCTTGTAATCAGGAGGTGGGATCAGGTGCCGTGGAGGAATAAGCATCCCCTGTCGGCCGGTCACACCCGTCGTGAGTCCACAGTCAAATTAAAATGAAATACGTGAGGAAAATCGTCGCAGATCCACATATACGAGTATTCATATAGTTCATTGATTGAAAATGTTTTACAAATATACACAGAGATCATAGAATATGTTGAAATTTTAATGTTAGCGACATTGAAGACTGGTATCACTTTATTCTCTTGTGTGTCCAGTGCATAGCGACTTACACTCAATACAATCATGTCAATAGAAACAAAATACGTAATGAAATACAATGCCCGACCTCAATCCTCGTCACAGTCAGTGTAGATAATTCAACATCCACTATCAGGTTAGTCAACACATTATTTATAACTCTTCTAGAATGAGCAATTGTATTGTTAAGGTTTCTTTTTAACAGCTGTCAATATTTTGGTTAGGTTTGGTGGGATATTTGCAGGATCCTGCTATGTGTGTCTGTTTGTATGGGGTTTTATGACGTTTAGATATCCAACACAAATATGGTAGCTCAAAATCAGTATCGGTTATAGGTACATCAAAAGAGTGTAATATTGATACATGATTTTGAAGGAATTAGTCCTTTGAAACGGGTCTGTATATGTATGTAGGATTGCCAGAATTGAAACTAAACCCTAATTCTTCTAACAGACATTTCTAGTGATGAGTCTTGGCAACCAATAGTATTATTATTTGAGGCGTTTTCTACTGTGACCAATACTTATTTCTCGTGTAATCTTTTCGGCTCGGCAGTCCTTTCTAAGTCACTGAGCACAGACGAACTGTGCGTTTTCATTGTTACTTTACGTTTTCTAATACGAGATTATATCAACCATCTTATGATTTCTTACCATTCGGTAATCAGTGTCAGGATCCTCGTCTTCATGTTTTGTCCATTGTTTTGTTTAATCCTCTAAAGAGTTCATAATTTAACCGAAATTATATCGCCAATTAAAAGAACAAGCTTCGAACTATATTAGGCCTATTATGACAAGATTTCTGAGGTTTTCTTTTTCTACTAAAGCAATGTCACCGGTGATTACATGGTCGATAGGATTGTATTTGAAGGGACACGAGGCACACGTACATGTGGCGGTGCTATGTAGAAGACGATTGATACTGTAAAGTTGTTTTGATGCAATATCAGGTGCATATCTATATAAGGGCGTGATCTACAGTGTAAAATATAGCCGATTATAGGACTGAACATGATTAAGAACATTGCTAATATTTAAGGATCTTTATTTGCAAATTTAATTTTAGAAGAACCATTTTGACCACGTGGAATTGTGAATAGGCTCATTGGCAGTCCTTGAAAACTGATTGCTTCTCTCGCTAGATGTAGTGAATTTGTCGACATATTTAGTGCGACCGCCATAAAGCGCCGTGCATACACATCCGAATACAATGATTATATATTCAGCATAATACAAGTATTAACATTAACATTATTTTTGTTTTGTTTTTATTTACTGTGTTTTTCATGTTTTTTTTTCTTGCTGGTATGTCTGTTTTTTGTTTTTGTTTGGGTTTTTTTTTGTATTGTTTTTTTTTTTTTTTTTTTTTTTTTTTCGGCGGGGGGGGGGGGGGCTTTTTTCACCAGGATTATCCTGAGACGTGAAAACATAAAACATAATAAAATTCCGTCCATGTTAATTATGCTGCAATTTTTCAGCTCCATCTTATAACTTTATAGAATATTGGATGTGTATCATTTATTGTAGGTGTACTTAACATCAGTGTGATTATAATGGTGTATTTAGCACGTACCAGTCACGGTGAAAATTGTCAGTCAGACAGAGGTATTGTTTTCTATGAAAGTCTCACCGACATGAAAGTATTATATCAAGTTAAAACCTGTAGACCCTGTCAACATTTACTTCGATCAAGTGGAGAACTACCTACGTGTAGGTTGACCCGTGTGCTTGATACTATTAGACATATTAAAGAACATGTCGGCAATATTTCGTCGATTTTTGTAAGTATGAATTATTTATTTGTCAGCAAAACAAATATCATTCTTTACAGAAAAGAAAAATTAATAAGATAATGTTATTTGACCTTTTTATCTATTTACAATGTAGAATCACTACACTTATAGCAAATACCAACATGTACCTTAAAGGTGACGTTTCACAAATCATTAGCCAGTGACGTCAACATTTTATCTTTTGGTTTGGTCTCAATCTATATACAATTTAGATTTACTACACTTAAAGCAAGTACCAACAGGTACCTTAGAGGTTCTACTTTACAGATCATCAACCAGTGACATAAACATTTTTTTCAATCTATATAAATTGCAGATTCACTACACTAACAGCAAATACCAGCAGGCACCTTAGAGGTGTAGCTTAACAGATAAGCAGCCTGTCACGTCAACATTTTATTTTAGCGTAAACATGCAGTTTGGGGTTGCAATTGAATTTTCGCGAAAGGCCCGGTCACCTTTTGGCAGACTTCTCCATGATTAAAAATAAACAAATAAATGGCCCGGCCAACACTTTGCAAATGTGACGTCACAATCGAATGACGTCAAAAATACAAAACTAGAGTCACATGTCAAACATTTGGTGATGAGTCGAAGGTACCTAGATAGATCTGAAGAAAGTTTGCCATCTTTCTGCGAGGGTTAATGGAGCTTGTATAAAGAATTCACAAAGCGTCCTGGGGGTTGTAGCTCATTTTTTCATCCATGCCTGATTCCACATTATAAACAGAATAATAATTACATTAGTCTGTCCGATTTTTAGAATATGTGCATGTACTAGTATATCATTAAATTGTTTGAATGGTTAAACCTTGTATTGCATTCTATTTATCTAGTGGGCAAAATTGAGTTCTCTGAAATGTTTTAGTTTTCCTATTTCCTTGTGACCGGTAAATGCAAAGATTAAAATATGACAACTATTCAAAACATAAAAGTAACAAAACATCAACACGTGTATATTTCTGGTACTGTATAGAATAAATAGAGAGCGCTCTTCTCTTTTACCAATGGGCAGATAATGTGTAATATGCAGAGGGTTGTTCTCTTTGATCAATGGTAAGGGTAATTTCTGAAATCGGGTATCGTAAAATAAATATCCCATGAGCATTTCAGTATTAATAACGATTAATTACGATTTATGGTTTGTTTTTTCAATCTTGATTGGTCAATTGTCATATTGTAAATTTTGTATTTCACCCACCAGGAAAATCCAAACTTAACAACATGACGCAATAAAAATATTTTATAAATGTGTTTGTTATAGGAAAATTCCTTTCGAGGCAATAAAAGACGATGCGAACCTGGTTATAGCCATGCAACCGTAAGCGAAAACGCAGATTTAGTAAGTATATTAATTTAATTGTGTAACGAAATATTTTTGTCCAGATATGCAATTATTTAAATTCTTCTTTGATAAGGAATTATTTGAATGATCTGTGTTCCTTCCAAAATATACATTTCAAAACCCTGTATCTTTGTCAGTAAATTTCTGCCTCTGAAATCCATAACACCGATTTTCAGAAAATGCATTGTCCTTTTACGATAATGGAGATTTTTAGCGTTATTTTATAAGTTGTTTTTGTAGGATCATCGTGTTGTTTTCACGTAAACTTATCTATTTTTGTGGTTACTTGATGGGCTGAACGTTACTACAACAAACAATGAACCGCTTGCGGTGGTATAGTGGAAAGCAAACAAGCAAAACTAAAAATACATAACAAAAAAAGCCTATATCAAGTTTGCTAATCGTCTTTGATACTGAAGTGAAATCAATACAGTTTGTTATATTTTTCAGTAGATCTTATAAAGCTGGTGATATTTTTAGTAAAACTGTGTTGAAGAACAAATATAATTTCATGAAGTGATATAAAATGGTATACTATAGCATCACTATGAGGACATGCTTCTCATAAATGTTTTATTTTCCAGACAACAGTTCTGCTCCACGCCTACCAAGTCATCACTGAAGTCTCTCTGGATTTATATGTTATTCAAAATCAGGGTTTGAACTATCTAACTGACAATACCTTTAGCGGCGTCAATGATAAAACTGAGTCACTCCTTTGCGACTTGAAGAAGATGTTGTATGGCATGACTGTGGAAGATTCTATATATACAGCTTCTTTGGAACGTGATAGAGCCCCTACCTCAACAAATATTGTTTTCTTTACCTGTAGTCGGCTTAGAAAAGCGTCCAGGGTGTTTCGGCACTTATTCAATACAATGGAGAGAACAGCAATAAATAGCATCAATATGTCGATATGACATCGTATCGTATTTTGCATTAATTCAGGCCATCTGATTTTCGTCCATAGAATATGTAGCTAATTAAATTTTTATGACAACACTTTTAAAGGGACATTAGCTGCGTTTACCAAAAACAATTATTTCAATGTTGTTTACTTTTACTACTTGTACTTGATGTATAAGAAATAACAAATAAGAGCTATACACCGGCATAGAAAATATCTTATCTTCCTATTCAAGGGAAAATACCAACTAATATAGACCACTCAACTTATCCCAATCGGTCATCATCATAAAGGACTGTCCAATCAGGTCACCGTCAAACCAGAGATCTATATAATTTTATGTAACATCGATTGTGCAATACTATGTATCTTATTTCATTATTGAAAATTTGTCCTGCACATGGCTATATTTTTGTCTTTATTATCTGCCGTGCATTGGTATACCGAAATTCTACAGAAAATTTATGGCTCCAACATCACAGAGACGAAACGAGAGAGAGAGAGAGAGAGAGAGAGAGAGAGAGAGAGAGAGAGAGAGAGAGAGAGAGAGAGAGAGATATTCCATACATATACAATGACGATAACTTGTACATCTGATTCAATGTTAAGTTTTGATCCAAATCTCATTCCGTAATGAATTTTATCATTATGTGTCCATATTGTAAGACAATTATTTCGTTGTATGTTGTAAACTTGCCAGGAACTATTTATTTTTATTTTCTTATATTTTACATTAAATACGCATTTATCTGAATCCTGTTTTATGTTATTAACTGGTCTATGTATAGTCTCCTGGCTCATAATGTTTGCCATCATATTACCTCACCCCACCCCCAGCCTGGTATGTCTTTTTTCTGAATCTTATACAATTGCAACAAAACGAGAAATGTTAGCGCTCTGGCTGTTGGGGTATGTCGGAGTTTGGGGTAAAAACCTAATTAAATTACTGAAAAATCGCTGAATATATTTGAAAACCTCAAATAATATATAATGTGTTTGCAAAAAAAAGTCACAGATATATGTCCTGTATCATAAATGATGAATATGGGTGCCTTAAAAAGTCTTTAGATAGTTTATCGAAATTGGTGTTTTTGGTTCAAATCCTCCTTTTTAAAGACTGAAATACATGTATGTGAAAACAAATTTAAAATTATAAATCTACTGATAAATGAGATGTTTGTTTCCCTACTCCCACCAGTAAAATTTTGTAGATCCATGTTTTCTGAAAATGCATAATCTCAAAATCATTGTAAGCCACACTAGCACTACATGTAGTTGGGCATTTAGACATAACGAAGGTTTGCAATATATCCCGTTTTTGTAACATGCCATATTTTGGTCAATACTCATCGTAGCTGGATAAAAGTGGAGTCAACTAAATTTTTGTGATGTCGTCTTTGTCGATAGTCATATGTGCTAATCATTTAATTTGAAAATTCATGAATATTAATGAGAAGCCTGAAAAGATTGGAGTTATCGGACAATTTTAGGTATATTTTCTTTCCTAGGATAAATACCATTAAGGAAAGGACACTGCAAGTGCAGTGTAACATCATTTTAAAGTACGTACAACTCTTAATTACACTTTTAGTTAAATTAGGTATTCATATTTGGTGGCATTACTGCAAAACGGAGCTTGGAACCAACTTAAAGTACATAAAAAGTTTTCTGAATCTAAACTGGGAACTAGATACAATATAATCTTAAACGGAACTCGGAACTGGTTCCTAGTTCCGTTTAGCTTAAAGTACATGCAATGTTTACTGAAACTGAACTGGGAACACCATACGATATTTTATACTTCAAACAATTCAGTTTAGCTTAAACGGAACTCGGAACCCATTTCAGGCTCCCGTCTTTCTAGAGGTTGTATTTTTAATGCAGTTACATTTGTTGCCCATGAAAGAATATATAAGTAGTAACATAACGGAACATATAATTGAAGAAGTTTACAAACTTTTAACGAGCCAGAGTTCTAAAATTGCTCATTTTGTAGCATTTTTATTAAATTTCTCAAAATAACATTTCGTTAATGGGTGTTGTTGGTGGATTAAATTTATTTTTCACATATTTCTGCTTTAATTTTTGAACTTTTGTCCCAAAACACCACATGTGACAAACACTCATTGTTTAATGTACCAATACTTATCCTTTGAATATAGTCATATGTCAGATAAATGTTTACGAAAATCAAGTGTGTTTGAAAATACGTGACTCGAATCGCCAATATTTTAGTCAAGTTCTTGAAACAAATACATATCAGAATTATATTTTAGATACGAAATATATAAGAAAATTATATTTGAGAATACGTGACTCCAATCACCAATGTTGAGTCAGGCACGAATCACTCAATTTAATATAAATAGACCTACTATACAACCATATTTTGTGTTGCAAAAAGACAACATGCATGTACAACAATTGTGGTCAAATCGTGCTGTGCATGCGCGAATTTATCGATATTACCTTAGAATGTTTTAATATAGTTTATATAGGTACTGGTGAACAAAATTGCTAATAACTTCATTATTTATTATTTGATTAAATTTGCCTAGTTATCAGTAAATAACTATTTTATCTGCTTTTCAATGGTATAAATTTTATTGTTGAAACTTTTTGTTCAGTTGCTTCCATTTTCATTTTTATAAATACCAATTTCTCTACACACGCAATGTTAGATATTGCGAAATTACCGTTTTCAGTGATTTTGATGTAAAATACGTATATAGTATCATTAATTGCCAACATTTGTCTAGTTATAGGGAGATACTATATTTTTGGTACTTTCTATTGGTATGATTTTCATATATGTGTTATATCAAACAATTGCTTCCATTTTGTTTAAAAATCGCAATTTCATTGATCACCCTGTCGGTTAACAGAGTGTGGATCATATATGATTTATTACAATTATATAAAGTGATTATTCAGGTAAATTTATGGGTAGACAGGAATCTCTTTAGGTTGAATACTTCTGTTTGAGTTATAAGATTATTTCAGTTTTGATTTATTCAACTGTCATAATTCACATAAAACTAACACTATCTATCAATTTACAAATTTAATATCGAAATTAATTTTAATTTCATTACAAAAATGTTAGGCTTCATATATCGCTGGTGTAGGTGCATTTATTATCAAAACCAGCATTTTTTCTATTTTTAATTTGATATATTAGTAGTAATAGGCAGCTCCCCAACGTGCCATTTGAATTTAATCGGCACTGATGATGTCATCAGAATCCTGGCTTCTAATTGGTCAATTCAAATGGCACGCAGGGGAGTCGTCGGTGACGTCATAACCGGTAGTGAGGTGATGTTGTCATGGCGACTGGTAGAAAGGGCCAATCGTTGAATTGAAGGTGTGTCTATGACATGAAGCGGAAGTTTGTGGCGGCGGCCATCTTGGATATGAGCCAATGAGAGCCTTAGTTACAAGAGGTCGGGGTCACGACAGGTCACGTGAATTCACGAGGTCAGCTGCTAAAGATAGAAGTTCAGTTTTTCCAGCTGAAAGTGAATCTATTTTTAGAACCGAAACTTTGGGTTTTGGACATCTGGCTACCTGTCATCTGACCACCTGTTTTTGACATCTTGACACTTGGATTCCGGCCAACTGTTTTTGACATCTTGACACTTGGCATCTGGCCACCTGCTTTAGACATCTGGCCACCTGTCATCTGACCACCCTGTCATCTGACCATCGGACATCTTGATACTTGTCATCTGGCCATCTGTTTTACTGTCACTATTATTATATATGAAAATAAAGGAAATAAAATAATTCCTAGTTTTATGTACCTGTAGACAATATATATATATATATATATATATATATATATATATATATATATATATATATATATATCTGTGTGTGTGTGTGTGTGTGTGTGTGTGTGTGTGTGTGTGTGTGTGTGTGTGTGTGATTATATTTCATTTGAGTATACATGTCTGTAAAGTTAATTTTTTTTTACTATAAATACATGCATACATTAGATTCGACAACAGAAGCATACACACGGAATGGCTAATTTACTCAACTTTGATTTATTGTTAAATGAAAGACACCAACAGTCGGGAAGTCAAAGACTCACTGATTATAGTGATTACTATGAAGAAGACACCCTGAGTGAACGTAAATCACGCAAATTTAAAACGGCTTCGAATGTGTACCAAGTCAAGTTTAAACATTTTTCTAAAGATGCTATACACTTGGTATCAGAGGTATTAGATCATGTGTTGACTTCTATCAAGAACAAACAACAGTGTGAAGATCAGAATAAGATGCGAGTCAATATATATCATCCGTCTCTAAAAAGTGATGTGTGGGTAGAACTTACGGATGCCAAAGACCTGAATGCTGATCTTTTCATGGAGAAAATTTAGAAAATACAACAGAGTAATGAAAATTTTAGAATAGGTTCTACCATCATGTCGGTGATCCATGCCATACAGCCTGTAGGCAGCGGAAGTGGTGAACAACAAAAAAGGTTTGATACAGATCAAGAATAAGGAGAAAACCTGTTTAGCTCGTGCAATTGTAGTTGGTCGTTTTCATTGTCAGAAACCTGTCCTCGGAGATGGAGACAAGTACAAAAAATGGAAACGCTATTGGAAAACCTTGATTTATGGCGATGCAAGTAGACACACTCTTCAACGACGAGAAACTCATGTCTTAATGCACAAACCTGGATGTGATCCCCAACAAGAGAGTGACCCTGAGGAATGGCAACGTTTTCAGACTGTGTTGTTACAACACTACCGTTTGAAAATCTACGAACTAAATACCAAAGCAAAACGATTGACATTAAATGTACTGTATAGTGATGTAGGATCCGGAGCCCCCATTCAAGTCTTAAACGATGGTCACCATTACAATTGTATAATATCTAATATCTAAGTCTGGACTCTTGGAATGTAGTTACTGTTGTGATCATTGTGATGTGGGTTATGATCATGTAGAAAATCACCGATGCACTCACTGTTGCTTTCGTTGTTTTGCATCGTCACCCTGTGTTCACGACAACACGATAAAACCTATAGAGTGTACACATTGTCAGGGTACATTCATATAGACACATTGTTACGAGAATCATTTGAATAAGTCATCAACATGAGTTATCCAGTATTTCCGCAGACGCACCCTAATTATTCACCTAATTGTACACCTTACATAGAAGGGGCTGATGAACTTAAGTACAGTTGGATGAAAAACAAGAAAATTATGCTGCCAAGGGAATATTACATGATGCCTTCCTATCAACATTACAGAACATGAAGGAAGAACTCACAACAATTACAATTGAAAGATAATCTACATCCAGAAGTCAGAACATCGTATATGGGTTACAAATATACGAATATAAACTCATCCTTGTTTCATTTGTGGTGAAGTTGGCATTGGTATCCTAGATGTCCTAAGTATAACGAGTAGTCATCATCAACAACAACAACAACAGTAAGAGTAGAACCTGAGAACAAAGTACAAAGTCGATCTCGTCAATCGGACCAATGTTATAAATATCATCAGTCAGGCCATTTGCTTTATGAATGTCAAGAACAGACTTCAACAAGAGACTAGCGTAAACTCAACTTGATGCTCAAGAAGGGAGGAAAACCAACCAAGAAAGTGAAAGTGCAATCAGAACAGAAGTGATGATGTGATATTTTGTATTGTTATAATGTAAATACGTTCAGCGTCACAGCGTCAAGGAATCCGAACCGACCGAACTAGGACAAAAGCTAACGTTCTTTTGCTCAGCGCTGTATGGGCAAGATCAACCGTAGCAGTCAGACAAAGTGACAAAGGTGTTTGCGTATTTCAAGACTGTTTCATAGTTATGAACGAATCAAAGTTATCAGTGTTTCAAAAGTAATGTGTTTTTCAAAGTTGTAAGTGTTAATAAGTGTTTAATAAGTTTTTTAAAGCTCATTCTTATGTATTGTACATAGTCACAGAGGGACGACCCTAATCCTCTGGCGATTATTGTAAATATATATTTTTAGCGAGGTATTAAACTTATTAAAAATTGATCTGGTGTTTGTGTATTATGTCTTGTTATAAGGTGTATTTGTTAGAGTTTAACCATAGTATCTAAATGGTAGACACAAAGGTACACAGGGTGATATGGTGTAAAACACAATTGACAAACTATGAGAAGAAGTATCAGTATGACAATTCTCTTGAAGGATACCAAGAGTAATAGTGCGTGTAACGCTTAGAGACTTAGAGTGTAAGAGATACAGAAAGCGAATAAAGGTACAAAGGGACTATGTTTATTGTTGAGACTATAGAACTGCTGTTTCTCTAACTAGTCTTAGGTTTCTTTTCGTAAAAAGTTAGGTTGCCCTGAAAAGGGCCGTCTGTGGTTTTGGCTTTATATGCCATGGCATAAAAAGCACTTTAATCGTTTGCCCCGGCGTCTTTCTCTTTTTCGTTTTTCAAGCTTCATTAATTCTACCCACTCATCAATGTTCGTTAGCCATTCCACCTTTCTTCCCAATATATCGGCACAAACCATCCATTCTTCTTTTTCTTTTACATCACCCCACATGTTTATGCATTCAATCATGACCAAGCAATGACTATAGACTCTTAGGCATACTCAGCAGGGTGTGACGTCACACGTCGCGTGAGCGTCTCTTCTACTTGTTGAACATCGTTTGGAGAAACCAAGAAAACCAAAATGAGAGCATCTATGTAGAAGCTGTTCAGATAATTATACTGTTACAACAGAAGACCGAGATGACTACGATGCAGTATGATCGTTACTATCAGTGTATACTGATGAAACTCAATCAGAGATGGAGGCAACTGAAACAACAGTATCGGCAGTGCTTAGACCAACTGGCAGCTCAGTATGGTCATACTAGAAAACAGATTAGAGCTAGCTTTCGCCAACTACAGATACCGATCATCATGACTACCAAGAGGAAGACAGATGATCTACTGGAAGCTTACCTCTGAAAAAGAGAAGATTTTCTGTCAATATTAGTAACATATCAAACGGCCCTTTTCAGGGCCACCCAACTCATTAGAAAAGTAATCTAAACTATATGCTACACATACTAAATACACTCCTTTTCGTACCTCTATAACTCATTTCATTGTATACACTGCGCATTCAGTTTAAGGTTTCTTTTCGTACGATATAAGTGGTCCTGAAAAGAACCGTTGTTTTTAACATCTGACATGATTCATGAACAGAATATTTTCTTAAACGGCAAGCACTTCTCGTCCATTTGCTTACGTTTTCTCTGTTCTCGCCCAAACAGCAATACAGAATTGAGAAGTACAATTCGTCTCAGGTGGACATCTTTTCCCTGATGAAAGTTCATATCAATCTTCCGTAACTTCTCTTTGGTATCACGAATAATCTGTCTGCCATTACCAATCAGAAGCCAGGATGTCATCTATGGTAATCTATGGCGGTTAAATCCAAATGGCACGTTGGAGAGCTGTCTATTACTACTTATATCTATTATCTATTTATCATTCATTCATTTACTTATTTTCAGTTTCTTAAACACCGACTGCTTTCACATTTGAGACAAAACATCGCTTACCCGAGAAGGAGCAGACACCACTGACAGTAACTTGCTGACAAAAACATAAAATTCATTCAATTCATAAAAGATATAACTTAAAACTTAGGTACAAAAATGTATGATAAAAATAAATATTATTTAAATTTATTCATGAAAATAGGTACACGAAAAAAATATATACTATATGACATCATGATCAGTTGTATTAAATACGCATGGAACACTACTATACAGTAAGACTGTCGAGAATTTAGATCATGTCACTAGACTAAGTAATTAACATTGTCTTTTGACTTCCACATATTTAAAAAATACATATAAATAAAGAGATCCAGATTCCTGTATAAGATTTTGTTTTCTAAATAGCTTGGATTTAAATATCATTACCAAAATATTAATTTATCCTTGGTCAAATAGATCAGTATATCAATCAAAATCACTTCTCTGTTGTTTTTCATCAGTTCTGACACAATGGCCATATATATGTACTCGGCTAATCCCTTTTATTTGCGTCCGGATGTAGGGTCATAAAAAGGTAGAACTAGCACTTGTCTCTGTTACACGTGAATATCTGGACTTGTTCTTTAACGATACATAGTCATCACCCTGTTCAAATGGTACATGTGTATATAGCGGGATACAAAAAAGGAAAAGGAATTGTTCCAAAACAGGACATGTATTTTGTACATAAATTATATCTAAACCACAAAGTACCTTGAAGTTGTGCTCAAAATCATCAATACTTTCCCAACTATTGCACCTAACTCAAAAAGAAATGTTCCGGATAATCTCTCTCTCTCTCTCTCTCTCTCTCTCTCTCTCTCTCTCTCTCTCTCTCTCTCTCTCTCTCTCTCTCTCTCTCTCTCTCTCTCTCTCTCTCTCTCTCTCTCTCTCTCTCTCTCTCTCTCTCTCTCTCTCTCTCTCTCTCTCTCTCTCTCTCTCTCTCTCTCTCTCTCTCTCTCTCTCTCTCTCTCTCTTCATATACATGTGTGTGTGGCATTTTTAATTACAACATTACTAATTATGGAAGCAGTAACCAGTCGACTGATAATTATGTGAGTATTTCCATGTTGAGAAAATTTAATATATTGACATTGATTAAATAGAAATATTTTTGTTTCCCAAGAATGAAAGATCCATGAAGGTTTTCCAATTTTCAATGCTTTTTGTTAATTGTCTATGGTTTTACACAAAAGCGAACAGCAAGGGTGTTTACATGGCTCATTTTTAATGTAATGTGCTTTCAGGGAAAAAAACATAACCTTGGAAAAAATAGGGGTTTAGTTAACTACTTATCATAATTACGACATTTTGTGGCAAAAAATAGAGGTCTATCATTAATTAAAGATTAATGGGAGATACTAAAGACCGGAGTAGAAATAGGCAGCTCCATAACGCGCCATTTGTATTCAATCGCCACTGATGACGTCGTGGTCACGAGAGGTCACGTTAGTTCACGAGAAGTCGACGGTTCAACTAGAAGTTGGGTTCTCCCAGTATGGGTCTGAGAGTGAATCTATTTTTAGAAAAGAAACTTTTTGGTTTTTGAAGGTTTGAGAGTTGGAGTGAAATCGGTAGTAGGTGTCGCCACAGTCGGCGAGAGTTTAGGTGAGTTGCTGATCCCGTATCAAGTGCGCAAGAACGAGAAGCGGTAGATCGAGCTCTTAACCGCGAGTCAAGCTTGAACATGTTATCCTTGTACTAAGACTAGAGTTTATGAGTTTGTACAAAGGGAGATCACTCTGTATAGACTGTAGGCTTGGAACAAGGGAGAGATCACTCTGTATAGACTGTAGGGTTGGGACAAAAGGGAAATCACTGTGTATAGACTGTATAGGTGGAACAAATATGAGATCACTGTGTATAAACTGAATGGGTGGGACAAAGGGGATATCACTCTGTATAGACTGTATGGGTGCCAAAATTTGGGAGATGACTTTGTATAGACTCTATCGGTGAAACAAAAGGAGATTACTCTGTATAAATGTAGGGATGGAACAAAGGGGAGATTACTCTATATGAACTGTATACACTAAACCAGAGAGGGGAGGGTGGGTAGTGAATCAGGAAGTAAAGGATGGGTAGCCATCTTGGATATGGAAGCATGGGGTATCTAGTTTCTTGGATCGACAGGGAATCCCGGCAAATCAGGGGTTCTTCATTTTACCGGAAACAAGAGTCTGACTAATCTCACGGCAGGAGAGATTCATAGAACATCAAAGTTTGTAACGTACTCAAAGTTTGCAATGTGATCAAGTGTGAACCGTTCTCATACTTTGCGAAGTGATCAAGTGTGTATCGTTCTTAAAGTCTGTAAAATGATCAAGTGTGTACCCTTCTCAGAGTGCAAAGTGATCAAGTGTGTAACGTTCTTATGTTTCAAAGTCGCAACGTGTGCAACGTTCTAAGTTATGAAGTCTCAAAGTGACAAAGTACAAAAGTGACAAAGTTGTTCAGTATGAAGTTGTTCACTTACGTCGTTTCAACAAATGTCAAAGTTCAGACAGTGAAAAAAGTATCTGTATATTGTTTTTGTACTTTTGTATATAAAATAAAAAAACACTCACCAGAGAATTTTTTGTGACGATAGACGCGCACGGCTTTTTATATTAGCAGTATAGCGCCACGACGTACTCTCATCAACTTTGGCCTGTTTGATGATTGGTCTATGCGTCGTTGGCAGACAGATTATTCGCGATACCAAAGAGAAGTTACGGAAGATTGATATGAACTTTCATCAGGGAAAAGAAGCTGTTCACCTGAGACGAATTGTACTTCTCAATTCTGTTTTGCGGTTTGGTAGAGAAGAGAGAAAACGTAAGCAAATGGACGAGAAATGTTTGCCGTTTAACAAGAGATTCTGTGTATGAATCATGGCTAGATATTTAAAAAACAACGGTCAGGACCACTTATATCTTACGACAAGAACCCGTAAACTGAATGTGCATTATATACAATGAAATGAGTTATAGGGTTTATGATAAGGAATGTTTTATAGAGTACTTAGTATGTGTAGCATATCTCAATACAGTTTAGATTACTTTTCTAATTAGTTGGGTGGCCATGAAAAGGGCCGTTTAATGTTACTAATACTGACAGTAACATCTTCTCTTTTTCAGAGGTAAGCGTCGTTCTACTTCCAGTAGATCATCTGTTTTCCTCTTGGTAGTCATGATGATCGGTATCTGTAGTTGGCGAAAGCTAGCTCTAATCTGTTTTCTAGTATGAACATACTGAGTTGCCGGATGGTCTAAGCTTTCTGTGAGGCTTTCTGTTGTTGTTTCAGTTGCCTCCATCTCTGATTCAGTTTCATCAGTAGGCTCTGATAGTAACGATCACACTGCATCGTACTCAACTTGGTCTTCTGTTTTGTTTGTTTTTTGGGTTTTTTTTTTCACTAAACGATGTTCAACAAGTAGGAAAAGAAACGCTCACGCGATGTGTGACGTCACACCCTGCTGAGTATGTCTAAGAGTCTATAGTCATTGCTTGATCATGAATGAATGTGTAAACTTGTGGGGTGAAGTAGAAGAAAAACAGAATGCATGGTGTGTGTCGATACAGTGGGAAGAAAGGTGGGACGGCTAACGAACATCGATGAGTGGTGAGAGCTAGTGAAGTCTGAAAAAAGAAAAAGAGAAAGACGGCTAACAGCAGTTCTATAGTCTCAACAATAAAACATAGATCCTTTGTATACTTGTATACTTTGTATACTCTCTGTATTTCTTATACTCTGAGTCTTTAAGTGTTACACTATTACTCTTGGTATCCTTCTAGTCATACTCTTTTTCATAGTTTGTCAATTGTGTTTTATACCATATCTCTCTGTGTACCTTTGTGTCTACCTTGCAGATACTATGCTTAAACTCTAAGTGTACACATTATACCAAGACATAATACACAAACACCAGATCAATTTTAAGTAAGTTTAAAACACCGCTAAAAAACTTTTTAGATAGTCGGCAGAGGATTAGGACCGTCCCTCTGTGACTATGTACAATACATAAGAATGAACTTTGAAGTGATCATTTTGAAACGTTCATAACTATGAAACAGTCTTGAAACACGCAAACAAACTTTTGTCCCTTTGTCTCACTACTACGGTTGATCTTGCCCATACAGCATGGAGCAAAAGAACGTCAGCTTTTGTCCTAAATCCGTCGTTTTGGATTCCTTGACGCTGTGACACTAAGCGTATTTACATTATAACAATACAAAATATCACATCATCACTTCTTTTCGGTTTCCACTTTCACTTTCTTGGTTGGTTTTCCTCCTTTCTTGAGCATCAAGTTGTATTTTCACTTGGCTCCTGTTGAAGTCTGTTCGGGACATTCATAAGCTCAATGGCCTGATTGATGACATTATAACATTGGTCCGATTGACGAGATCGACTTTCTACTTTGTTCTTAGGTTCAACTCTTACTGGTATTGTTGATGACTCGTTATTCTTAGGACATCTAGGAGACCAATGTCCAATTTCACCACAAATGAAACAAGGATGAGTCTGTAAGGAAGGCTTATATTCTTAACCCATATACGATGTTCTGACTTCTGGCTGTAGTTTATCCTTCAATTATTTAAGACTAGCTGTAATGGCCGTGAGTTCTTCCCTCATTTTCTGTAATGTGGATAGCATTAACATTCCCTTGGCAGCATCATTTTCTTGCTTTTCATCCAACTGTTCTAAAGTTTCGAAAACTTCATCAAAATCATCAGCCCCTTCTTTGCATGGTGTACAATTAGGCGAATAATTTTGGTGCGTCTGAGGCAATCCTGCATAACTCATGCTGATGACTGATTCAAATGATGTTCGGTGCATAAACTTCACTTTACTTTATACCCGTTCTTCATATTCTATATTTAGACGTTCACGTCAGGCACTTGTCTGCACTTGTTCATGTTTTGTGTATCACCAGTTGACTGAAAGCACAATCTTTAGACCCGTCGATGT
Source organism: Atrina japonica (assembly GCA_030159075.1). Lineage (NCBI taxonomy): Eukaryota > Metazoa > Mollusca > Bivalvia > Pterioida > Pinnidae > Atrina > Atrina japonica. Next base: position 305,624 of record BROG01000472.1, on the reverse strand, counting down.
TCTGTATAAGCATTATCGGACCATTCCCAATCTTTTAAACAGGTGCCACAACAAAAACACTGAACGTGGTCACTGTTCCCTAAATACACAAATCCTGCTCTGGCTAATTCTGTCTGTTTAGGTCCCGGTAGGTATTTTGTCCAATGATCTTTAAACGTCAGGTACCTGGATTCATACGTACAAAAACCAGGTAAGGCTAAAGGTATTCTTAATTCCTGATGAAAAGATAATCCTTTGACGGTAGCAGGTATTTTCTTAAACGTCTCCTTTCTGTAGGTGGACTCCTTTGCACTTCTATCAGATTGGTTCTCGGCACATTATTCACTTCTATCAGGTTGGCTCTCGGTACACTATCTTCTACCAGATGGGTTCGTGGTACACTATCCACTTCTACCAGATGGGTTCGTGGTACACTATCCATCATGTATCGATTCATGGGAGCACTATCCGTGACGATCTGACTAGCATCCATAGTCGAGGAAAATAAAGTGTCCATACTTGATATTCTTTCCATCGTGTCTGAGAGCGAATTATTCATGATGTTGATTCACACCCCTTTTTATAAGGTCCATAAAGTCTATTTATAGATCAGACCAAAATTATTCATGTTTTTTTTTACGTTTTTGTCCTGAAACACAAATTGTACAATCGGTACGTCTACACTATGACAAAAAGGATCTCATGCTAGTTGTCGTTGTTCTTTATGCACATGATACAAGATGCCTGCTCGGTTACCATTATTATCATTTAATTGTAAATGAAAAGTGTCACCGTACATGGGAGACTGACGACAATCGCTTAACCATTTTCCTATAAACATTAAAATATCATGAGGTATTTCTTCGTGTTCTACTTTTCGTGGTCTTCCCCTCTTTCTTTTCATTTCCTCCATTTGTCCTTCTTCTCTTTGTTCTTTTGTTCTCTCTATGGATACTTTTCGTGGACGTCTCCTCTTTCTTTTCACTCTCTGTCCCTGTTCTTCTCCTCTTTCATCTCTCTGTCCTTCTGTATTTTCCTGACTCTGTCCTTGTCTTTTCTTGACTCTGTCCTTCTGTCTTTCCCATCGTTTCCTCATTCTTTCTCTCTGTTCTTCTTCTTCTCTCTGTTTCTCTTCTCTCCGTTTCTCCCCTTTTAATCCCTTTGGTCTTTTCATCTCTTCTTTTCTCATGTCTTTTCTCATTTCATGTTCTCTTTTCGTAGGTTTCATATTGATAGATGTGAAATACAAGATGTTGATACGATGACTCTCGGTCATCCACTGACCAAAGTCCTGTGATGTACTTCACTTTATGATTAAATCACACGACGAAAATGAAGTTTGCCAATCAATTTTCCCCCTAGAAAATGAATTTTACGTCCCATGCCATCCCTCAATTGTATTTCAATGATATCAAAATACTTTTTATTTATTTAACCCCACATAATTGTAATGAAAAGGTTCCCAATGCTAATAATTGATCGATTGACCCGTTTGAAAAAGGACCACGCGTAATAACGGTAACGATTGTGAACCCACAATTTTATTTTCGGCAATGTTACTATGGACATAGATACCACTCATACCAATATTTAAATCGGGTGGATACCGTGGCATGTGTGTGACGTCGATTCATTTAGTCATACCCTCATGCATGTCAACAGCTTCAAAACCGATTTTGTAACCTATTAGACTTGGAAAACGTATTAAAAAGGGAACGGAATAGATGGATCGGCCTTTAAACTCAATCATTAATCGATCTAAAGCTGAGTCATACTTGAATTGAATAGTATTTTTATGTGAAAGTTCTTCTACACCAATGACATATTGACTCTCATCTTTAAACCCCGAACGAAATTTAAGTCTCCAAATACTTTCTACAAAAGCGAACCCAGACTTCGTATCTGTTTTAGAGATGACATGGTCAAATTGGGGATCATCTAAAGAGACGTGTTTCTTATTCAATTCTATAGTAAAACGTTCAAGTTGATGATATTTCATTTCCTTTTTCTTGGGATACGTAGAGGGGTCCCGGGGATCCCTAGGCGTACCGATTGATTCCAAAGGAACGTGAATGGGAACCAGGACAACTATGTAATGATAATTTGATCCTACCGATTCTATTAAGTTGGGAAAGATCAATTCACTCAAAGCTGCTTCCCACTCACTATCCATCATACTTAAAGCTTGAGGTAAATGAGTTTTGAATTTTTTAAGGTATTATCGGGAAAGACTTTTAAACTAGCATCGCTAGGTAAAGTCATGTAAAACTACCATGATCTTTAGAATCGAGAGTAGCCATGATATGTGTACTTGAGATCAAACTGTATAAATGAACCCCTACCCTTCACTGCCTTCTGTTTTATATCAACAACAACACCAAAGTAAAGTTTCATAGATTTTAATACTAAAAAAAAACTTTATTCAAACAACTTTTCAAACAGTCTCATTTTTACAAAAACCATAAGGTAAAGTACAAAAGTTTTCAATGCGATGTCTCTTACCATACACAACACGCACTTCTTTAGTCATCGCCTGTGTTTTGACTTTATGCTGTTTCGTTCGCATGATCTTATGAAGCTACGATACAAGCACTTTCTTTTGTTGACCACGTAACAACTGTTTCAATGTGTCTTCGTTGACCGTAGAAGTGGTACGACTATCAAAAGTGATTCTTTTGACTTTACACACCGTTTTGTCCTGACGAGTCTTGTACGCATAATTTTTAGGACCTCCCGAGACAAAGATTAAGATAGAATCGCCATCTAATTCGTCTGTCCATCCTCCTAAACTGTTCACTATAGTGGGATTCCACTGCTGTGGATCGTGTTGATAAATGATACTGTCTGTATCAAAATATAACACACGTTCTCCCAAACGTTCTAGGGTGGCATAGAGATGTAACCGTGCTAAAGACGTAGTAAAGGCTGCTAGCACTACATTGCTAAAACCATTCGGTTCATCAAAGTCATCCTTCAGTTTCGAATTCACCAGCAACATGTCAAGCTCATCATGGCCTTCGTCATTTGGAATCAGTTCTAAATGTAATATATCACGAGTGTCATCTTGAAGCAACTGTTGTAATGCTACGTAACTCTCCACATACTGTGTCTTAGGTAAATTAGTCCGTTGAGCAAATTTACCCCACAAACAGTTCAGAAACAGTTTAGAAATGGTACGTAAGATAGGATTCTTCTCTACATCTTCTTCTCGTATGATAGGTTGTTCCCTCGTTTCAATTTCTTTGATGTACTGACGACGGTCTTCTACTGTTTGACAGGAAGCAGGAAAACCACTTCACCTACTTCTTTTTCCGACGATATGCTATATTCCCTGTACTGGCAAACGTAATCGATTCAGCAAATGGATCCACATCGCTTAGTTTCAAACACTTGTTTTGAAAACGCAGACAAGCCTGTCGCAAAATAGTCACGTCCGATTCACAGTATTCTTCTAATTCGCATTGCAAATGAAAAATCTTACCCTTTCGAATTTGGTCTTGATACCACTCTTCAAAATCACGACGGACATCAGGTTTCATACCTTCTGGGTTGTAATACATGGCTGGGGGATATACCCTATGTAATTAGCATTAGCATCTGTATTGAACAAATACGGAATGTATACTTTCTTGAGTTCAGTCAATCCAATGCTTTGGGTAACGAAGTTAAAGGAAATGGCAAGAAATTACACGAGTCTTTAAACCTGATGTTTCCTGTGATAGACATAATCTTAGAACCGTCCATGATCACTTCAGGTTTTTCACAAGCATGATGTACCATATGATGTAAAATAAACTGTCCATCGTACCCTTTAAAATTATCGGCAACAGCCATAGCTCCACCATGTAAACGTTTCTCTCTTTCATGTATTTCATCATACACGGTTGATTCAATAAACCAAGTCACAAAATCAGTAAATGTCGTGGGACCTCGGGATGTAATACGATTATCCTCCATGGTTTTATACTGCTCACACCAATTACCCAATGTACACAGGGGACATACTCGATGGGCAATACATAGATTAGTTTGTGTTCTCCGGTATCCCGGGTACACTAAAAATCACAGAAAATGTCATAAGGTGGTGAAGATGTTGCATATTGAGAAGGGATCTGTTGTATAAAACAACGATGATCTAGATTCACAGCTGTTTACAATGACGACATTTTTTCTTCTTTTGTTGACAACAGTGTTGTGTCAGTTGTTTCTTACTCATCCATAATTGACAAGTGGGACATTGAGTCATTAGCTGAGATGGAGTCGTGGTCGTATTACTACCAACACTGTCGGAAGCAAATTGAAAGTGGGGGGGCTAAACCAACTTAAAACACACACACCTCAGAAACATCTAGGCGCTAAGCCTTAATTTTCAACACCTATTTCTATATTTGCCAAAAAAGTGGGGGCTAAGCCCCCCCCCCCCTTTCCCGGTTCCGACGCCTATGACTACTATAAGATTTCAAAAGATCCTCGTAATACTGACTCGATGTGAATGTCCCCTGACAATGTGTACATTCTATAGGTTGTATGGGTGTTGTCGGGAACACGGGACTACGGTGCAAAACAAAGAAAGCAGCATTGAGGGCATCGGTGGTCTTCTTCACAATAGTAATTACATTCCAAGAGTCCAGACATAGATACTATACAGTTGTAATGGTGATCATCGTATAAGACGTGATTGGGGATCCCGGATCCTACATCACTATACAGTACATTTAATGTCAATCGTTTTGTGTTAGTATTCAGTTCGTAGATTTTCAAATGGTAGTATGGTAACAACACATTCTGAAAACGTTGACATTCCTCAGGGCCACTCTCTTGCTGGGGATCACATCCAGCTTGTTGCGTTCTAGAGTATGTCTACTTGCATAGCCATAAATCAAATTTTTCCAATATCGTTGCCAGTTTTTGCACTTGTCCCCATCTCCAAGCCCAGGTTTCTGACAATGAAAACGACCAACTACAATAGCACGAGCTAAACAGGCCTTGTCTTTATTCTTGATCTGTATAAAACTTCTCTTCTTGTTGAGCATGACTTTTTATCAAAACTAAGATGATATTTTCGTTTTCCACCTCCGCTGCCTACAGGTTGTATGGCATGGATCATTGACATGGTGGTAGAACCATCTTCGATTCTAAAAATTTCATTACTCTGTTGTACTTTCTCAATTTTCTTCATGAGTAGATCAGCATTCAGGTCTTTGGCATCCGTAAATTCTACCCACACTTCACTTTTAAAAGACGGATGATGTATATTGACTCGCATCTTATCCCGATCTTCACACTGTAGTTTGTCCTTGATAAAAGTCAACACATGATCTAATACCTCTGATACCAAGTGTATGGCATCTTTAGAAAAATGTTTAAACTTTCGAGGCCGTTTTCAATTAGCCTGATTTACGCTCACTCAGGGTGTCTACTTCATAGTAATCACTATAATCGGTGAGTTGTCTGTTTGCATTAAATCCATCACCTCGTTGGTCTCTCTGGTGAGTCTGTCTTTGACTTCTCGCCTGTTCTTGTCTTTCATTTAACAATAAATCAAAGTTGGGTAAATTAGCCATTCCGTGTGTATGCTTCCGTTGTCGAATCTAAAACGAAGTACAGTAACTGTATATATGTATTTATGATAAAAAAGAAATAACTGTATAGATACTCAAACGAAGTATCATCACACATATATATTCATAACGCTGTTTTATTCTAGTTTTTATGCCTACAGGTACATAAATATTTCGTTTTATTTTCATATAGAATTAGAAATACTAAAAACTAGTGACAGTACTTGCCTAAAAACACGTGGCCAGATGTAAAAAAAAAACAGGTGGTTAGATGCCAAGTGTCAAGATGTCTAAAACAGGTGGCCAGATGACAGGTGGCCAGATGTCAAAAACATACTTTTTTTTTCTTTTAAATGCTCATAAAACCCCGTCCGGTCAAACCTGGTCAGCGTTCAGGTCAATATGAGATTTTAAAAGCCTATCAAGATAATAAAAAACCAAAAATATTTATAAATATATGGTCATATGTGTAATTTATATCCTAAAGATTTATAAAATCACAACTTTATTATATTATCCTGTGAAATGCACATAATACCTATTCCGGTCATGTCCGGACATATCCGGACAATGTCAGGAAAAAAAACCCGATCTAGTATCTCCCAAGATTATCTGAGATTTTGTCCTAAACTCCTAAATGCTCCAACGACAGGGGTGCCAAATGGCCAAGTCGTTTTTTAGCATTTTTGGTAAACTTTCATGAAATTTACTCTTCAAATTTCCTTGGGAAACGGGTTATCAAAGACTTGCAATTTGAACTGAACCAGTCTACTTGTCCGGATTTTAGGTACAATTATCACCGTTTCAGTTCTAAATTTTACATCGTGTATTTACCCACAATTCTTTGTAAGGCAGAGGAAACAAGAGCTGTGAAAATTGTCTTTTGTGATGATTATAGTTGTTTATTAGATGCAAAATTGAGTAATTGTTATTTGCATTTGGCTTTTGTAAGTAAATATATTGTATGAGCACTTTATTGTGAATAAACAGTGTAAGCGAATGCGTTTCTATATATATATACCATAGAAATTACAAATCTAGATCTACCCTCATCATGTTCATCACGATCGTTATCAAAATCGATCACTGAACATGGGCAGAATATTATTGGAGTATAAAAACAATTTTCAAACATTAGAAAAAAAATATCAAGAATATTCAACAAGCATCTACCAATTAACCAACGTTTAGATGCATAAATATTCCTTTCCACTCCAAATTTCTCATTTTGTATTGCTTGTCTGTACCGCCATTTTGATTTGTGGTAGGCCTATCGTGACCGTTTTTTCGTACCATTTCTTTCGGTAGACCTCACTCACCTACTTCAGCAGGATAAAAAGGAGTGAGGATGATTTGTTTTCATTAAAGTATCTCGGCGAATTTACATTTGTTCACTGAAATTTGAGGATTTGATACTCATTCTATTTCTTATTTCAGAAGAAAAACATTTTCAGTGAGAGAAAAAAAAATCTTGTGCCATCATTTCAATGTTCATTACAGGGAGATCTGACGTAACATAACACATTACTACTAGGGAGAAACTATGAATGGTTAAATATAGTTTACATACATGTATGACATACCTTTTTACATATTTCACCATTATATTCGCCTTAGTTGTAATTTGTCAGGACAAATTTCAACCCAGAAGTGCTTGTTACTAGTGACGCTTTGAGAGTTCGAGATGATAAGTGATTACAATGTTGTAGTAGAATTGTTAAAAGTAATTTTTGTAATATGTTTCATTTAATGTTTAAAGTCGGACAATGTATTAAAAATATCTGTAAAAATCTTGTTCATTTGCGTGCAAAAAGAAGTGTCCAACAATAGGCACTGTCCGAGAATAGGTCCCGCACCAGTCAACTCTTTTAAGTTGACCAGTGCTCTAAGTCTAACACTTCACAAATTTACTGTTTCCTCCTCTAGAAAAAGGGGGCTGATAAAGCAGCACGATTTACATTACCCAAAACATCAAATTATTGCCTAATACTTTGAATAAAGGTTTTCATTTCCGATAACAGTTATGAAAAGGATCATTTTGAATTATATTTTGGCATAAAAATGATGGTTTAACAAAACAGAAAGAAGTTTTAATATCATGTTTCAATTGAAATATAAAAAAAATTACATCTCCAATTGATTTTTTTGTGGTGTTTGAGCACAGTTCCAGTCCAATGCTGATGTCTCTCATTACATTTGTGTCATGTGATCAACTGCCAATGATACCAAAGATACATTGTAAAAGTCATTTGATTCATACATTATGGAAAATACTCAGCTTTTTTTCTGTCATAACCTCAAAATTTATTTTATCTGTGTGCCATCTAGGATGTAAAGTACGAAAAAAAACCTGTGTTTTTTGTTTAAACACTGGTCAAATGAGTCCAAAGGGAATTTGTGGCGTAATTCAAAAACATGAAGCGAGTGCAGCTTGGCAATTGTAACATCACATTGTTACATTAAATGCATTGGGTTAGAAAAACCACAAGCAATTATGATACAGACAGGTTACCAAGCATCGGAGTAAAGAAGACAGCAAACCAGATTAATGAAGAAGAAGATTTTGAATGAAAAAACTAATTATTTATTATCAGATCAACTTTAATTTGTTATGTTTAATATTGTTCAGATTAATTTCCTTTAATCACCGTCTTAGTGCACTTGGGTAATTGCAGCACTTGTAAGTTCTAAGGAAGTATTTTTGGCACTTCCAAGAATTTGCGTTTAAACTTGATTTTTAGAAATTAAAATTCGTAATGAGTTATAAATTGGTCAATATTTGCTGCTGATATTACCTATTCACATGCTAGAATACCTGATGTCAGAGTTACTGTTCAAGGCAGAGCGCCAAAATTACTCCGTGCTGAAATTACTTGAATTCTTCCAGTTTGACAAAGTGTTTTGGATTTAAAGCATGCACAGCTCATTTTCTACCCCATACCATAAAATGCTCACTTAGAATCATGCTCAAAATGTTGCCAAACTGTATGTACATTAAGGACATATTTGGCATTGTTTTATTGGAACATTAAGATGTTGGCAAGCCGTCATAACTAGGCTACTATGGACTGTTAAGGAACCCAATGTATTCAATTGTATTTGTAATTTAACCAATTAGATTATACATTTGTTGGTACTTTAGATCTTATTTACACGAAAATAAAAATCATTGGGACTCGGGACATAACTGGGACATATGTTCCGGATTAGATTTACACTGTCCCCACTTGTAATAGTATACAAAATAAACATTGGAACTCTCTTGTGTGAAGGAATTAACACACTTCGCTCAGCTGACAAATCCCAGGAAAATGGCTAAATACGAAAATGAGTAAGGAAAAAAGCAAATATACCAGCGAATCTGTTACGCTAAAAACTTTCCTGTCATGGAGTTTTCATGATGAATTCCATTACGAAGTTGATGACAATAACAAACTGACATATTTACAGTGCAAAATCTGCACAAACAATGTGGTTAAAAAACGACAGGAAACGAAATTAAGAGGAATTACCGGCCAATCGCTGCAGTCTCTCCTGAGAAAACACAATACTTTGCTATTTTCAACATTATAATTAAGTGCACAATGCCAAAAAATTTTATGCATATCTTATAATAGTACAAGGAAACAGTGGCTTCAATTAGAATACGTGTACATGTGCAATAATTATGGTAAGAGGTACAATCATAGGAAAAAACAAGTGGTAACCCATTTTTCAAAATGGGTTACCAGATGCTCAAACCTGGTAACCCGTAAATAGGTTACCATCACTGATGCTTAATTCCCTCCCTGGTTTTGTAAACTTTATTTTGACTCGGTCTAATTTTCATTGCTGTCAGAGTGTAGGTAAATAGAATGATTAATTGGGGAATGTAAAATATATTGGTTAGGTATGAGTTCAGCTTTAAAGTCTTTGATCACTCAATGTTTTTCAGTGAACTTTAATTTGCTGAGGTGTTTTTGCCATACTGGACAGAGGTGGACAATATCTTGGACCAAGGATGCCTACAGGGCAGCCTATGTCCAGTCCAATGGTGGACAGGGATCACGGAGGAATGGCGTAAGTATAAATCTGCTACAATATAGCTAATCAAAAACCTGGTTAAGTTAGAAAAACTTACTTGCAAATCAACTTTTATGAGTTATGTGTAAAGGGGTTGTTTCTGTTGAATGATATTTTTCATTTTTAGCATTTATATTGTATATCACAGTAGACTACTATAAACAGTAGAATAAATCAGCAATACAGTAGGTTCAGTTTGACAAGGATATGAGAGCATGATTGATGTTACCAGTATGTTAATATAAGTTTAGTGATAACAGATTCCTAAGGAGCCTCCAGTTATGTTTAAGTGACATAAAAATGATTGAGTGCGAATAATTTTTTTATTAGTATTTTATACTTTTTATCACATTTTCACAGACGACATACCCCTTACATGGGTCAGCCAGATTACAGAATACATGAACTGAACAAGAGACTTCAGCAACGTAGTGAGGTAGGTTTTATATGTCAGAATGAACATTTGTCAACATATGTATACATAGAACACAGGGTTTCCACTGGTGTCCATGTTTTCCACATTCTTATACACCCATCTTTGACAAACATATTCTGGTGTACTGTTGTTTGTCAGTGCTCGCTTCAATAACTTGAGTTTGCCTTAACCAACCAGTCTGTAACTCATCAACCCCTGAAAAACAATGGACTCTTCTGTAAATCTGTGATTAAGGTCAGCCCAAATGTGTCTTTAGGGATGAACGAGTTAACAAACCATTACAAAATATTTGGTTTAATGAAGACAAGGCAGCTTTTATTTTTGACTTTGATTATTACCAAGTAATGATACTTGTTAAGATTTGTCAAATATTTTACATGTATGACAATAAGTCAAATTTGCTTTGACAAATCCTAAAAAATATTTATACAATGTATGGTTCCATAAAGGATAGTAAACTTTTTATTGTTACAATTTTTACTTTTGCCATTACAGAGTTGTGGGACTAAATTCATTAAAATTTGATAAAAATTGGCACTTTTTTGCAATAAGTCAGGACTGCTTTCACAAATCTTAAAGTAATTTTTAAACAATGTTTGGCTCCATAAAACTAGATATCTTAAGATCCTTACAGACTTTATTCATTAAAATCGAATAGATAGAGGATATTTGACAATTGTTTTTGAATAACATGTTTATTACATCGGGTAAGGCTGGAGAATACATTTTTAATACGAGTGCATAGCACAAGTGTTAATATATTTTCCTGCCTCACGAGATGTAATTAACATGTTATTCAAAAACAATTGTCAAATATTCTATTTATTACATTTTTGAGTCATGTTTTGTTACCTGGCGTTTGTAGCTATGTCTAGATAGAGTCTATAATCTTCAAGGCGTGAAATGTAAACAAACCACTTTACATGTTGGTTGAAATAAATCACTCCACTACTAAGAAATAGTGCATTGAAATGTGGGAAAATATAGGTTAAAAAGTTAAAAACATGAGACAAACAAACAGATAATCAAAGATTTATTATAAATAATAATTATTTTAATTCATGTAATATTGAGATAATATATTTAATAGCAAATGGTGTGCTAGTTAGTGTCGCTGCTAGCAGAAGACAGCTTGTTAGGACAGTGTAAGGGAGATTACTCTAATAAAAAAAGAAAAAGGTAGTCCAAAAAGAGAACAAATTTTGAGTATTTTGATTTGTTAAAAATTAAATACAGGATTTTTATTTACTTTGCATTGAGTTGCATGTAAGAGTTAAAAAAATCAATCAAAAATAACTGTGAAAAATAAAGCATTTATTTCATTGAAAAATCTTATAAAAATGTAATAAGTTTTAAACATGACATGTGTTACAATAAGTCATGTTTGATTTCTCAGGTGAAGAATCCTATGAAGGCTAGGTATAGGTGTAACCAAGGTAAAGTGGCACATCCAAGTCAAAAACCAAAACGATACCAAAAATAGGTTGTACAGGTAAAACAATGCCTTGCATGGACTCCATGCATTACTGAATCTCGAATTCTTTTGTGACATAAAGTGGCTTGTCACCACTGTTATGATTTGATTTAGACTCGTTGTGTTTGTAAACATGTGCCAGTTTACCTTGGTAGACCTGTACCTTTAGATTCTTACGATTTTTACCTATGTTGTTATGAGACTTTATTTGATAAAAAATTGACATGTTTGTCAATAGATCATTGACACAGGGATTTAAAATTCCTTTTTAGATATTCAAGTCCGGGACTTGGAGAGTAAATTTATGGCAAGTCCAATGAAATTTCAAAGTCCTTGCTCAATTTTGTTAATAAGTAATACAGTAAAATTAAATGAATGCAGATGAGGCAAGTCCTTTGGACTTTAAGTATTTCTAAATGGCAAGTTCGAACCTTAATAAACAAAGTCCTGAACTTGGGACTTGTGGAATTTTGAACCCTTGGATCAAGTGGTTGGTACATATATACTTATAGCATTGCTCCAGATAAGCTGCGTATTTGCGTATTTTACGCATTAAAGATAAATGGAAATGCAAGCAATTTAAAATCCCACTGGAAGATACCCAATGCAAATAAAAACTGAACCGTAAAATCAAATACACTGGATCTGAAACCTGCTGAGAGATAAAATATTGAGTTCACTTGTTCTAAATGGATCTTGGTCACAAAGTATGTTAAAGCTCTTAGTGATAAGGCAATTGTGCTGACCCACACTCAGATGTTTGAAGTGTGGATTTAGATTGTACAGATAGTAGTGTTCCAGACAGGATTTGAAAAGGGCAGGATGCTTATTTTAAAAAAGGCACTTTTTGTGTGTAAATCAACTTTAAAAGGGGCACTTTTGCACATAATCCAACTTTAAAATGGGCACTTTTTGTGCTATTGTGTTATAAAAAGACATAATTGATTATGGATCATTTACTGTGTGTATTATGGTACTAATACATGTATAAAATACTGGTACAGATAATATTCTGAAAAACAGATTCAGAAGAATATAAGCAATCATTGACACAGACATGCCTTGACCTTAATTTTTTAACACTATGACTAGCTCCAGGCATGTAGCCGACTCCTGGAATTTGGTTACCCGCAAAAAAAAAAGTTTCAGAATTTGTTTTAATCATTTTATAAAAATATTTGACTAAACAATAAAAATCACTAGATCTAGCATTATTTGTTGTAAGTCCAAATTCTTTCGGAACTGCATTATTATTACTATTTTAAAATGTGTTTTAAAATTACAATGTATTATGTCAATATGTGTTTAAATTTGTGCAAATTACAAATCATTTTTCAGTTTTGTTATTTAAAATAATAGCTTTCCCTCTTTAACCATTTCAATTAAACTTGTTATATACTTTAACTAGGTTTTCTTTTATTATTTACCTACATTTAATTCAAAATTAATAACTTTACATTTCTTCATGTATCACCAAATCAACACATCCTGAAAAATCCGGTATTGGTTCTTTTTACTACACACATGATTTCCTCTTCCATAAACTGCAACTATCAATGCACTATGTATTCTGTGATAATTTTGGCCATGAGGTAAAGACTTAGAAAGGGAATTGTCATTAAAATAATTATTAAAGTTTATAAAAATGTTTTTAGAGCTAGATATAGAAAGAAATATGGATCACATTCAAAACTTAAGCTTCTTGAAGGACAAATGACAAGATAGCATTAATTGATTAAAACAGACTGTGTAACTTTTAGGAAAAATATTATTATGATAAAAATTAATAAAAAGGGCATCGGGCGTCAGGGTCACTGCGAAAAAAGGCATCAGACGTCACAACAAAAAGGGCGGGCGCTGCGCCCCGAAAAAACATTCTAGCTGGAACACTGGCACAGTTAATACATATTAATTAATGGTAATTTAGCAGCCAAGCCATTGTAAAATCAATTGCAATCATAATTTGGCAATAGAATTGGAAAATACCCACTTGACAGACATTTAGTGGGCAAAAAATACCCACTGCATTTAGAAATGATGGGTATTGTACCCAAGTGCTGAGAAAGTTATCTGGTGCACTTCTTATAGTTAGTTTAAACTAGACTGATGAAGGAGTAATGTGTTTTTTTTAACCAATTCTCTTTTTTCATTTGTCCAGATTTTTTATGTTAAATGGAAAAGTTATTGCAATCTTTTTTGGTACATTTTCAGGAGAGTGATAATCTGTGGTGGGATGCATTTGCTACAGAATTTTTTGAGGATGATGCAAATTTAACATTATCATTTTATTTGGAAGATGGTCCAAAAAGATACAGTAAGTATACACTTATTGGCTTTCTTGCTAAGGGGTGTTCTAGAAGTACTTATTTTACATTTGTCATATTTTGACTTTCAATTAGTGATATCAATTTCTACCATATGTTACATTCAAGATTCAACATTAACTTTAAAAAGAACTAGACCAGTCGGACCAGTACCAGAAAATTTTACTAGACCTGACCTCAACATCACTAGAGCTGACCTCAGTTACATCATATCTATCAATATCTCTCTTCTAGAGTTTCGTATCCTACTTAATTAGGGTACACTACATCTAGAGATTTTAAGGGTATAATGAAAACACTATTTTAATTTTCAATAAGTGGTAAAATATAGCTCACATATTAATTTCATAAATTGCCCGACGAACTTGATGAAGGGCAGAGGACTTGTGCATATCTATGTCTCATTTTTAGCTATTGCTGCACCATTAAATGCTATTTACTGCTTTAGGCCATAATAAAAAAATTGCTAGATTCTCATCCATTTTTTCAAAAAATTTGGGGTGGGGGGGGGGGCAAATTTTATTTTTTATTTTTTATATTTTCTGATATGGAATTGGACACTGAATATGACTAAATTGACCGACAAACAGTGAAAAAAAAGACATTGTTAAGCTTTCATAGTTTTATTTGACTTCATGTCAAAATATAATAACACAAAATCAACAAATTTAAACAAAATCTCATGTTTATATCTACGTCATGTACATGTATGACTAGAATCACTAGATACCAAAATTGTAACCAATGTCATGTCAAAAACAAGAAATCCTACTTGCGTTTTTTTCTTGCTTGAAGGCTGTCAATACCCCTTCAAATGAGCAAGAGGTGCTGGTATATGGCATCCCATTCCTTCTAATGTATGAATGATGATTTTCATCAATGTAGGCTACCATAGACAGACAGCCAATGTATGAAAAAATGACTTACCAAGAGTGTTAACATTGGCACTAAGAAATTCTACATTTTGCTCTTGTAGCTGATCAATAATGTCATTCTGTAGCTTTATTTTGTCATTAACTGTGTTGCTATGCTTCTCGGGTAAATGGTTTGCCTTTGATGCTGCAGACATAAGAATACTGAATACATCATGCACAGGGTCATTGTTATTTTTTTCAGAACCATCCGAGTTCTGGGAAAACTGAATATAGTTGCCAAGAAAAAACACAATATCGCCAATTTTGCATTCAGGGTCACATGAAACGAACGTTCCGTCTTTAGATTAGATTTTCCAACAGTAACTGTCGCTTATCTAGTCGAAAAACTGGGCCGTACTATTGGGGCAGAAGTCCTCCCATATATTTTCTTCGTAGCAAGATGCTGTGCCATTTTCACAGCAGTTTAGCGATCATTTCAACCACCTTTTTCTTATCGCTGACGTCCGATATTTGTTGATATGCTTACTTGATCTTTTAGATTTATAAATCCATCGTCATTAAGTTATGACATGACATAATTCCATATCTATGAGCTGTTTATTCTAGCTACATGTCGTTTTTTGTATTCACGTCGTCTGTCTCCCATTTTGAACAGAAGAAAATCTAACACATTCGTTGATTGGTTGATTGTAAATGCACATTCATTGTTACCTTATTATCAACCAATCAGCTAACGTCTTAGATTTTCTTATGAAATAACGGCGAAGACCATGTTGTCTGCTTTTTAATATAAAAATAACCACCGGAAGTCATCTGAACCATGAACATTACGGAACAGAAAATTTCCGGTTGACTATATTCGTTTAAAAACGTAAATTTAAAAAAAAATCAAGGCGGGCGTGAAAATCGGGTCGGGCGGGGATGAGAATCTAGGATTTGTTTTATTATGGCCTTAACTGATTTTTTGAATAACATAAAAAAACAAGTACAGAAAGTAATTAATGAATTATTTTATGATTGAAATAATTTCATATAATCTCTAGAGTACTCAAGCATACTAACTCTAATAAGTAGGACTGGAATACAAGTATATTTTGTTACGGTATAAAACATACATGTCATTTCTGGGTGGTGCAAGTAAATTATCCTCAATTTGTACACTGTATTCATGCTGATTGTTCCACTGATTTATGATTTTATCCAGAACAAAATAAAACCTGAACAGACAGTTAGCTTGAATGCTTTGACAATTTCTTTATAGAAGTCAAGAAACAAGTATGTATATAAGTTTGACATTTTCTATTAGGCCTAATTATTGTAAAATAAATTCTGATTTCTGTTCTGCCCTTTTATTTCTTTGATACACCCTCATCTCTAGTTATGTCTCCACTACTATAAAGAAGCCGTCGTCAGTCACTCAGTGTAAACAGATATCGATAGTACATGTATTTGTAAGTTGATCTGCTTTATTAGAGATATTGTGACTCAATTCAAACAAAACTATCAAAAACGAAATGTTAAATTAAAATATGCCTAGGCTAGGCTAGTGAAGCTGCATGCACTTGCGATTTTATGACCGATGCTTTCAGGTTCACTTTCAATCTGAATTTTTGCGAGTTCATAGAATTACTAAAATGATGCCAATTACCGGAATGACTGGACTTGTAACTGAATGGAAGTTCCTTTCCATCGTAATGATAATTTTGTGGAATAATTTACTTTAAATGTTAATAATTTAGGTTCTACATTAAATGAAAAGATATTTTGTCGGTATTGTCCTCGTATTTACCGATCTAGCTTTTCATATATCAGTATTAGTGTGAGCCCTGTACATGGTATTAAGATACAGATATTTTGCATGGAAGTTATCCTAGAGAGTAACATTGATATTGTATATCTATTTTGTAAAATTGATTTATAATTTTCAAATTTCATTGTTTTGGACTTGACTCCTTTTTTTCAATAAAATCTCAAGGTTGATGATGTCTGCAATAGGCAGGCTCTGTTCAAAATGAAAATGTCTCTGTTAATTAATATCTTTATCCTGTTTTATCTTGTACCTTATTATTGGTTGTTATATAATAACAATCCCCGTAAAAACCCATGTAATCTGTGCACCCTGTTTTTGAGGCTGAAAATCTTGAAAAAAATATTATCCCTATGTAATATGCGCACTAAAACATTACCGATATTGGTAATGATGGCTTTAAACCAAGGTACAAGAAGCCAGTATTTGTATAAAATGAAACGATGTTCAAAGTATGTTACAATTTACATCAATTATCTTACTTCATAATTACATAAAAAAGTAAGATTTTTGTAAATAAACATCCTTTCTATTGTTAATTGTCGGCATGATGAACACTCAAAGTTGTCCCTTCATTTATTTAATTACAGCCGGCATTACACACTCTGTTCTTAATAAGTACCTGTCCATTATCAATCACATTTGTCATATTGATAACAAGATTTTTTTCACCATGCTGATATAATTGATGTAGTCAACCATGGTTTTCCCTGATGCAAAAATTGTGCATATTTACGCGTAAAAATCCTGAATGATGCCTAAAATAAGATCTATTGCGTTCTAGACAGAACAGAATCGTGGAATCGGCAATCTGAAACGGAATTTACGTTGTTGAAAAATCTTTTAAAATTCCAACATGAGATAGAATTTATTAAATGAAATTAAATCTAGTTTTAATAATCTTTAAAATGAAATTTCACATAATTCTACTTCTTCCTTTTGAAATTATACAGTACAATGTGTAGTTAGTTTCAACACAGCATCATCAATCTATTTATAAATACGAAATCCCACTATATAAGTCTATAGTGACCTTGAGCCTGCCTTGAGGTTGTAATAGAGAAATTACAGTATTACTCCACCATTCATCATATTGATATCAGCAACTACAAGAATATAGCTTAACAAAAAACACTCGTCCAGACGAGTTATTTAAAGCAAGTGCCGAGTGAATTTGAAGCTTCACGCGTGCCATGTATTTTCTTATGGGGATCAAATTTGTTTTTGATTTTCAATTTCTTGTACCAGCCATGTTTTTAGTAAAAACAATGTATCGCTCGATTATAAATAATTTATAAAATATTTACAATACCTACATAACCAATATGAATTAATAACAGCGCCAAATTTTGAGGAAGATATTCAATACCTTGCTTGTCAGACTAGCGATAGGCATAACACTTGTTCACAGTTTGCTACTCAAAAAGCATACACAGTGTCCTGACTGAAAATGAACGCTGAGTCCGATTCATAGTCGACTTGGTCCCAAATATGTAATAGAACTACTTTACTGCCAAATTCATACTGTTTAATTTCATATAATTAAATTCTTTTTACACAGAATGCAAAAACTCAGTGTAATAAGTAATTCTGTGAAATGCACATCCCTAAGTATTCATAATTGCATTTTAAGTCCGCATCGGCATATGCATTTACTGTTGTGGTCATAATAAGTACATTGCCTGTTGAAAGCTGTACAGTACTGGTGTGAATATTGTGCCCAGAAAGATTACAGTTTAGCTCAGAGGAATTTTCATTCAAGTGTAGTATGTCTAAGAGGTCAACATTCATTATAATGTCTCAAATAAAGTTGTCAAATTTTTGGATTCAAGCCCAATAATGAAAGTTAAATTGGTGATTCAGTGGTGACTGTCTCTTGGTCGGCTTTGAGATTCTGTTGTGGGTCATTTTCATCACAGTGGTTCGTAACTAAGGCCTAAGACTTCAGGGGATAAGGCTTACTGTTTTTATATAGTAGCCACCTGGGCTACTGAAGTTTAAAAACAGGTAGTCCAGCTAGAAAACCATTAGCCCAACTTTTGTTGAGGATGGCGAAGGCGGTCTGAATATGCTTGGGGTGTTACTACCAAACCTCATCCATAACATTTTTAACAAAGTGCTACTGAAATTTTGTTTGGCCACCATAAAAATCTGGTTGACTGCAAAGAAAAAACAATATTTTGTTCAATTTTATAATGCATTAATTTATTGTTATAATGATAGATATCTTATACATGTATATACAATGTATGTTGCATACTTGCCAAGCCTCTACCATAAATAGGGAGACTCCCTATTTTCTTTGTAAAATTTGATAATTTCTCCAGGACAAATGCATATCTCCTCCATGAAAATTAAAAATTTTTCTATTGATTCTTACTAAAATTTAGTGTCTCCCCGTGAGATTGAAAAATCTCCCCCATGAAAATTGTTCAAGGCTTGCAAGTCTGATGTTGTCTCTGAATGATGTATGTACATTTAATTAAATTAATTATGCATCATTATTATTAATATTATTGTCTATCAGTACAAAAGTAATTTGAAGTTTTCACTTTTGTTAAATGGATACAATAGCCATCCATTTTTATGTATTTCATTAAAACTTCTTTACAATTGCTTTTATTTTTATTATTCACTTACAATTTTCATTTTTACAACTTTCATGCAATGAATACAGAATAGTGTTTTCCTCATTTTAACAAATCCTGATATTCAGTTCCGTTCTGTATCGTTTCTTTTCTTGCAAACCCAACATTCATTTCCTGTCTCCATTAACTGCAAGTAAGAGTAGTCAACACACCATGTGTTCTTTGGCATTTTCGGCCATGAGGTAAAGATTAATGTGTTTAATTGTCAATAAAATAATTATTTTAGTTTCTAATTGGTTGTTAGAAATGGATTTTGAACTACACATAATAGACTTTTATCTGAATTCTTTACCTGAAGAATACATTAACCGGTGTCTAGATAACATGGCCAAGATTCTGGTATGATTATAAACTTTTAACACTCGCCAGCTGGGCTATATCAATAACATTTTGAATTAAATTACTCCACAAAAGTGTCTTTACAATGGATAGGAGGTTCAATCCTATTACATCTCCTGTCATTCCTGGAATTGGTGTCATTTCGGTAATTCTACGGACCAGCAAGAAATTCAGATTGAAAGTGAAACCGAAACTGAAAATTGTCGGTCAAGTGTGTGCAGCTAGCTAGCGTAGGCCTATTTTGATTCACCTGGGCACAGAATGTTTCCTTTTTGATATTTTTTTGTTAATTGAATCACAATATCTCTAATAAAGCAGATCATCTTACAATAACTATTTGTTTGAACTGACGATGCCACTATTTTTTTTAACAATAAATAGGCCTAAAAGAAAATTCAAAACTTACATACATAATTGTTTCTTGACTTCTATCAATAATTGGTCATAGCATTCACTGTCTATACAGGTTTTATTATGAATCAGATGTGCAACAATCAGTATGAATGCAGTGTACATATTGAGGATAATTTACTTGCTCCACATAGGAATGACATATATGTTTTATACTGTAACAAAATATACATGTATTCTGGTCCTATTTATTAGTGTATGCTAGAGTACTCTAGAAATTATGAAATTTATGCAGTTATGAAATAATTTATTAATTTGTTTATGTACTTAATTGTTTTTTAATGCTATGTAAAGTCAGTTAAAGCAGTAAATTGCATTTGTTAGAGTAGCAATAGCTGAAAATGAGACATAGATTTGGCACCAATGATTAAAAAATGATTTTCTAACATAATTGATTTCGAATCTAAAATGTAAAATATTATATGAAATGAGTATGTGAGCTATATTTTAACATCTTATTAGCAAATATAGTATTTTCATTTGATAATACCCTTAAAATCTCTAGAGTACTCTAGGATACCCGAACTCAGTAACATACCCTAATCAAGCTTATAAGGATATGAAACTCAAGAGAGAGAGAAAGAGTAGATATGATGTAACCGAGGTCAGGTTTAGTGATGTTGAGGTCAAGTTTAGTAAAAAATTTCTGGTACCGATTCGACTGAGCTAGTTCTTTTTAAAGTAAACGATGAGCCCTGTACAAGTAGCAATAATAGAAAAAACACAGCTAATGCACTTTGAATTACTCCTCCAAACTAGCAACTGGCCAATAATTACAGGAGATAAACCATTTTAGTATAGTGGTATATTAGGTGCCGTAAGAAAAAACATGTATCAACTCATTGACTTTTTAACAACTTAATAACGAAGAAGAGGTCAACTATGAATTCAGACTTATGTGTGTATTTTGATACATTTATGCATTTATCAATATATAAATTCTTTTCCAGCCATTGGAAGAACTCTTATACCAAGGTACTTTCGTAGTATTTTTGAAGGGGGTGTCACAGATTTATACTACATCTTAAAACACTCCAAGGAGTCATTTCACAACACTTCCATCACGCTGGACTGTGACCAAGCTACTATGGTCACTCATCATGGAAAACCTATGTTTACAAAGGTAACCAAATATAAGATCATCTGATCATTGACAGTTTTAACTCGAAGACTATTTATATTTCAAACATTTGAGGTCATTTATGTCTTTTAATAGACATGATTTTTTCCAATTTAAATTAGAAATCTATTTTGATTGTTTTCTGACTTTCAACTTGAAATTCCATAACTTTGACACTTTTACAAGTAAATTAACTTGCTTACAAGTGTCCAAATAGCTTGGTGCTGAATTAACCTGATATTTGCCTAGCTTAAATTAGTGCATATCAGGGCAAAATTTCTGCCTACATGAAACCTACCTTGCAAAAATGACACCAACTAGGCTACTCTTCGGAAGTTGGGATTCTTGAGAAGATAATTTCTTCAGAACTTTTATCAAGTTTTATTGCCAGATGAACAAAAGTGAGTGAGTTAACAAAATTTATTTCTAAAAAATCTATCATTTTTGGAGTCATTTTAGGATCCAGGAAATGAAAAGAATGCAGTATTTTGGATCATTTTATCCAGAGCTTACAGTTTTTCAACCTTCATTTTCCTGCTTTTTTCTCATAACCCAAAGTCATACCTTTTTAAATGACCATAGAAAACCATCAAATAGACAAAGGCTTTGGTTGAATTTACAAGTATCAAAATAAGGACCAATTTTTATTTTTATTTTTTGAATGGATTAAAGTGAGTAATAGCATAATTAGGGCTGTAACAATACATCAGACTATCGAGCATCGCAATAGTGCACCGTCCAATAGTACAGTCGTTGTAGTGAGTTAGACTATCGATAATTTCAATAGTTTTAATTTGCTACATAAAAGTTAACTTAGATTATTAAGAAATTTAAAGCATTTGGATGATGTTTATATATATATATATATATAGAGAGAGAGAGAGAGAGAGATAGATAGATAGATATAGATATATATAGATAGATATAGAGATATATAAAATTTTATCATTGAAGATTACCAAATAGGGTATTAAGTCCCTCTCACATGAAAATACATTCATGAAAAACAATTTAAATCATTGAAAAACTGTACAAGTCAATATTCACAAGGTATTTCTGTCACTGGAGTTTTTCCATTAGGTTTTATCTTAAAGTTGTTAACAACTCGATAGCTATCGCAATAGTATGTGTCAATAGAATAGTAATAATATTGGAATAGTGATTTCCTCAATAGCAATACTATTGCAATGGTTAAAATGAATGTCAGTAGTCAGTACTAAACATAACTAATAATAGATATGCTTCTGCATTAAGTAAGTGTCGTAATTTGGTTTTATTTCCAATGGAAGGGTCCTAGTACACATAACCCATGCGACGTGGGAAATGTTATGTTGATGTTATTTCTGAACATTGTTTCCAAAATGGTTTCAGATTTTGTAGTTGACGTACACATTGATTTATAAACTCAAGTTTAATATTTTGTGTTGTAGGTAGTCACAGAGGGAAGATTAATATTGGAATTTACCTTTGATGATCTTATGAGGATCAGGTCTTGGCACTTTCAAGTGCGTCAGCATCGTGAACTGATCCCAAGAAGTGTTATAGCAATGCAGGTATGTAAATTAATTGTGTTCAGGTGTTGCACTGGGCTGCATAGATATCAACAAATTGCAATTTTTATCTGGAGACATTGTCAATTGCAGTATTTCTGTTGACTCCATTGTTTTACATTTAAAGTCAAATATATCTTCTGAATTATCATTAGGAACATGGTATGTATTATTGCATATAGAACAGTCATTTGTATGCCCCAGATGCTAGACAAAAAGGGTCACTAAGTGTTACTGTGATGATCGTTCACAGAAACACATAAACAGAGTTGAAATTTTGCTAGTGAATCATTTGCTGTTCCAGAGTTATGTCCATTTATAACTAGGAAAATTGCAAATTAATCATTCCCACAACCTAACTTCAGATTGCCTCATCCTAATTTTATGAAATACATACACAATGCTAGTAACCTCAACTTGCAGGCAAAATTTGAATTTTGGCAGTAATTCATTTACCATTTTTGAATTATGGGAAAATTGCAAATATTTCACTTGTGCACTCTAACATCCAAATTTAAATATGAAACTTGTACACAATGCTAAGAACCACAACACACAGAAATAATTTGAATTTGGGCAGTGAATCATTTTCTATTCTGGAGTTATCACTTAACTACTATTAAGGTCATAAATGCTTAGTTTACCAAACAAACATGTAAAGCTAACAGAAATTATTTTTATTGTTTGATGAATATATAATCTTTTAGCTATTTTATATTTTTGATGATATTTCAGTTTTAAAACCAAGTGAACAAGACAATCACACAACTTTTTGTTACAATTTATTGAAGGTCTCAATAAAAGACATTTTTTTGTTATACAAAGTCTTCTTATTTTCTTGCCTTCAAGGTATATAAACAAGAAATTGGAAATGAGTATAATGTCCAACAGCAGACAAATTATCTAAACAAATCTCACAATTTTTTGCTCCTTATTTCTATATACAGAAATCACATCATAGCCAGCTACTGGTCTTAGTCAAGGAATGGTCCTGTACCAGTATAGAGTTAATGAAGGAAGATGTGAACCACTATTTTTTTACTGCCTTATCCTTTATTCTGCCCAATTCTTATTTTTTAGCTCATGCCACTGTGACTTTCGACCTAGTGACTTTGAAATTTGACCTACTTTTCAAAAACTTTAACCTTGGCTATAACTTTTAAAGCATGAGGGATAGGGCTTTAATATTTCACATATAAATTCCTTATGACGAGAGCTTTCATTTTGTACCTTTGTCTTTTGACCTAATGACCTTGACCATGGACTCTGACCTACTTTTCAAAAATTTTAACTTTGGCTGTATATTTTAAACCATGAAGGATAGTGCTTTGATATTTCACATATAGATTTCTTATGACCAGAGCTTTTATTTGGTACTTTGACTTTCGTCCTAGTGACCTAAAACTTTGACCTACTTTTCAAAAATGTTATGAAATTCGATAAGTGAAGTGACTCTGGGTACAGGAAATTTAAACCAGTGAGTCTTCTCAACATTCTTCAGAACTTACCTTTTTTCAAGGTCAAAGGTCATATGCTCTACATTATTGTCTATACTCAGATAATGGAAAGCCCATGTCTTTGTCTTGACAAAGTCTATTTTACATATATATTTCTTATGACCAGAGCCTTCATTTTGTACCTTAACTTTTGACTTAGTGAACTTGGACTTTGTCTTACTTTTCAAAATTTTTAACTTGAGCTAATGAATCAAAATTATACCAGTCCTTTGACCTTAAAACCTGACAGCTGTGGGTCAAATATCTATTTGAAAATATACACTCATTTCGGCAAATTTTGTTATCTTCTGACAACTCTTTGTTATTATTATTAATTAAGTAACAATATTATTGCAGCAAGACCCTGCTGTGGTGGAGCAATTATCCAAAAACATTACACGACAAGGCCTAACAAACTACACATTGAACTTTCTGCGTGTAAGTATTGATATATTTTCAGTATTTTGTATTGCCATTATTCTCCACATTATTAGGGTTTGTAATAACTACTTATGGGTTTATGACTGTTAATAGTGAAGTATCAGTTTTTCAATTCATGAGTTGATGTGTCCAGAAATATAGCATGATGGAAGTATTCAACTTTAATGGAAGAATTAGATGTTTTGGTGAATGAAATTAAATTTAGATTGTAAAATAGAAAATGAAAAGTTTGTATTGTTTGTTGTGCAAGAAGGAAAGTGAAATATGTTAATTAAATACATTGGTTATCTTGAATTCTGGATATTTCAAATTAAAAGGGGTGATGGTCTCGTGAACTTTGAGATAACAGAATTCCACCGAACATTAAATTTTAATATCCTTCCTCTCTATTCCCCAACATTACTAATGGGTCAGAGATTTGACTGATTAAACAAAGCTACATTTCACCCTGGTTATAGTTCCACCTTTTGTTTTTCTGAATTTTGGCGATATAACAGGTTTGGCGTTATATAAAGGTTTACTCATTGAAATCATTATAATCCGTGTACAGCCATACATATGTAAAAGGTTAAGTACAAAAGTCTAAATTTTGTCAAACCCTCCAGATATCATATGACAACAGCCATCGCTGTTTGGGGTTCAGTCTGTTACACAGAGTTGTAAGTCTTTGCAATTAATTCGGAGTGCAAAGAAAGACAACTCGGGGCTCTAATTAGTGAGTAATGCAACCAAAAATCGTAAATGGGGACTGAAAATTAAACTAACTTGCCATTTTGGCGACCATAAATGGGGTGCCGTAAATGCAACGTTATCGTACTTGGAATCCGTATTTTGTATTATGGTCTGTCCCAAACTGTTTTTAACCAATCTGAGTCTAAAACACTTCTTTTCTGCTGATTGATGCATATTAAGACAATGTGATTTAGGCCCATGTAAGCGCTTATTAAACTTAAAAGAAGGTTAAACTAAAACCCTGTAAAACAATGATAAACCTATTAGGCTTGATAATGAGATTTGTTTGTTTCATCGATATGTCTCAAACAATTATCATACATGTAAACATTCAAATATTTGCATCAGTATCAGTTAGCTTTTATAGTTTTAACAATTTATTTCATGATTTGTGCCATTTTAGTCGCAATTCCGTAATTTACAGCGGAGTTCCCTGGATTTTCACATGACCATATAATATGACACCAAAGAAAAACCGAAACTTGCTAGCTGATTTTGGGTTTTCAGGCACAGCTGCTAGTAATACCAGAAATGTAACAAAAAGTGACCCAGTATATTAAAAATCTTTTAACAGAATTTTTTACGATTAAGTGGTCGAAAGAGTTGTTTTCATGACTCTTTACTGAATGTAAGCAAATCCTTTCATAGGCCTACCCATACATAGTATCATAGACGTCAATGTCCACGACCAATTTTGATAGTCATAGTAGGATAAGTATTTGGACAATAAATCGGTCTTAATCTAGAAATAAAGACATAAACACATGAGACTGTTTCTTACTTTCTGTTTTTTTTTTAATCTTAACTATGGAGTATGGTTACTAAGTCAACTGACAGTTGAATGTTTATTTCTTTTCATGAAAACCGAGCAGAATTTGTGTAGGCCTACTTCATTCCTTCTGTAGTAGTTCATAGTAGGCCTTAGTACCATCAACATAATTAAAATAATCACTGCATATAAAAATAGTTGCTTTGCAGAAATCAATCTTCAAAGAAATCTCAAAAGTTTTTTGGATCAAAATAGATATACAGTCAAAACTTGTTATGTCGAGATCGGTAATCTCGAGATCAATTGCTGGTCCTGGTAATTTTCCTTTAATATCTTACTAATAAAAGACCTGATAAATTGAGATCGGAAAAGTTGAAAAACTGCTGATGTTGATGTTAAAACTTGGTCCCGATGTTTAGATTCAGTGTGAAAGTGACCGGTTATCTCTAAGTTAAAATTTTGTACATCGTCATTAAGTCATTGTCATTATATGACTAGTGCTGAACAAATATGCTTTCTCTATCATTTTGAGTACATACAATAAATAAATATCTTAACAAAAATTCCTTTATTTTGCTCTCCGATCTTAAATCTATATATAATGTTGCTTTATATAATTCGTTTTTAGATTTCCTGTTCTTAAATGTATAATGATAGTATCACTTTCGTGATCTAAAACGGAGCATGAGATGTTCTTGTTAAAATGTGAGTGATCTTTACCTGCCACTACAGTTGTGTATTAAGAAATAAATACTCAAACATAATTCATTTCTTTTAGTTTGCTTTGAACATTGTTTGACAAAACACATGGTTTTTGTCACCGTCAGTGTGCACATATACTGACGATAAGAGACAAACAGTATACATGTAGACCTACAAGTATTCTGGCAACTACCAAGATGCTCATGAGAGGATTCAGGAATCTAGTTAGTGACAAACCTTTTAACTCGAAGACCCGTTTATCTCGAATTTTTTGTTTGGTCTAAACGACTACGAAATAACAAGGTTTTGATTATATATTAAAAAGATCAAATAAACATGAATTTTACAAGAAGATGGCATTAACTGACTTATTTATGACAAAGAAGCCAATGATAGGCCAATGGGCCTAGCTACTAGTACATGTATGATAAAAACAAAATACTGATCATGGCAACCAAAAACATTCAAATTGTGAGTAAAATTCTGAATAGGTCGCCATTTGATGACTAGAAGTAATGCTGACTTAGAGCCCTGCAACTCTGTGTACGATATTATTTGGGCCTGTGTAAATGTCACAGTAGGAGCTGAAGGATCGTCATCATCGTAACACCCATATTCAGGATCATCACTGCAAAGAGTTTTGATGATAAAATCATCAATGATTGTTAAAAAAAGTTGTTGCTGTTTACATTTTCACAGACAGGAAGGCAAATAGCATCAATTAAATCACGACACACATGGTCAAACATTGACAAATTTCATCGCCAATGGTTTTTGCCAGTGTTTAATCGATGATATCTCTCTTTAGTGTTAAAATTGACCTTTTGTATGGGAAAATGGGGAACAGATGGCGGTGTGTGGGTTTTGGTATTAAAATGGGGGAATTACATGGGAGGAAATCCGATGGGGGGTGCACACAAAATTGTGCATTTTTTATGGAGACATTAAACAGGATGGATAAAACACTATATATTAAGCATATATTGCTCAAATTGTCACTAAAGCCACTTAGTTAATAATATCTCTTTGCTTTTTAATCATTTTGTATGTTTCTTTTAGCTGTGTGTTATTTTGGAGCCCATGCAGGAACTGATGTCTCGCCATAAGGCTTATGGATTAAATCCAAGAGATTGTCTCAAAACTACGCTGTTTCAAAAGTGGCAGAGAATGGTGTCACCTCCAGGAAAAGGAAAGCAAGGTACAACAAACATCAAGTGTTGTTATTGTTTACTAATCAGTTAATGTTCACCATTCAGTTAATGATATTTTCACAGTAGGGGACCTGTGTTGATTCATTGTTATTCTCAGAATGCTTTGTAAATTGTGCCAACTGTTCAGTATTTTCATCCTTATGTATTAAAGTTTTGTTGACAAGTTCATCAATTAAGTGTGTCCCAAAATATCTTGTTTAATTTTGAAAACTAATTAATTAAAGTTTCTTATTTGACAGAGTATGCTTAGAACAAAACATAAATAAAAAATACATTATGTAATTACCAACAATATACAGACTGAAATGATGACTATTTATCATGTTACATTTTGACATATGTCAGCACTTGCATCGAGGTAGCCGGAACTCTGATATGAAATATGATCATTAAAGATTCAAGTGTATTGCTTTCAAACTCTTATTATCAATTCAATATTTCTAGAAACAACAAGGCAGCCAAGTAAAAGAAGAAAAAGAAAGTCCTCAGCAGGAAGTGCTGGAAACATGGCATCTGGGGCACCTGCAGGAAAAAAAAGATCCCCTGGACCTCAGGGCATGCCTACATCTGTACCCGGGGTAAGTAGCTTTTCTTTTATGTACATAACAAATGTATGGGTCATTGGAGGTTTTTCTATAGTTTTTTGTGTAGGCATCAAAGGATTATTTCAAATTTTGTAAAAAGAAATTCAGTGTGTGTAGATATAGATAAATTATATATACAGTCAAACTTGCCTTAGCGACCCCCCTCATATAACGACTTCCTGTCCATAACGACCGTATTTGAACTGCCCCTTGAGAATTTCTATATATATTTGCCCCCTATATAGCGACCGGCGACTGCTGTATTTTGTCCGCTGGTGGTTGTCCTATTTGCGTATAGTGACTGCTTATACACTTACGTACTCTTGGAAGGGAGATAACTCGTAGATAATTCTCGCAGGACAATTCGAGACTTAATCAACAACATGGCGCAATACACGATGCTTTGACAGTCACAACACACCTGGAGGTGTCAATTAACATCCCGGGTAGTAATTACACACTCGGACGTGCTTTATGACAGGGTGTTTTTACAACCAGGAATTAACAATCTTTGCTGACTGATAGATGTTTTGTTTTCGATCATCAATTTATGACCAAAGTTTCTGGTGATGATTACTTAATCGGCGAAAGACTAAGACTTAAAAGAAAAAAATTCAGAAAGGACACACTTTGTGACAAGGTGTTTTTACAAACAGGAGCATTTAAATATCA
The DNA here is from genome assembly GCA_030159075.1 of Atrina japonica. Classification (NCBI taxonomy): domain Eukaryota; kingdom Metazoa; phylum Mollusca; class Bivalvia; order Pterioida; family Pinnidae; genus Atrina; species Atrina japonica. The sequence goes on along the minus strand of BROG01000472.1, from coordinate 276,431 downwards.
TCGCTGAATGATTGATGAATTGTTTTCTCGTATTCTGGAATGCTGTAACTAATCGAACATCACTTGATTAGCAAGTCAACATCTCAATCCAAAGAGTAAAATCGCCGGCGCTCGTAGCATTGGATTACGTATAATAAAATGATAATTAAATAAAATTCAACTATCTACATCTTTCTGTACATTCTTACACTTCTGACTCGTGTGACTTAACAACACAGACCACCGACTTTGAGCACATTTTAGATATTTGTTTCAGTTTTAATAATGTGCCGTATCCTCGATGTACATGTATAATTCAATTACATCATAAATTAATTTAAATTATTTAAAACATTGAATTATTTCATTGTTATTTTTTTATTATTATTTACATGTTATGCATGTATTAGCTACAGGGATTTTCTATGACTATTTTTGGTATGGTTACAGGACCCTTCCCAATGCAAAAATGGCTTATATTTTCCCAAAAAGATGCAAAAATTCTAAATTTGGATTTTTTTTAACAAAAAATGAATATTTTCCAATTGTCCAGACTCTGGAGTTAGGAAAATCCTTTTAGTAAATAATACAATATACATTTAATCACTAAATGAAATATCTAACCATGGAAGAAATATGTAGATGGAAATAATAAAAAGTCATCTCCAATACCTTGGATTTCATATCTCATGTGACCCTTTATATAAAGACCACCTGTCTATAAAGACCGTTTTTGTAATTTCCCCTGAGCGGTCTTTATATACAAGTTTGACTGTATTATAATATAGATATTTTTAGATAAACCTTCCAAAGGCTCAGTGTGACCTATAGCGATCGTCTTTTGTTTGTCGTCATCTGTTGTTAACAGTTACACATTTTTACTTCTTCTCAAGAACCAATGGACCAATTTTAATTAAACCTGGTATATAGAATCCCCATGTAAAGTTTACAAATGAAAAGGAACTAGGACCCATAGGGGCCCCAAAAAGGACCAAAACTTGGTAATCTTTAAAAATCTTCTTTTCATGAACCAATGATGAGATGAATTTCAAATTTTGTATCCATGATTGTTAAGTCAATATCTAAAAAGTTTGTGAACAAAAATAAAATCTGTCCATAAGTTGTTATGAATTAAATAAGGATCATTTTGACGAAATTTGAAGTCATGGGGTTAAAGATCAAGGTCACAGGCACCTAAATAAATGGAAAATGTAAGTTCTTTTTGTAAAATTTTAGACATTTTTGACTACTTCTGGAGAACCATTGGGCTAATTTGAACCAAATTTGGCAGGAAGTATAACCCTTTAAAGCCACATAAAGTCTGCAGATGAAAAAGGGCTAGGACCAAACATGGCTGTCATGGCTAAATATAGAATGAATTAGTCAGCAGATGTTTTGGATTTGATACATGTATTTCCAAAATTATTAATGCTAGAGAAAAAATCGTTACCTCAAAATGAGCAGCTTGCAAAAATCTACCAATAATTCATTTTGATGGTAATTGTCTGGTCGACCTATATGTGAGTTATTTCCCCTTTTGGTGAATTTTTCATTTTTTTTAATGTTTTTTCACATTATCTTGAAAAGGATAATAGAGAGAAAGTGAAAGAAGCAAAAATGATCACCACGCAAAGATCTACAAAAAAGTCAATAGGGCCAAAATTGTCAGGTCACCCCCTTATGGGAGTTATTTCCCCTTTAAGTTGATTTTTCATGTTTTTGGATGTTTATTGACATTATCTTGAAAAGTTTAATACCTAGAGAAAAAGTGAAAGAAGTAAAATTGTTCAGCACACAAAGGTCTACAAAAAGTCAGTACTGCTGAAAATGTCAGGTTAACCCTAAAATGGGAGTTATTTCCCCTGTGGTAGGAGATCACGTAAAAAGTTCTGTAACTAGTATTACTTACTTTTAAAAGGTAAATTATCGACGTTTTTAATTAAGTCAGCTTCCAGCATGAAAAAAGCAAAGTAGATCTTGTCTTGAATGTTTCGTACTTTCTCTTGTACACATAAAATTTATGTACGCACCTAGCAATATGTATTTTCACACCAGCTGGTTTTAGATGTCATCGCTATGGTCACAAATAATTTATTTCTTTTAACTACAACTGCAATGTTCGTAGACCTCTCCCAACCGATTCCGTCTAGCTACATCACGATGTTAACACTTCTTCAAGAGTGCCATCTACCGGACCTCGTCATATGCAATTTAGAGACATCGATTCTATTTTTAAATTCTCAAAGCACATGGCGAAAAAACGTGGTGACTGACATAGCACTGGTGATAGACTTTTAGCAAACGGAATATAACTAAAACGCTAAAATGCTGAAATGTTGTTTATGTCCATTATATTTTTTAACATCCAGGAATAGGTTAAAAGAATATTATCCATGTATTTCACAAAAAAATCTGGATATGATCAAAATATGGAAAATCACCCCAGAGAAAAAATTCTAAATCTGCTAGAACTAAAAATAATCCTTTACACATGTCAAATAGAAATTAATTATTACTGAATTAGTGTTAAAAAGAAATATTTAAATTCATTAAATTTTAAGTAATCCTAGTTACATAAATAACTATTGGATATATATATATATCGGTATTTATATCCGGCCATTGAATTTATATATATATATATATATATATATATATATATATATATATCGGTATTTATATCCGGCCATTGAATTTGAAAATTGGCCAATAAATTTCAGATTTGGCCAAAACTTTGGCCGATAAATTAAAAATCCAGAGGAAACCCTGGTTATTCAGCAATGGTAGTTGGATGGTAACATAGAGTGAAGTGACTGACATCACCACATATAAATGAGCATCACATTTTCACTTTTTTCTGTCTTTTCTCTAGGATGTAATGGTAGTAGGTGAACCTACACTGATGGGTGGAGAATTTGGTGACGAAGATGAAAGAATGATCACTCGTTTAGAAAATACTCAGTTTGAACCCAATAACACTGAGGAAGATACCAAAGACTTTAAACACTCACCAGCTTTACAGCATAGTCCCTGGGGTCAGGACAAGAAGACCCCAACAGGTGGCAGTGGAGGGGGAGGTGCGGGAACCCCAGGATCAGCTCAATCAGCTCAACAAGATGAGAGTAAAGTTGAATGACAGTGTAATCATTTGTGCGACTTTGATATATAGTTCTATTGTGAACATTCATGAAGTTGTATAAACATTTAAAGAAACGTTATCTGACACAAGATAAGTAACTTTATTCCTCATGAATCTAGTGACCTTGTGGAGTTTCCTTTGAGTATTTCAAAGAGCTCAAATGTTTGCGAGAAAAGGTTTGTTACCTTATTTGTTGCTACTTTCCAGCATCATTCTTTTTATCATAATAACATTTTGTATTCAGTTTACATTGATTTTTTGGAATGGTTGGTATCTAGATTATTGGATAATGGATACTTTTTCATTATTTGTAATAAAATAACAACCATACTGAACCTCAGTATGTCTTATTTGATAACACAGAATGTCAGAAAAAATGTCAAATAAAAGAACAATACATCATAGTAATAAGATGTAGGGGACACAGCTATTTGTTTTTAATAGAAAATATAATTTGTTAGTATGACATGTTTTAAACTCTTTGAGAATTTTTGCCTATAAATTGGATTAACAAGTTCTTATTTTCATTATGTTAATGGTAATACATATATTAAATCCTGACCATAGATTGGTCATATCTGAAACATGTCTAGATTTTGATGTACAAATTAACATTTTGAATTTTAGTAATGACTTAACGTTATATTTTTGTAGTGCTGAAACTCTGAGCAAAGACTTGAAATTTCTTGCTGTGCAAGTACTTATAAAATGTATAATACATACAATTACAAACACAGGCTTATACTGCATGTATGCATTTATATACTATTTTTTATTCAATGATTTACAAACTAATATGTCATTTTATATTGTACACCTTGATGATTTTTTCTGGGGGGGTTGGAGGGTTACTTTGAAATAATGAAGATCTGCATTGCAGTATCAAATCATCATATTTCATTTATTATATAGAAATTGATCTTAAATCATTTTAGAGGAATCCCTACACACACTGAGGTTAGAGTGCATAGTTTTAAATTTTTGAATACTTGCATTTCTCCTGTGCAAACACAGAGTAAATTATTGATGTCATTGATTATTGATAATGTCATCTCATTAAGGAACGGGTGCCCTTTGCAGACCCCTGAGATGATTGTTATGATGAAGATAAATATTCTCATCTTCATTGCTGTTTTTTTATCATTATTTGTTTTGAACTTTATACCTAATGTGAAAATGTATCTCATAACAAAAAAGATTGCACTATATGGAAAATCATTAACTTAACAAGTTTTGCTTTACACTGATGAGTAAACCAAATAAAAGTGTCTCTCTGGTGAAAAAAAAAATCAACGAAATGCTCATTTTATTTTTTCATTGAACCAGAATATTGACCTTCCATGTTACAGGAATTGATTATTCAGAGGCATATTTATTAAGATTTTATGTGGAAACAAAAATGTCTTGACTACAGTCTAACACTTGGACTGTATTTAGTCAAGGTACTGTTAAATATTAAGCTTTTGCACTTTAAATGGGCCTTTGTTAAATGATTTTGCTCAACTGTAAACTGATCTGAGTTGCACATATTCAAATTTACAAGCCATTTTATTTCTATATCAAGATCCAATCATAAAAACTTTTCAGAAGGCAGCTACATACACTTCAGCATATTACATCTGTAATCGAATAGTTTTAAGGTTTCCTCTTACATTTGTAATGCACTGGTATATTTCCAAAACACTTTGTGGGACAAGGCAACAGAGTGACTGTGCTCAATTGTTGTCCATTGCTATCCGTGTGTGTGTGTGTGCATCACAAGATGTTTTTTTTAAACTGTCTAAACAGCCATGCCAATTCTCTTCAAATTTTGTTCTTTTTAGAAAATGTAATGTACAGATATTACAATTTTCATGCATTTCAAGACTTTTGTGTCCAAGGTATTTTTAATTGGATGGAATATTTCAGCATCTCAGAATGTTTATTAATGCCTTGATTTTGATTAGAGTGGAACTCAACAGTAGTTTCATTAATGGCAGTTGCAGTCGAAATGGTTAAGTGTGCGAGTAGTACAAATGTAGTCGGTAATAGACTTTTTGGTGTGTAACTTGATGTATCTCCACATATCTCATTTTTTTCACTCTTTTATTTAATGTTGTATGGTGTTTGTATAAATTTTTCTAGATGTTTGTAACATTGTTTTCCACTCTCATTTTTCCCCATAACATTTTATGTACCTTTTAACATACATTTCATTCATGTCTTTTTTTCTTCAATGTCTCATTTTTACTGTCAATTGAGTGTTTTTGTTGTTGTTGAATTTCAGGATACATCTATATAAATTTTTAATACAGGTGCTCACTTCATTTCTGTTTATTATTATTCTTTCATCTTTCCTCCAGAACTTTGTCTTTTGCATTTCTTGACAAAAACCTGCCACATTGATATAAAGCTTTACTGGAATATTAATAGGCAAGTGCAGATGTGCCCTGGCCTCTCATTTTTGTTTCCTATTTACCAATCAGTAACAAGACACCTGAACATTTATCACACTCTTTACCAAATCTTAATGAAACTTTACAGTTCTAAGTACAAATTGGCAAGTGTACCTTCTCCCCCATTTTTCTGCCCCTGGCCCAAAAGGTCTGCTGGGGCATATATTGTTTGTATCGTCTGTCCGTCTGTCTGTAATTCCGTCCCGCTTATATATAAAGTGAAATATTTCAAGTTTGGATTGTGATACAGTAACCAAACTTAGACTGTAAGTTCATCTAAAGAGTTGCTCATATTTCACTGACATCAAATGCCCCTTGGGGGTGCACTTTGCTGACATCACATGCACCTTGGGGTTGGGTGGGGTTATTTTATTTGTCAGCATAGAAGTTTGTTTGGACCGGGGGCATTTGTGTTTCACAAACACATTTTGTTTCCCAGCTAGCAAACCAATAATGCAGACAAGGATGAAACTTTTTCAGACACATTTCTCAATAATGAAATGCTAGATTCTTTTGAAACTTTCTAAGTAATGATGGACAAGTGTAGATACAATCCATTGTTTGGGGGTACCAATTACAATACACCTTCTTTACAATTCTCTGTTATCCATTAAGATATTTTTAAAACACTATACATTATCAAATATGCTTCGGGACCTATGTTGATATAGATTATTCTTCATGATGGTTGTGAAGAAAGGGAGAACAAATTAAGTTTTCAGATTTTAGGCTATATTTCTATATGTTATTTATTATATATACATTAGCAGATTAAGTATATAAAAACCTTGTAAAGTACTCTGACAACTTTAGTGCTATTGCTTACTCACAAGCTAAACAATTATTTTGCAGATGTGAGCCTTGTGTGATCACAGAAACACTCTATTAGGGTTGGGGACTGTTTTCAGAATTTATGACTTGTGCATGTTCCAGTTAGTATACTGGTAGTATCTGGTTTTGATTAACATGTGTATAGCATACTCGTACTTATAGTCCTGTATTTTATAGGAATGTACAGTGTTCATGCAATACACATGTAACATAAAACTAGTATACAAGTTTAACCTGAAGTGGTTTTACAAATTATAATTTGCAGTACAGGTTTGCATCTTAATTGGTTATCCAACTCTTTAAATAGTGCAATGAATAAAAAAATTTCAGTAAACACAAATATTTTATAAAGAAGGAATACATTCTGAATGAGCCTCATAAATTCTGCCTACAAAAAGTTTATTTAGAATGATAAGGAAATTCAATAATAGCTATGTAATTGCTTGAACTATATTGAAGTTGTGTGTGTACATGTACAAATGGACGCAGCAAGAGTTATGTCAAATATCTCATTTTTGTTGACAAGTCATTTTGTCATGCAGTTTGGTTTATTTAACCACCCCCCCCCCAAAAAAAATCTACATATTTTTGTAAGTTCAATTTCTTTGTTATTAGTTTCTTGTAGTGAATGAAAGTGGAATTGTTGTGTTTTTGCAATTTTAGAATTTACGTCGAAGATCTCTATATAATTGTGTATGAAGAGTTAAAACGTTTATTCAGAGATTTCATGTCAATATAAGTGTTCCATATCTTGTATACATTTAGATTTGTAGGATTTTTGGTCTAATCATTAATGTCATCAGTTGTATCATTGTATAAAAAACATTATTTATGGCAAATAAATTTCATAGAACATAACAACATTTGTTTTGAATATGTAGCACTATTGACCCACAGTCTATAGGCCTGTTTGAAAATGTGAGTTATCTCCCGTAATGGCGGAGCTCTTTTGTGTTGTTTACAACTTCCAGGCAGTATCCTAGCAAAGTAGAATACGTGGTAAATATGGATGTCAATGTAGTTCCAGAATTTCATCCTTGGAGCATGAAGCATTTCAAATTTTTCTCTGTGAACATGGAGAGATTGTTTCAGGAAACAAATTCTGCATGAATTGCAAAACGGATTGTTCCTGAGTGATCTACATGGATGTATGATTCAAGTTTGTATTTTTCATAAAAATCGGAATCTTAATTTTTTAAGCGTTTTGAGGTCTAGACTGTCATTTTCATTCAAAATTCTATAGCTGTTATGACTTGGCAGCTGTGCCTCACTCCCCACCTCGGACCCGGGGTCTCCACATGCATCGGACCAGAGCCACAAGACACAAAGGAGCCGGTCGATGATCTGCCAGAAGGCCCCTCCCATCCGGGAGCCGAGGGCCGACCAACTCGGGGAGAAGAGGACCCTGAACCGGCCAACGCCACCACCAGGTCCTCAGTTCAAGTCTACTCCTTAGGGGCGAGCACGTGTAACAAATTTCATCATGGTTGCACGTTAAACACAAGGAGCCGTTCCGGAGCTACAGGGGTAGCACCGTCATGTGGCAAGGGCTTTGAATATTTACGCTGCACGTTAAATCAACTCCAATCGATTGATCAATTGTCATTTTCATTCATTTTTGCATGATTTCCTCAATTATCTCCCCTTGCATTCACTTTGATGTATTCATTTAATGTGTTTAACTTGTAATTAGGTGAAGAAATATTTTTGTGCAAGAATTGTGCCAAAAATTGATTTCTAGAATTTATTATGAATTTTTTAAAACAGCAATATTTGTTTCTTGGCGATTGAGGCCCTCTTGTTTTTTTGTAAAATACAATTAACATATATAAATACTGTATTTTAACTTATTTTTTGCATATAGTAAGACGACTTATACCTTTGTTTAATATTTATTTTATTTGAGTCACAATCATATGACAAAACAATACAGAGTAAATTGGGATTTGAAAACAAGCATAGTGCTTATACTAATTCATCTCCCATGTAACCATACAAAACATTAAGCAGTCACATATTAATTAAAAACTTGTACATATAGATAAAAAGAAACAATATTATGGAGAAAAGAGAGAAAGAAAAAAGGTGAAAAAGTAAAAGGAAAGAATTTTGCAAACAAAAACAGATGGTGGTAGCACACGACTGCAGCTACAGCTAGGCTAACGTTGTTTTAGTCTTTGCCTCGAAGTTATGAATTTTGAAAGGGAAGGCGTGGTTGTATTGATATACGAATAACTCATAAATAACAAATTGAAACGCTTTGATTTTACAATGAATTCATGCACATGTAAGAATGTTTTTGTTTGTCACAAATATTGCTTCTAAGTCTCCATATAACAGAAGATTCACATTTAGTGGGAGCCGGCCTGGCTCAGTCGGTAGCGCGCTCGACTCTTGATCGTGAGGTCGTGAGTTCGAGTCCAGCCGGCGGCAGGTTGGTTTTCTGTCTGTCGGATGAGACAGTAAAAACCGTGGTCCTGTGTCACAGTAGGTGTCGGCACGTTAAAGAACCCTCACCGCTCAATGGGCGTAAGTGCCGAGCATAGGCCAAAATTTGAATGCCTTCACCGGCATTTGGTGACATCTCCACGTCTCCATATGAGTGAGTGAAATATTCTTGAGTGGGACGTTAAACAACAATAAACAAACAAACACATTTAGTGGCCTGCCTATTTTGTTTAATAAATTAGCTCTCTGTTGCGTGTAAAATCTACAATGTAAAAGGAAGTGAGAAGTTGATTCAACAGCACCTCATAAGCAAATGGGATCTGATTCTATCTTTTTAGGTGTAGATGGTGTTTTAATGAGTTACAACTCATCCGTTACCTAGCGTGCTGTATTTGCGCCCAGCGAGTTCCTACATAAGTGTTGCTGTACAGGGGTATTGTGAGTGTGTTTTAGTGATTGTTTAAACTTGCCAATGGAGTTTTGAATATGAAGTGGTAGACTGTTCCATAGTCGGATAGATGAAGGAAGAAAGCTGTTGTAATGGTAAGTAGTAGAGCACTGAATATTTATTAGGTTGTGGGCGTGTCTTGTATTATGTTGGTGAACAGAGGCATACCGAGGGGGATGAAACTTGCAAGATAACTGGGAGAGAGACCCTTTAAAATTTTGAAATATTGGATTAATTTATGTTGTTCACGTCTTTTTTTCAAGTGTAACCCAGCCAGTTTCTTTATATAAAAGACTTAAACTTGCTACCTTAGTAGCTCCAGTGACAACTCTAGCCGCTTCGATGTTGATTTTTTCAATTTTTTCTTTATAATAATTAGGACAGTTGTGCCATATTATATCAGAGTATTCAAAGAGAGGTCTCACGAATGAGAAATACATACTCTCAAGTGTTTTTCTGTTAAGTTGGAATTTGAGTGTGCGTAAAATATTGAGTTTCTTAGTTGCGTTTGTAATGATGTTATCAATATGAGTTCCCCAATGAAGATTGTTGTTAAATGTTAGTCCCAAATGTTTGTCTTCAATAACTTCCTTTATTGGAATGTTGTTCATTGTTAAGACGGGATGTATAGTAGGTGTTTTTTTTTTTTTTTGGAAATAAGTAAGCTTTCAGTTTTTTGCGGATTGAAGTTCACTAGCCATCGTTCTGCCCATATGTGATTTTTTTTCGAGGTTTTGGTTAAGTGTCTGTGCGTCATGGATGGTAATATATATTGATGTATCGTCTGCAAATAGTTTTATGTTACACGAAGCCTTTCGGACAATGTCATTAATGAAAATTTAAAATAGTAGTGACCCCAAAATAGATCTCTGAGGGACTCCAGCGTTTATTTGCATTGAATTAGACTCTTTGCTATTCGGTATAACTTTTTGCTTTCTGTGACATAAGTAACTTTCAATCCATTGTAGAAGATTATTACGTATACCAAAGGAATGTAATTTGTACAGTAGCCCTTTATGCCACACTATCGAAAGTCTTACTTATGTCAAAAAACACAGCCCTGACTTCTTTACCATTATCTAGTGCTGTTGAAAATTCATTATACAAGTAAAGTAATCGATTCACTGTAGAGTCAACTTGAGTAAAGCCAGACTGATGAGGCGACAAAAGGTTATAGCTTATTATATGGTTATAGATATATTTGTAAATACACAAATAGCTTACCAATAATACTTAGAAGGGAAATTGACCTATAATTTTCCATTTTTTAAAGGATTATTTTTTAAGACAGGGACAACATTTACAATTTTCCAAGAGTTTTGAAATGTTCGTGTAGACAGGGATAAATTAAAAAGTTAAGATAAATTCGAAGCCAAAGTATCTTTTGCCTCTTTTAACATATTTGAACTTATAAGATCCGGTTCTACTGCTTTGTTTGGATTTAACCATTTAATAAAATAAGATACATCAGATTCAGTGACAATAATATTTTCTAACGTAGAAGTTGGAGTTTGTATAAGGTCGGGAATAGTCTTATTTGTATCATCTATAGTTGATTGGGATGCAAAAAAGGTGTTGAGAAGTATAGCTTTGTCTATGTCATCATGAAAAACCTCACCATCGTCGTTTATAAGTACGGCAATAATTTGTTTTGATGCAGAAGGTAATGTTAATTGTTTTACAAGTTTCCACCAGTCTTTAGACCCAAATTTATTTGAATTTACTTTGTTAGATATGTTGCCGTAATATTGTTGCTTTGCTGTTCCGAGTTCATTTATAATTTTATTCCTTATAGTCCTAGATGCTGCCCATTGATTAGTACTGTAAGTATGTTTACCTTTAGTGTGGATTCTGTTTCTTTTTCAAATCATTTTGCGAATATTATTTGTCATCCACGGAATATAATTTTGACGTATTGTTACTAGTTTGTTGGGTATACATGTAGATGCGGTGTGTGGGATAGTTTCAGTACGTGATTCTGTATTTGAGTCGATTGATTATTAGGTCCCAATTTGGGGAGGATAATATTTCTCTATACAGGTGAAAATTAGCTTTATTATATAACCAAAGTCGTGTTTCGGGGCATGTTTAATCCTTTGGCTATCGAAACCAACTTGTTATTTGAGCGAAATAGGTTTAGGAGACCAACACTTCTTTCTCTGTTGGTTTGTTTTGGCCAAACGACGTTTGTTTACATTAACAACATAGATGGTGTAAATTTACATGTGCCCTAGTGTATGTTCCGAGTCATTTATTTTATCTGATGTACTTGTATCTTGAATATCGTTTACTCTATACATTATACATATCATATTATAAATTACTGACTTCGGTCATGTACTGGCATTTTACAAGACGTTTTGAATGTTTTTAAAAAGGTATATATCTCCCCCCTTTTATGCCACAAAAGTGCTGCCTACTTGAGTTTTAACGTGTTTTATACCTCTTGGTTGGTTATTAAATAATTAAACATAGATTATGGTAAGAATAATATTCAAACATTGAAGTTAAGCAGGACAAGATTTACACTGCCCCTTGACAAGCTTTCCTCGGTTTAGAAAATTCTAAAGTCGTTTTATGGTTGGCGAGTTTTTACTTTTTACTCAGATGAGTAAATTCTTAACTTTTGAGAATAAAATTTGTGTCAGAATTTTCCTTGTTTGTGGTCTCGGGCCCTGATTAAATCTTATATAGTGTGATAACTGCATATGCACATTGGTGGATCTATAGGGGGTAATGGGGATTGTTTTCCCTCTTTGACAATCTTATGCTCACCTGGGCATCGTTTCACAAAAGGTCGGGAACTTTACGATTACCGATTAGGTTTATGACCATTCACCAACAACGTTTACAACCGTTATATAAAGCAAGAGGGAGTGCATTTTTCACACTATCAGCTTTTGTTTCAAAACTATTGAAGGAATTTTAACGGAACTTTGCAGGAAGCAAGTGCTCTAGGTCCTTTACCAAATTTGTAATTGTTAGCCAGATTGGCCCAAGGGTGGATCCTGGGCGGGGCAGAATAGGTCCCAAAAGGTACCCTCTTTGAAAATCTTCTCCAGAACCACTACATAAATTGAAAAAGGATTTTTTCCGAGTGATCTACATGGGTGTATGATTCAAGTTTGTATTTTTCAAAGAAATCGGAATATTAATTTTTGACACATTTTTAGGTGTTCTCAGACTTTGTCATTTTCATTCATTTTTGCATGATTTCCTCAATTATCTCCCCCTGCATTCACAATGATGCATTCGAGTGTTTTACTTGTATATATTTTAAAGTTACTGAGCAAGAATTTTGCCGAAATTTGAATTTTTAAATTTTTTGATGAATTTCTTAAAACAGCAACATTTATGTTTCTAGGCCAGATCAGCCTACATGTTCATAATTATTTTTCTTGGTCTTCTTTCCACATTTGTAGATGGTTCTCACGGGAGTGATTCAGGCCCTCTTTGGCCTCTTCTTTTGTTGTTTTTGCAGTTAGACAAAGTACCTGTTTTCCAGTAAATGCATAAAATCAATACATAGATTCTAGTTTATTCTCCTTCATATAGACGTGTACAATGATGTACATCACTCAGATTTAATTAGTTTTTCAATCCATGCAACGGTTCTGGAGAAGATTTTTTAAACAGGGGTACCCCCTGGGGACCTCTTTTACAATTTAGCCCACTATTGCAGCCCCATTCTGACACCTGCGACAACCATTAATAACTTGAATATAAATTTCACAAACTGTATATTACCTGTTCTTGAGAAGAAGATTTTTAAAGATATTTCCCTATATAAACCTATGTTAAACTTTGGCCCTCTATTGTGGTCCCATCTTGACCCTGGGAGCCACCATTTGAGCAAACTTGATCTACACTCTATCAGGATGCTTTCATATAAGTTTTGTCATTTTTGGTACAGTGGTTCTTGAGAATAAGATATTTTAAGACACCCACCCAATTTTTAATGATTTTCAATTATCTCCCCTTTGATATGGGCCTGGCCCTTATTTGAACAAATTTTAATCCTCTTCACCCAAAACTGCTTTGTGCCAAGTTTGAATCATATTAGCCCAGTGGTTTTGGAGAAGAAGTCAAAAATGTGAAAAGTTTACAGACAGACAGACAGACAGACAACAATCAATCAGAAAGCTTACTTGAGTTTTCAACTCAGGTGAGCTGAAAACCTCACATTTCACTCAACTAAGATACTTCTATAAGATTTTAACAGATTGTAGCTCAGTTTCTCTTCAAATCAAGTTTCTGTATACATTGTTTCTCAATTCTGAATTTTCTCAAATCTAGCCCCCTATTGCTGCCCTTCGGTTCAGGTGAGCTAAGAAATGACCACCACCGTATAACTGAGAAATTAAATTTACAGAATAAAGAAACAAAATTTGGATGCATTATTTCACAAATAATTTATACTGATAATTTCCAAAAAATTGAACAAGTAAGGAGAAACATAAGTGTTCAGTAATCTGCCAAATTTAAAGGTAATACAGAGTAGCATATGTCTGATAGATGTTACGTATTTAATGATGAATCAACCGTCAAATTCTTGAGGTGGTCTGTCATTGTAATCTTCCTTTAGCAGCAGAGAATCAAAAATAGATATTTGTTGTCCAGCCATTAGCATTCCTAACGAATAATGAAACAATAATGTTACTCCTAATGTTCTCTTAAATGCAGTGTTCTTTTTAAATTGTTCCACAACAAACTCTAAAATGTTGTATTTTCTTGGTTCAAATGTTTGAAAGATTGTAGAAACTGCAAGTGGAGCGACACATCCAAATGCCGCTTGGATAAGTCCTGAACGGGTTTCTGTGCATATATTACACCTCACATTTCCTTTCAGTATTTCATTTCTCACATAATGTTGTTGTAAAACTAAAGAGGCCACTCCTGGTCCAGCATTCACTGCAAGTAGTGGGGCTATTTTTAGAGCTGATCCTAGTAGTGAAATCCATTTCAAGTGAATAAATGATGCAGATAAACTGGTAGTAGCCATGAGAATAACATTTCCATATGCCAAAGGCCATCTGTAAAAAAGAAAACCAGAATGAATAACAGTAGTGTATGGAAGTCCCCTATATATTTAGTGTTCATAATGTACCCCAGAAAGACCACCGGCCTTCCACAAGTAAATTTGCAAACTTCCTGACAAAATCAGCTTAAGTTTCAGCAGGGCCCAAAACCAGTAAGGTGAGGGACTACATGGTATGATGTTCTAACCACACTGCAAAGAAGGCAAAAATGATCACTGTGATTCCTAAGTCAAATTTATACAAACTCACAATATAGACTTTTATCTAAAATGCTGTTTTTAGGCCAGACATAAAGTGTTCTCTGTTTGCTGTTTACCGATTCTATCCTTTTACCTATGGGTAGGTAGGGAAATTATTTTATTTTATTGGAAATGTTTCTGGCATCGAGTTGGGAAACGATATATTGTTATCTCGCATGTAAGTACTGATGTCATTGTGCAGTCCGTCATTTTCTGTACAAATTATAATGAAAATAACTGTGAATGAGGACACATTAAATATTGCATAAATGTTTGAGACAGACAGGAGAAAAGAGAGGTTATTTGTTATTTCAACACGTTATCACAGAGGTTCATGACAAAGTATAAATAAAATGTAGGTAGATATTCTGGAATCTATCTGTATATGTCAGTGTTCTCCCCAGAAATTTCAGATAGAACCATGGTAGCGCGGATGAATAAATCTGTTGTGTTGCTCATGCTACATGTTCTATTTTGTGTATCATTTCGTGATTATTTGTACATGTATGCACTAGAACATTATAAAAAGTAAAATAAAATAGACAAGAATGTTTAAGATTTGATATATCATACAACAATTATCTATGGAAACTAAATGGTCATCTCATAGTATTTGTTCACTGGTTGTAAGTTAAACAGACTAAATTAGAGAAATACACAAGGTTATGTTAAAGAAAACAGGTGTATAAATTTAATAAATTTCATTTTACTAGTTTTGATATCGTTTTTGTAAAATCATTATGTTTGGACAAATATTTTTGAAATAAAAAAAATAACGGGAGGTAACTCTTATGTAACTGTCTACACGATTTTATGTTTGCTATAACATTATTCCCTTCAGCTTTCATTAAAGGAGGAAACATATCAAACAATTTTACACAGGTGTTTCATAAATTGTTTATCTTGAAGTAAAACATGTATCATACAGCATTTTTGGTTTCCTATTTTTATAAATAGTATTCGTAGAGAAAATACGTGTGTCATTCTGGGATATAGCAGTAGCTTAGGCCAAACTTTATGTCCTGATTCTAAGCGATTTTTTGAGTGAGTCAAATATGAATAAATCCCTTTGGAGATTCTGCCATGTTACCCCACCAGACAGAATTTCCAAAGGGATTAGGGTAAAATCCTGATTTACCCACCCATCCCCCACCCCCCAAATAAAAAACTTAAAATCGGAACAGAAAGTTCGGCAAACTCATTTATGCCCTAATACTGTATTTGGATTGGTAATATATCGAAGAGTTACAAGAGGCAATATTATGAATTTGCAGTTCCTTGATAGGCCAATAGTGTCATGTTAGGTATGTTCTGACCATTATTTTACACTACTCGGATAAAATACTGTTAATATACCATGTTTCATTAAATAAATAATAGCGCCACGGTCCAAATATATACATGTATATTCTCAGAGATCGAGCCGAAGTTAATACTAATACTATATAAAGTTGTGACGGTAATTGAACGTTTCAAAAAGATCGTCAATAAAAAAAATTATTTTTTTGAAAACGGCAATAAAATTTTCCAATTTCCGTGGGTCGGTGGGTAAACAGCAAACAAACTTTAATTTATTTTAGGCCTTACAGCACAATGCAAGTACAAGACTTTTTTTGGTTTCTTTTGGAAAATAGTCCATAGCAATGTATGGTAATTAGGACTTTTATCAACAATTTCAGAAATTTTGGGAACTTTAACTGGAAATATTTCCGCAATTTATTGCCAGTAACTGCAATAAAACATTGTAATTTCAATTCTATTTTACAATGAAGTTAAATGCAGAGTGATTTTCATTCATTTTTGCATGATTTCCTCGATTATCTCCCCTTGTATTCACTTTGCTGCATTCATTTAATGTGTTTAACTTGTACAAACAATGTAATTGGGTGCAGAAATGTTTTTGTGCAAGAATTTTGTCGAAATTTGATTTCTAGAATTTTTAATGCATTTTTTAAGAATGCAAAAAAGAGAGGAGGGGGTTTCATTTTTCCCTATCAGGTTTTGTTTCAAAACCACTGAATGAATTTTGACGAAACTTTATAGGAAAGAAGTACTCAAGGTCCCATGGCTTGACATCAATGTTTGTCCAATTGTCTGTGTCCAGGTGAAAATCGGCTCGGACAAGTAAATCTTCCTAAGCACTTGCCTGAGAGGACAAATTAAAATAAACAACAATATTTATAATTTGTGATTACAAACCTATGTGTATCCATTTAATGTCTAATTCAAAAGTGATGATTGAATTACTCAGATAAATTTACATCGACATAGTTTTGTCTTCGTATGAATAATTAGGTGTTGAAATGAAATCATAATAAGATAGGTGCGGATGTAGAGTCATGAGGTCTTTCGACAAATAATCACTAAAACGCTTGTCACCTAGGAGAAATTTGAGCTTTTAAGGCTGCAGTGACACTAACTTGATAAGAGATTTGCTCTGTTATCATACATGTAAACATGGGTTTGACAATTTAATGGTTAAGGCTGATGTAAACAATTCATAAACAAAAAATGCTGAGAATTAAGTTGCAAACAAACAAAAGAATGAATGCAAGAAAAGTTTAAGAACATTCTGCAGTCAATCAACTGCACATGATCAAGCTTCCAATATTAAGGTTTTCTTAATAAAGTGACAAGTTCTAGACATTATCGTAGTGTGTGAATACACATACTTTTTGTGTCTTGTTTAGTTTTTGGTAACATCTCTATCATTGTTGTTGCTTTAATTTTTCGTTGTCTGATGAATATTCTCTTATTTAATAGACCTGATGATTTTTTTTTTATTTTGGATTTTTAAATTTTTTTTTATCAAAAATTTATATATTTTTTTTCAATCCTATGTCAGCTATGAATCATGTAAATTACAGACAAGTGGATTTGGGATTCGGACAAATAACTTTTGGTTATTACTTGTCCAATGGGACAAGTGAAAAAAATTCTACCAAGTTTATAGTTTTCAGACAGATCGGCCCAGCGGTGGATCTGGGTGGGGCAAAATAGGTCCCATAAGGTATCCCTGTTTAAAAATCTTCTCCAGAACAGCTGCATGAATTGAGAAACATATTGTTTCTGAGTGATTTACATGAATGTATGATATAAAGTTGTATTTTTCGTAGAAATCTAAATATTGATTTTTTATGCGTTTCTGACGTTTTTTCAGACTTTGTCATTTTCATTCATTTTTGCATGAGTTCCTCAATTATCTCCCTTTGCATTCACTTTGATGCATTCATTTAAAGTGTTTTACTTGTAATTTGGTGAAGAAATCCCTTCGGCAAGAATTTTTTATGAATTTTTAAGACAGCAAAATGACGGGGGTTGCATTTTTCACAAGCTATTAGCTTTTGATTCAAAATCACTGAAAGAATTTTGACGAAACTTTACAGGAAGCAAGTACTAAAGGTACTCTACCAAGTTTGTAGTTTTCAGTGAGATTGGCCCAGGGATGGATCATAGATGGGGCAAAATAGGTTACAAAAAGGTACCCCTTTTTAAAAATCTTCATGAATTGAAAAACAGATTGTTTCTGAGTGATCTTCATTAATGTATGACTCAATTTTGTATTTTTCATAGAAATCGGAATGTTAATTTTTGACAAATTTTTTAAGTCTTCAAACTTTGTCATTTTCAGTTTTGCATGATTTCCTCAATTATCTCCCCTTGCATTCACAATAATGCATTAATTTCATGTGTTTTACTTGTTTTTAGGTGAAGAAATGTTTTGTGCAAGAATTATGCTGAAATGTAAATTTTAGGTATTTATATGAATTTCTTAAAACAGCAATATTTATGTTTCTTGGCCAGATCAGCCTACATGTACATATTCTTCTTGGTCTTCCTTCCACATTTGCAGATGGTTTTCAGGTGAGAGACTAAGGCCCTTTTAGGCCTCTTGAAGAAAGAATTGTAAATTGTACTAAAATTTGAATTTGATATATATGAATTATTGATAAATTCTGAAGGAAAATTAAATATATGGTTACCGGTAAGTCTCACAAGTCCAAATGTCAAAAATGCTTTTACAATATGAAAAAAAACAACTACTACCCAGACTACACTGATAGAGAAAATTGTATATGTATCTAATATTGGATGATTTTAACCATTTTTCCAACAAATTAGGAAACTTTCTGAAGGGGAAACAGCCTAATTTTAGGGGTAATTAAAGGCAAAAAATATCAAGTGCTGAAATAATTCTACAAAACCTTACACTTCTTTTTTTGGTTCCCATTTGTTGATTCGGTCTAAGTGGAGTTCACATACGACTGAGGGTGGAATGAAATGGGCACCTGGTGGAGGTTCCTCTCCCTTTCGTAAGCGATATGGAACTGCATCTTTAGATACTGTCAGATTTTCTAAGAATTTCATCCCGAATCAATAACCTGAAATATTAAGTCATTTATAAACAAGAATGTACAGCTAAATATAAAGAATGCTTTCCAGAATATTGTTACATATATACAGAGTCTTAAAATGCTATCATACTAAACTGAATGAAACTTGTTACCACTTATGAAAATTTGTTAGTGTTTAAATACGACATTCAGTTATCTTAAAAACATTAAAAGCTTTTATTATATGACTCATGGACTTACATCAAAATATTCAGTGATTTTCCTACCTCCAAAACTCTGGGTCCAAGTTTCAGAAAATTGGGAAAATACACAACAACTTTACTAAAAAAGAACAACTCAATTTGAGGCAGCCTCCATATTTGGTACAGTAATGAATAATAGTGCATGAAATAAATAAAACAGATAATATCCAATAAATCTTGTTCAAACTTTTATATATATATATATATATATATTCTGAAATATGATACTTCCAAAAAATTCAAATATCAGATGTTAATAGACCCTATTGGGGACAGGGTGCTGTACCCTCCCAATTGGGAATTTTATGCCACGATGTGCCAAATTGGGGGAAAAGTCATTTTTGTCATAAGAATAAAACACAAAAGTTGTGATTCATTTAGCTTCTCTTATTTAACTGACTACATGGATTTAATCTGAAGACTTCAAAGTACAGTTCATACATGTACTAAATTCTCTTTTTATTGTTTGATACTGAATGTAACCAACATGGTCAATATACATGTAATTTGGAAATTTTGGCTCAAAATTGGGGAAAAATTTGTAGATTTGCATTAAGAATGGGTCCTTTTACAGGACCCGCATGTTGATGATATTACTACATGATAATACATGTATAATTCTCAAAAATGTTTTGAAAGATGCTATTTCACTGAAATTCAAAAGATTTTATTTATCTAATTTTGGTTCCATCAACAGAAAAATCTCAACTGATTACATTGTTCTCAAACTTGCAATCTCAGACAAGGGTTAATAAAGTGTTCCAATGTTCCCACCTCATGAAAAATTTGTAAATACATTGAACAAGTCTGGCTATTGAAGCATTTTAGAAACCAGGGATTTTCCTACCTCCAAAATTCTGGATCCAGGATCTGGAAAATTGGGGGGAAATATGACATTTTAACTAAAATAGGAATATTTGATTTGAGACATTTGTTTGAAAATACTTTTTTTTATTTTGAATTTCAAACTTGGGACTTTTTGCACAATTTCGGGGAAATACAAGCAATTTTTGCATTGGGAATGGGTCCTGAAACCGGACCCAAAATCAGCCTAGGAAAATCCCTGGATAAGAAACTGATAAGATTGATGAAATGTCGAAGTTGATAATGTTATAACTCCGATGAACAAGAGGTCCATCTGGCCTTAACCTTAACATTTCACCGGAGTAAAATAATATTAAAGTGAGAACAGGCTGGTCATTGGTTCATGAGATTTTTTTGAAAGATGTACATAATTTTGACCCTTTTTGGAGACCCTATGGGTCCTATTGCCTTTTCATATGGAAACATCAGATAGCTTCCCAAATGGATAGGTCAACGGCCTACCAAATTTTGAAAATTTAGCTAAATGAAGTTAAAAATTTGTAAAAGCTTTAAGAAAAACTTAAATTTGTTGTTTACTAAGGCTTAAAGTTTAGTATCTACATGTATGACCTGAACATTTGACACCATGATCCTTAGATATTTACTAGGGATTTTCCTGACTCCTAAATTCTCGGTCCAGGGTCAGACAAACTGGGAAAATATACAAAATTTTAACAAAAACATAAAAGCTTTATTTGATATTTTTGTTTCAAAATACTTTATTCTTTACCTGAAAATCCATATTGGGAATTTTTGGTCTATTTTGGGGAAAATACAAGCTACCGTATAATTGCATTAAGACAAGTTCTAGGTCTGTAACCAGACCCCAAAATGGCCTATGAAAATCCCTGTTTACTATCTGATGGCACTGTCACTATATGACCATTATAAGTAGACGCCCAGCAGGCCTTAAAGCCAATAAAGGGACATTAGCTGTGGGGTTTTGTTTTTCAAATATTTATTTCCTTTTTTATCATGGTACTAAAATTGATAAACAATAACTAAAAAGAGATATACACATGCATAAATATTCTTAAATTCTTTGACATTTTGTTAAAATTCTTGAGAAACCTACATGTAGGTTTGGCACAAAATGTATAGGAATTTTAGAGATATTTTTGCCTGTGTATAGCTCTTTTTTGTTATTGTACATCAAGTACAAAAAGTAAAAGTGGGAAAAATATGTTTTTGGTAAATATAATGGTCACCCGAGCAAAACATAATTAATTCCCATAAGTAGATCTTTGCATGCCGAACATTTTTGCTTCTTTAGCTTTCTCTCCATCTATTATACTTTTCAAGATAATGTGCAAAAACAACATGAATAGTTTGACATGACAATTTCTGCCCTGTTCATTTTTTTGTAGATCTTTGCATGCAGATCATTTTAGCTTCTTTCACTTTCTTTCTATTACACTTTTCAAGATAATAGGACAAAACTGTTCAAAACATGAGAAATCCACTCAAAAAGGAAAATAATTCCCATATGGGTTGACCTGACCATTTCAGCCCTTTCCACTTTTTTTGTAGATCTTTACATGCTGAACATTTTTGCTTATTTCACTCTCTCTCTATCCATTATACTTTTCAAGATGTCAAAAACATTTTAAAAATATGAAAAATCCACTAAAAAAGGATAAAATAAACTAGCATAAAATAAAATATTGGTAGATTTTTGCAAGCTGCTCATTTTAAGGTAAGGCTTTAGCTGTAATAATTTGGAGATACATGTACATTATACAAATCGAAAACATCTGCTGACTCATTCGCTCTATATAGGGTGGTATGTGATAGTATAGGGTAGTATGTGATATCATAGGGTAGTATTAATAGTTTAGGATAGTATGTAATAGTAAGGGCAGGGCTCGACGTTAACGGTTGCCCGGTTCAAGTAAAAGCTGATCCCGGGCAACAAGATTTCAAGTGTCAGTTGCCCGGTTGGGCAAGTAAAAAATCTCAAACGGTTAAAAGTAAACACAAGTTCATCGATGTCTTTCAACCCACCAAAAATTAAATCCCTCGACAACCCGTCCAAACGGACAAATGTAACTTTATTTTTAGCGACTCCAAGCATGTTTACATAATCCGTCATTGCTGTTAACACATGTGCTCAGAGAAGTCCGGGTCAACCTAATTACCTCCTTTTAAAATATTTCATCTCAATAATCGATTTCAAAATTCAGCAGAAAGATTACATAAAAATGAATAGATGTAACTGTAGTAAGTATTACACATCGCTACTACCATTTCCCGAGTTTAATTATAATATTTAAAGCAGCGAGAACACAGAATGCAGAACACATCTACCACTTACAACCTTGTGTTGTTGTGGTGTTTAGAATGACCACTTTCAATCGCAAAACCGGAAGTGTAGTGGGAATTTGTTTATCTATTAAAGTACTGATTAATTTGCTGTGTTGACCTTTATTATATTATTTTAATATTGTTGAACAACAGAACAAAACTTGCAGAGTAAATAAAGCAAACATGAAAAGGTGGAATGCTTTATATAATCACTGACCTACTTCCCTATTTAAAACAGACTGATCTGAGGGAGTGGGCATGCATACTGCAAGAAAGTTAATTTTAGAATCACGTCGTCTGTCAAACGTCAGTTGGATTAACTAGATCTAGAAGCACTCAACATGTCATTGCTAAACTTTGGATTCAGCACAAAAAGTAAACTTCTCTAGACCTATTTTACAGAATTCAGCTATATTTTGCGGGCAAGTAGATTTTCATGGCGGGCAACCAAAATTTCATAAGCACTTGCCCGGCTGGGCAAGTTGTTAAAAAAGTTAACGTCAAGGCCTGAAGGGTAGTATAGGGTATAGTACAGTTCACCTTAAAACTTTTTTTTTAATAAACTTGATTTTCTCATAGATTTGTTTGTTTATTTATTGTTGTTTAACGTCCCACTCAAGAATATTTCACTCATATGGAGACGTCACCAAATGCCGGTGAAGGGCTTCAAATTTTGGCCTATGCTCGGCACTTACGACCATTGAGCAGTGAGGGTTCTTTAACGTGCCGACACCTACCGTGACACAGGACCACGATTTTTACTGTCTCATCCGACAGACAGGAAACCAACCTGCCGCTGACTGGACTCAAACTCACGACCTCATGATCAAGAGTCGAGCGCGCTACTGACTGAGCCAGGCCGGGTCGATTTTCTCATAGAAGTATAAATACCTGTGCAAAATTACTATGTCAAGATTATACAAGAGGCCCAATGGACCTTGACGGTCACCCAAGAAAATTTCTTGTCAAGTTTGGTTAAAATTAGTCCAATAGTTCTTAAGAACAAGTCGAAAATGTCTAAAATTTTACAAAAAAACTTTTATTTTCCGTTATTTTGTGTCTGTGACCGTGATGCCATGACCTTGAAATTTTGTCAAAATGATCCTTAGATAATTATATCTTTGTATAAAAAAGTCAATTAATTTTCAGTAAGCCATTTGTATACAACTGTACCCTATCATGGCCTATGTTATTTAAACCCCCCCCCCCCCACCCCCCCAGTGGACAGTTGATCAACAGATTTCATTTCCATTAACATAATTTGTAGATACTGACTATACAATTATGCATACAAGATTTGAAAGTCATCTGATCAGAGGTTAATGAGAAGAACGTTTTATGTATATGAACCAAGTTTTGGTCCTTTTTGGCTCTTTTGGGGGACCCTATCAGTGAGTGTTCCCAGACATGTAAAAACCTGCGTGAATCACAGTTTCATTACAAAACACGCACAATAACAAAGCACACCATGTGCATTCAGGCATAGAGGATGCCCATCACATTTTCATTTATATTGTCATTATGATGGTAATATTACAGCAATGTTCATTCCCTGTGTCATATCCTTACTTTGTAAACAATGTCAGTGATTATAAAATGATTAATCCTCAAAATTTAGAGTATTTGTGAATGTCACACTTTTTCCAAGGTCTACACAACTTCAAAGACTATGGCATGATTCTTATCAGTTGAAGGTCATGTTCCAATTAACACAGCTTGCAGTGTCCTGACTGAAGACTTCAACTTCACAATGGGGTGCCTAGATAAAGAAATAATTTGAAATCTTAACAGATTTTGATTATGCAATTTATGATACAGTATCTAAATACTCTTGAATCCCAATGTTAAAAGTGAAAGTCCATTAATTGTCAATAGAACACAATATATTATCCACACAGGACAGCACAATTTATATATCAACATATTATGTCTATTAATGGGGATAGAGATCAGTAAAATAAAACTTTTCTTTTGTGCTTTTGATTTAATTTTATGCATGTGTACACCTGATTCGTATCCTTGTACCCCTACTTTTGCTACCCATGGGTACAAAAGCCCCTATTTCGAAAAAGCAATGGGAACATTGCCTACGGGTTCTAGCGCCTTTTCATTCGCAAACTTTATGCACCTTTACATGGGGACACTACATAACAAGATTGGCTAAAAATGACCCACTGGTTCTTGAGAAGTAAAAAGTATCAAATTTGAGGAAAACCGTGTATTTTCTGTTTACTTATGTGCCTGTAACCTTGACCTTTGACCCCTGTCCCTGAAACTTTGTCGAAATGATACTTGAATAATTCGTAAAAACTTTGTATTAAAAAAGTCAATCAGTTTGGAGTTATTAAGCCATTTGTATACAACTGTACTTATTCAAGCATCCCCTATGGACCATTTATTGCCAGATTCCATTTTTATTAGCAACCACTGTAGATATTGCCTTTACAATCATGCATAACAAATTTGAAAGTCATCTGATTATTGGTTCATGAGAAGAAGATTCAAATAATGTGAAAAAAAGCCAATTACATGAAAAATCCACTTAAATGGAGAAATAACTCCTATAACTAAGGGTATACCTGAAAATTTCAGCCCCTTGACTTTTTTGTAGATCTTTGCCTGTTGAACATTTTCGCATATGTCACTTTCTCTATGTATACTTATACTTTTCAAGATGATAGGATAAAAATGCCCAAAACATGAGAAATTTACTAAAAAGGGAAAATAATTCCCACAAGAGTAGCCCTGGGCAATTTCGATCCAATTAACTTCTTTGTAGATCTTTGCTGAACATTTTTGCTTCTTTCACTTTAACTATAGCTATTATACTTTTCAAAATAATGTCAAAAAGCATAGGAAAACATGAAAAATCTACTGAAAAGGGGAAATAACTCCCATAAGGTCGACCTGACAATTTCGGCACTTTTGACATTTTTGTAGATCTTTATGTAAACATTTTTGCTTCTTTCAATTTCTATCTATCATACTTTTCATGATAATGTCAAAAAACATCCAAAACCATGAAAAATTCACAAAAAAGGGAAATAACTCACATAAGGGGTGACCCGACAATTTCCACCAAAATAAAATATTGGTAGAATTTTGCAAGCTGTCCATTTTAAGGTAACAGTTTTCTTTTTAGCTTTAATAATTTTGGAGATACATATATTAAATTTTCTTTTGTTTCAAAATCGTCCAGATGTTCATTCCCATTTATAAGGCAATTTAACATGCAAGCATTCAAAACAAACATAGTGATTTAGAGACGTCCGGGAGCAGTTTGTGAACACACACAGATTGCTGACATAATATGCAAAGTAACAGGAAGATGGCTATGGAAAGTTCCGAAAAAACATCTCTTTGGTACAATAATACTCGAATGGTTTTGAAAAACATGTCTTTCGGATGACTTCATCTAGTTCAAGCCTGGGATCCTGGCCAAATCATACTTCGTCGATCAATGAGACAAACTAAATCAGTATGACTAATAAACTTTCCCGTTCTTTCACTTCGTTTTCGAAGGACAGCCATTACCTGTGCAAAAGTCCCGTAGGGGTTATTTGAGTGTGAATATCTATAACAAAATGGATTGATTTTTATTTGTCATGGGCATGTATAAATTACTCGGTATGCAAAGTATTCCGCTACATTAAATTTCAGAGGTACCTATCAACCATTTTATTTTAATCAGCCAAAACCAGTGGACACAGCTAATGTGACTCAGACTATAGTATGTGGTATTATAGGGTTGAAATGTATGTGGTAGTATGGGGTAGCATGTGGTTATATAGGGTAGTATGTGGTAGTATGGGGTAAATAGACATGCCCTGTGTTCCCAAACACTTCAGTTTTCTGTATTTTAGAGGGCGAAGCCCTCATATATGTAGAGAAGCTCACATTTTTTATTCCTACTACATCCGGGACCCGTACTACTAATGGTAAAAATTTTGCTCACATCGGGAATTTGCACGTGACATAAACAAAATGTCGGAAATGCAAAGTCATTACTTAAAAGCGCCTTGCAAACGAAGTAATAAACTACCACACTAAACGTTTTGTAGACCGAGACTAGGCCATAACGACTAGGGTTGTACATCGAACCCGATCACGAAGCGCCTCCATTATTCTGGTAATGTGAACTGCACGAAATGATGGATACACTGGGATAGAGAAAAATATATAGCATATAAACATGTTTGTGCATTTAATTCATGACTAATAAACACCACATAGATTCTATTCAAGTTTTAGCACCAAGGAAACAGTCAGCCACTCAATATTTTATTTTAAACAATGAGTGAATGACCGGGACATTTACATGATAAAAACACTGAATATTAATCCCTTTGGGGATTTTGTCGTGTTGCCCCCTGCTGGGGGCAACACGACGGAATCCCCAAAGGGATTAACTGAACATGTAAAACTGTTGATGAATGCCTTCGCCCTCTCCATAGGTTTACCTATGTATTATTTATATTTTTTATATTTACCAGTCAAATTCAGTAAAATGTTGCTAAAATTGCCAATTCATGAGGCCCAAGCCACATATCCAAAAGAGTGTGGAAAATCTCTGGTATTTATAACTCGATGCCAAAATATCAAGAATTCGATCTAAACCCCCCGCCACACACACACACACACACACTCTTCACCACACACATACACTCCGCACGGTCGAAACAAGTCAATCCAATTTTGGGCTTCCGCCTCCTGTGAAACGTAATTATTCAAGATGAACTTGATGTGAATCATGAAACAAACTCACATTATGATGACAACATAAAAACAAAGATAAATTCGTTGGATTTATAGTTAGATACCAACCGCTGCAGCACGTTTCCATTCCTTGGCAAGGTCAGGATGTAGGTAAGATCGAAAACCAGACCGTAACCTGATTCCGGATTGCGCGTTTTCCGGATTTTTCACATGAGAGAGAGAGAGAGAGAGATTGTGTTAATCTAACCCGCGTTACTTCATTAATAGATAATTGTTGTTTTTATTAATTTGAAAAAAAATTACACAACATTTAATAAGCTGTTTATTATAAGCAAAATGCATCTTCGTAAATTTAAAATTTATAGGCTATTTTGATAATCACCATTTTATTCATCTCTCATTCAATACGTTATATCAGGGACGTAAATAACGATTATTATATGACTCGCAAATGATAGGTTGTAACTATGGCAATTTGTATTGATAAATCCGAGTATCAATCGAAGAAGCGCTACTTTCATTCATTTGACAGTCCAGAAGGCCGTAGATTGTTATGCTTCCGTTCTTTTCCAATTTGACTGGATGAAACAAATACATAAACCAATGAACAAACCCACTCTTAATCATTCATGAGAAAGAACAGCCTAAATATTTTGAAAATCGTTCTGTTAAACATTAAATGTGAATCGAGATTGTTTTTTATTTCAAATTTTGAAATAGTAATATAATAAAACAATTACTGACTTTAGTTTCGGGTAACTCAAGGATTTATCAGTCCAAAGAAACACGGTATTAACCTCGACTTCTTTGGACTGATAAATCCTTATGTCACCCTCAACCAAAGTCAATAATTGTATATTATTTACGTCCCTGGTTGTATTGCAACATGGAGACCACTGATAAAGAGCTAATGTACAATAAATACTGCTTACTAGAGTAGATGCAGCATTTAAAAAATGAAATTGTAAAATATAATATTGCTTTAATAAAACTATACAATTCATGCACGGATCTAGAGGGGAGGTCAGAGGGGTTCCGGACCCCCCCCCCCCCTGGAATTTGCAAAGATAAAAATACAATATAACGATTTATAAGAAAAATGAGTTGACGATTATCAAGGAATAAACAAAAATCCATAAGTCAAGAGCACACAGCACCGCGGCCAAAACAAAAACAAACAGCAGCACAAACAACGACCACCACAAAAATCAGCACTTTTGACAAGCAATGGTTCCGTACATCGAAAACAAGGGGATGGCACACAACAAACAACTCTCACTCCGAAGACATATGTCGAAAATTATTAGGTGTTCGACAAGGGGACATCTTAGCCCATGATTATTTCGAAAGAAAACAAGAACGATTTGTTTAATATCCTATTACGAGTGATTGACGTCATAATCTTGTCATTTTGCTACTGCATCGTCATAAAGTCATCGGCTTTAGCATACCTCTGGTTCAGACTCAATGTGACAGACGTATTCGTTTATCATTCTAAGTGAATATTAATAGAATTCTTTGGGATTTTGATCTTGTACATGCATCTTTACTGAAAGCAGCAGCAAAAGGCTGGCAAGCCTTACAGTTCGATGTATCTTTAAGATACGCAAGTTGTAAGAAAGACTACACTTATGATCTGAGTGTAATGAGGTCCGATATATTGCCCAGAGGTGGTAATCTGGACAAAATTGCTGAGGCGCTTTATCCAGAAGATCGCCCAGTAGATATTTGTCCTGTGAAAGTGTACGGGGATGGCAATTGCTTCTATAGGGCCCTCTCTAAAGCCATTTTTGGTAATGAAGAGAGACATATCTAACTTCGTGTCATGACCGTATTAGAACTTGTAAAAAATTCGATAAAGTATGCGTCACAGGCAACTTACGATAAGATGTGTTCTCATCCCACAAGTGTACAGTATGTTGTGGAGACGTCAGTATCGGACAAATCACTTGTACCGGGGAATTTTCTCAAGTCGATTCAGAACGAAACTCTAAATTCGATCAGATCAGGGGAATATTGTTCTTTGATTTATTTTTTTCGCAGCTGCAAACGCCCTAAATCAGCCAATATATAGCATTTATCCAACAATACAAAATGTTGCTGTAAACAGAAATTTTCTTCATCAAGAAATAAAGCCATTTTCAGATGAAAAGGTACGTCAAGGTTCCCCCATCTACATCATGTGGCCACACACTGAAAATGATAACCCAAACAATTGGTCACCAAATCATTTTGTGGTTTGTTTCCCCAGTTTTTACCTACTGAATCCAATGAAATGAAGGAGCCTGCCTATAAAAAGTCAAAACTTTCTATTGATTCAGATGATACCCCGAAACTCACCATGGACCCACAACATGAAAAGACGGATATCAAATCTGATGATAATGAATTTATTAAGACAACAGAACATGATAAAGACGATTGGGTTTTTTTCTGATCTTGGTAAAATTGTAACAGGTGTAATAAAGTTGAACACAATGTCCTCAGCTGAAAAGATCAGTTATATTCAAAATCAACCCTTGCCAGACGATGTCGCCAAAATAAAAACAGGTCGTGCTCAAAGAACGAATACAGGTAAACTTAAAAAGACTTTATCATTTCAATCTTCTTGGATGAATCAGTTTTCATGGTTGACCTTCAGCAAACTGTTAAATGGTGGTCTGTGTAAGTTTTGTGTCATGTTCCCTCAGTCAGATGTCCAACATCAAAATACATTTGTTGCGCAACCTTTTACTGCGTATAAGAGCCCTAGGAAAAACATCTGCCCTTTTAAAGCATCAAAATTCAGATCACCACAAGAGTGCCAAATCTGTTTATTACACAACCAAGATGACATCCGAAGCGCCATCTTCGTCTCTTCCGTATACACTCAATCAGCAAAATCAGGAACAGTATCAACACAACATAAAGTTGCTTGAGAAAATAGAAGATGCGATCATTCTTTGTGGGAAACAAAATATTCCTCTTCGAAGACACAGAGATGATACCACAAGTGATTCCTCAAACAAAGGTAATTTCCTGGCAATATTACAGCTGTTGGCAAAGCATGACGAGCAGCTCTGGTCACATCTTCAAAAAGGAAAAAGGAATGCCTTATATACCAGCAAAACCATTCAGAATGAGGTCATCCAACTCGTAGGAAATCACATCACACGTAAAATTGTGAAGGGTTTACAAGGGAGGGGTTTTATTCCATCATAGCCGATGAGGTAACTGACAAGTACGCTAACAAAGAGGTTTTAGTCTTGTGTCTCAGATTTCTAGATACTAGAGAACATCCTGCCATCATTAAGGAGGAATTTCTTGAGTTTGCATATATAGGCAGAACTACTGGGGAAGCAATTGCTGATAAACTTATTGAGATCCTCAGCTTGCTTGCAATTCCGATTGAGAATATGCGAGGGCAAGCATATGATGGTGCAGCAGCAATGGCATCGGAAAAACGGGGGTGTCAGGGACGAATCAAATCTCTAAACCAATTAGCTTTGTACACACACTGTCGAAGTCATGTATTGAATCTGAGCATCGCTTCAGCCTGCAAATTACCCCTTGTATAAAATATGATAGATGTCCTTAATTCGGTGTTTATTTTCTTTGACAGTTCCCCTAAACGACAAGGATATCTTGAGACTGTTATAGATAATGATGGGTCTGTAGATTTTTCTAGAAAGAAACTAGTTGGACTCTGTAAGACTAGGTGGGTTGAGCGTCATATCTGCTTTGATGTTTTCTACACTATGTACAAGTTCGTCATCAAATGTCTGAAGAACATTCTCAATCAAAACCTTGATGAAAGTACCAGTGAGGACTGCTCTTGTGATAGACAAATGAAGGTGACCGCACAGGGGCTGTTGGCTTCGATGACGTCTTTCTCTGTGTTGATAACATTTGTGTTTGTAAGGTATGTTATAGATACAATAAAGCCTTTGACTCTCAAACTTCAGAAAAGAGATATTGACATTTTCACTGCAAGTAAGTTAATTGAGGAACATCTGGATAGGATCAAAGAAATTCGTAGAGCGGTAGATACGGAATTTGAGTCTTGCTTTGAAGATGCAAAACAAATTGCAGACGACCTTGATATAGTGATTAAAACCCCAAGGGTTTGCTTTAAGCAGCAACACAGAGAAAATGTCTCCACAAGTTATCCCAAGAGATGAAGAGATTATTATAGATTTTTTCCTCAGTGAATTAAATACGAGGTTTCAAAAAGAAGATATGGCGGCCTATTCGATATGCTCTTTGTTGCCTGTCAATGTGACAAATATTGTTCAAACTTGCCTCAGAACTAGCATTTTGGGGGAGCGACCTGCCTTGTCTTTCTGTAAAGGATTTGGAGAAAGAACTCGGAGATTGGAGACGTTATTGTGTTAACATGAGCAAAGAAACTTCAGACAAGCTCTGCAATCTACTCAATCTTTTCAACTTTGTAGATGGGGACGTTTTCCCGAACGTGAAAATTCTTCTTCACATTGGATGTGTTTTACCTATCACAACATGTGAGGCCGAAGGATCCTTTTCTGGATTAAGACGCATCAAGAGTTACATGCGTAGTACTATGCAAGAGGACAGATTGACTGGGCTTGCACTAATGCATCTTCACCGTTCATTAGAAATTGACCAAAAGGAAATTGTACAATCATTTATCAAGAAAGGCAAACGAAGATTATTTCAGTCAAGTCTCTTTAGCTAAATAACATTTCCTACCAGAAAACATCAATACATGACAAAAAGGTCGTCCGCGTGGTGCAGTGGTTATATAGAGCGTTTTTCTCAAGAGTTGAAAAATAAAGGGTTGAACATTAGGCCTATATCACGGGTTCGATTTGGTGAAAAGGTTCGACCCCCCCCCCCTGGAAAAAAATTCTTGATCCGCGCCTGCAATTTATGAAGACACGTAACATTTTTTTGTAGAATTTTTTTTTTTAAAAAGTGATAAAGTCTTGAGTTATAAATTTTGATATATATTTTCCTAACATCTATGATTACTTTGAAAAAACAGTAATTTTGCTGCTACTGGACTGTCATATCATCAGTTGGGTCAATCCGCCTCCAGACATTTCAATCCCTAACTCGGAACGTCCTTGGGTGGTAGGACATCGGATGGTGGTAATTTCTGTGTAGCCGCAACCAACTCGATGCTTTCTTGTTTGCAATTTCTAATCTGATTGGTTGAATTATTCAATAGATCATTTTCGAGTTCTTATGTAATTCGGTTTTGGATCCGGATTTTTCTTGCGCCGCTTCAACTTTGTTATGCTCGCAATTTCCTTTATGTGCCTTTGCATATATTAAAAATTAGAATGCTTGATTTCTTACGATACATCAAAATGTCACAATATTTCATTTCTGGTGTAGAGTTTAGACTTTGACCTCAATTTGTTTGGGACATAAATGGACTAGTGACAATAATCTGGCCTTCAGATATATCTGCGTTTTATTTCTTGATCGACGCAACGACACATACCGGAAATCCCTAAACATAACAAAGCTGAATCGGTGCATGAAAAATTCGTATCCAAAAACGGACTACGTAAGAACTTGAAAAAGATCTATTGGTTGAGTACAACAGGCTTTGGACAGCCGGATTAGTAACAGCCTAGATATGACAACCCGATCCAATTAAAACAGGGTTAGTAGCAGCCTAGATATATTTTGACGGCTTACCAACATCTTATTGTTCCAACAAAACAACGCCAAATACACTTTACCTATAATTTGGACAGCAATTTCAGCATTATTTTAAGCGAGCAATTTATGGTAAAGGGGTAAAAAATGAGTTGTACATACATTGGATACAAAACACTTTCTGCATCAATCTAAACCACATGGTTTTCCTAACCAGATGCATTTAATGCTACATTACGATGTTACAATGACAAAGCTGCGCTCGCTTCAAGGCAATGCCTTTTTTCCTGTAATGATCGGAGACCTGGTCTTTCAACAGACTGTCGGCATTCCTATGGGAACCAATTTTGCCCCTTTATTGGTTTATCTGTTCCTTTATTCATATAAAGCAGACTTCATTCAGAAACTGTTGAATCAAAAGAAGAAAGAACTAGTGGTGTCCTTTAATTTGACATATAGATATATCGACATTTTGTCAATTAAATATGACATTTTTCACACATATGTTAATGCGATATATTCCAGCGAACTAGATATTAAAGATACAACAAAATCAAGCACACACGTTTCATACTTAGACATTTTAGTTATAATATACACAGATGGGAAATTAACAACTAATCTATACGACAACGATTTTACGGTAGCTATAATAGACTTGTTTGCGATTACCCTGTGAAATGATGAGTTGCGTGTTCGATGGTGGTTGATGAGACGTCTATACCAATTGTGATGAGAATTCGTTCTGAACGTATTCCATTTGGATTTGACTGTGGATTCACGGCGGGTGTGACCTGTCGACAAGGGATGCTTATTCCTCCATGACCGTCTCCACTGCCTGGGTATATCTGGCCTCTTCATTCTGTCGCCGTATCTCCTGCTGGGTCAGTTGTCTTTTGTCTCTGGTCTTTGCCCCTTTAGTTATCTTAGTGATGGAGTATTGACTCTGCTTCCAATGTTGCATAATTTTTTTCATTTGTGTCGTAATGTATGTAGGCTCCAGGTTCTATGGTGTTTGCCTCCTTGGAGTCTTTGAGGGTCATAATGAGGCGACCAGTCCCGGTCTTAAGTTTTTCTACCACTGATTTGAACGGTAAGTGCAGCTTGTCGGATTTGCTGTAAAACCCATCGTCTGAAAAGCACTGCGGTACTCCAATCCTGCCCTAGACGTCTGCTGTTGTTGACATTCTACAGGGTATATTCATACCATTTCCCTTGGCATTTGATTGCATTGCTGATGATTGGTGTATTTCCTCGCCTAGCATCTTCAATGTGAATTTGTTCGTGATTAGTCCTGATTTGAATGCTTGACTTTCATTCGAGCCCATGCTGTTTTGTCCTCCAAGACTTCGACCCCATGTCTCTGACTTCTTTTAGCGTTGGCTCTTTTAATGTGAAAGGGTAGACTATAGTATGTTGCCTCCTCCAAGTGGTTGATTTCTGATCTTTTCTGAGTATGTATACTTCAGTTATGCCTAAACATCACCTCTAGGTTTGTCGAGTTTCCCAGATTTTTCCCCTCAAGCACACTTTAAGCAGAGTTGTACGGATCTCTGTTCTGATCTAGCTTATTGTTTTTTATTCTCTCGACATTTCTCAGCTCTTTAAGTCTTTTCCCGAGGTTGTGTCGAAGTTGAATAAGACTTTCTTTTCTCCATTATTTCACATCCGAAATACATATTTAGCATATTACCCCCTCTGATTCATTCCAGTGTCCTGCTTAAACCGGGAATTTATGGATAGAGGTTCTAAATGTAGCCAAAATGTAGCTGCATAGTGAAGACATACATGAATTTGCATTTTGATTTCCATGTTTGTTGGCGGATAATGAATAGAAAATGAGCACTCCATCACTCACTATATAAACTATAGTAATTCCTCATTTTTGTGTGAGGGATGAGGGACTGACCTATAAAGACGACTCCGAACCAAAATTAGCTCACTTATAGTATAAATTAATTAAACAATAGCAGAAAACATTATCACCAGGTGAGGGATAGAGCAGAAATATCACAGCATCTATTAGATATGCTAGAATAACAAAGAGTTACATCACTTAGACCGTGAAATGTATAAAAGCTCTGTGTTGACAGAATTGTCATCAGTCATGAGTTGGAAAGATCATTTGAAAGGTCTTTAATTCGATTTGAATAGTCCCATCAGCTATGCAGGGCCAGAGAAAATCTACAAATATCTCAGAAAAAAGGACAACACAAAGTCGGGATAGATGCAATACGGCATTTTCTTCAAGATAAAGATGCATATAGCTTACAACGTCCTTTGCTTCACAAGTTTAAAACCAGAAAAGTCAATTCTCAAGGATTGAATGCTTTATGGGATGTTGATTTAGCAGACGTCTCTAATTCATCCAAGGGGAATGAGGGAATACGCTATTTGCTTGTAGCTACAGATGTGTTTTTCAGATATTTATAGGTAGTTCCGTTAAAAAATAAACGACATGAACCCATTATCGATGGATTTAAAAATATTTTTTGTTCGGGAAGAAAGCCTTCAGAAATCAAATCGGATCCAGGAAGTGAATGGAAATAATGATGGGTCAAACAGTTTTTGGACAAACATGGAATCGAACATTACGTCACACATAACGTGACCCATGCCGACTACACAGAAAGAGTTATAAGAACATTGAAAACGTTGATGTTCCGCTACAAAACCTATCATTACTTAGACATCATATAAGACATCGTGCGAAATTACAGCCACAGACCCCATAGTGCACAAGATGGAAAATCACCAAACGGTATTAACCAATCAAATGAGTCTCTCGTGTGGAAGCAATTATATGTAGACACAAAGAAGCCCAAAAGATTAACGAGAAAGAAAATATTGAAGTCTTTCAATTTCAGAGTTGTTGACATTGTGAGGATTCCAAGTGCATGACGTATATTTCAACGTGACTACGAGCAGAAATGGAAATTTTCAACGTAAAGACAAGATATCTCAGGCAAGGCATTCCAATTTACAAAATCGTTCATTTTGATGGAGATCCAATACAAGGAACATTGTTCAACAGCGAATTAAAAAAAAGTCAAAAAAGAGCGAGACAATTTATTCAAAGTTGAAAAAATATTGAAAAGTAGAACGAGAAATGGAATATAAGAAGTGTATGTTTAATCATTAGACTTAGATCAAGATTCTTTCATCGATCCAGATGTCAGGAACATCATTGTTGGACGATTTGATGTCTACAGCTTCTAAAGATCCAAGAATCAATTAATTATTTACAGAATGAAGTCATCATAGAAATTTACCAGTCAAAGCTATCAATCAAAATTTGTATTACAGCAAGAATCCGACTCAAAGACGGAACTGTCATTATCTAAAAGTCATGACGTTGTCTTGGCAAATGTTTCCAGAAAACCCTCAATATAATTAGACATTATAAAGAGACTGTCAGTATAGGATAATTGTTATAGTTTATCAGTTTATTATAGTTTCTGTTTCTATTATTTTCAGATCCTGATCATTGTGTGATACAACCGAATAAAGATACTTACAAATAGATAGAACTCTTATTTATGATCAAGATCTTATAAATTCCTTAAGGATTGCAGACTTTGGCATCAACCTTGCGTCCATCAATGATATGAGCTGGAACTGTCAGTACTGTTTCAACACATTGAGGATCTTTGAATGTTACAAAACCAAAACCTCTTGATTTGCCAGTTTGTCGATTTTTCATCACAACACAATTAATGACTTCTCCATATTGGCTGGAGTAATCAAGTAGTGAGTCCTGCTTCGTTTCTATCCCCTCTGTGCATTTTGTTAGGGCTACAGGGCTCTGCAATAAGCTTTGTGTCTTGTGGTCACACGTCTCAGTCTTTTGCCCTAGCAAAGATGGCGTCCACCATTATTCCTGCTATGGCTGACACCGGTTGTCAGAGCTGTCTTGCTGGTCTTAGAGTAATTCATCGCATAGGACTATCTAAATAGTATAGACATAATACCAAAGTTATAGTGCTCAAGACGATACCGTTTCTGTCAATTAGACGTCATCAGTTGAGCTCCAGTTTGAAAAGTATGTGTTTTTCTAAAGATAAAGTGGTGTCATACAGGGCCAAATAATATATCTGAAAGTATAGCCTAAATCCGTCTAAGAGTAACGACTGTAAAACAAAAATGACTATCTTAGCTTTAGAAGATTTTCGAATTTAAATGGTGTCAACAGTGCCAAATATTCCCTTAGTATAAGATGAACAACTGGTACCGAAATACCAGGTACTAGGTTTATGTATACCCTCGGGGACACAAACGGTCCACCAGCAGTGGCAACGACCTAGTGGTTATAAATAGTATAGACATAATACCAAAGTTATAGTGCTCAAGACGATACCGTTTCTGTCAATTAGACGTCATCAGTTGAGCTCCAGTTTGAAAAGTATGTGTTTTTCTAAAGATAAAGTGGTGTCATACAGGGCCAAATAATATATCTGAAAGTATAGCCTAAATCCGTCTAAGAGTAACCACTGTAAAACAAAAATGACTATCTTAGCTTTAGAAGATTTTCGAATTTAAATGGTGTCAACAGTGCCAAATATTCCTTATCCCTGTGACAATGCGCATGCACACAGCTAACAATGACGGCATCAAGATTCTTGGAGCCTCGTTACTACGGTTCTCAAGCAAAGACATTAGTGGTAGAGTGGTGGAAACAAGGCAGATGACATATGTTACAGACTCTTCAGACAAACTGTTCCTGAGCAGAGAGGCATGTGTACAACTAGGTATCATCAGCAATAGGTTTCCAGAGGTACAGCCCTCACAAACCGGTACCGCAGCTGTTCATGGAGAGAACAATGCATCATGCGGATGTCCTGAACGCCAATCTCCACCTCCGCCGCCGAGTGTTCTACCATTTCCACCTACAGAAGAAAACCGGTCAAAACTACAGGAGTATCTTCTTGATTACTACAGGTCCAGCACGTTCAACACATGTAAACATCAGCCTCTGCCTCTAATGGTTGGCCCACCTATGAAGCTTATGGTGGATCCAAATGCTGAACCAGTGGTCTACCACACACCAGTACCTGTTCCAATACACTGGCGAACTGCAGTAAAAGAAGGCCTTGATCAGGATGTAAGGTTAGGCGTGCTGGAACCAGTCCCCATTGGAGAACCTGTCACGTGGTGCCATCGGATGGTCATATGTGCTAAGAAAAATGGACAGCCCAGACGAACAGTTGACTTCCAGGCTCTTAATGCACATGCCACACGTGAGACACATCACACACCGTCCCCATTCCTCCAAGTGAGATCAGTTCCAAATGGGAAGAAAAAGACAGTGTTTGATGCCTGGAACGGCTATCATAGTGTCCCACTCTATGAAGAAGACCGTCATCTGACAACATTTATCACGCCATGGGGAAGATACCGATACAAAAACCGCTCCACAAGGCTACATTGCCTCAGGTGATGGCTACACGAGACGCTATGATGAGATAGTTACAGACATTCCAAACAAAACCAAGTGTATTGATGATGCCTTACTCTGGGCAGACGACCTAGAAGAAAGTTTCTTCCAGGCAGTGCGTTGGCTTGACGTCTGTGGAAGGAACGGTATAACACTCAACCCAGAAAAGTTTGTCTTCGGAGCAGACGAGGTCGAGTTTGCCGGCTTTGAAATCACCCGTGATGAAGTCAGACCCTGTCAGAGATACCTGCAAGCCATCATAGACTTCCTCACACCAAAAGACATCACAGATGTGCGTTCATGGTTTGGCCTTGTAAATCAGGTTTCATATGCCTTCAGTATGGCAAAGCGCATGTTACCATTTCGGGATCTCTTGAAGCCAGGCACTGCTTTCCAGTGGAATGAACATCTTCAGACATTATTTGAGGAGTCAAAAGCACAGATAGTAAAAGAAATAGAAGAAGGTGTTCGCATCTTTAACCCTGACAGACCCACATGTTTGACAACTGACTGGTCTAAATCAGGTATCGGGTTCTGGCTCCTTCAGAAACATTGTACATGTGATAAGACAGAACCTTTTTGCTGTCCATCTGGATGGAAGATCACACTTGTAGGCAGCAGATTCACTCATCCAGCAGAGTCTCGCTATGCACCTATTGAGGGCGAGGCACTAGCAGTTGCAGATTCACTAGACAAGGCCAGATACTTTGTATTAGGATGCAAGGACTTAACCATTGCGGTTGACCATAAACCACTTCTCAAGATCTTCAGTGACCGATCTCTTGAGGACATTTCCAACAATCGTCTGAGAAACTTAAAGGAGAAAACACTCAGATACAGATTCCGTATGGTCCACATCCCTGGTGTCAAACATCGTGCTACAGACTGTCTTTCACGCCATCCTATTAGTGATGCGGAGAAACTTATCCTACCTGATGATGTTGCGCAAGTGACCAATCACAAACCTCTAGAGAGCCTCCATCTTGAGAATTCAAATACTCAATACATTAAGAAAAGTGGCAGAGATGAAAACATAATTTCAACTGCTGTTGCATCACTGAACGCCCTTGGCCTGAAATCGGTGACCTGGGATAGAGTTCGTGTAGCTACAGCCAGTGACCAAGATATGCTTCTGCTGAGTGAGATCATAGAAGGTGGAATGCCACAGCACCGTCATGAAGTACCAGAATCCCTACGACAGTATTTCCAGTACCGTGAGGACTTGTCGACCACTGATGGGGTTATTATATACAAGGACCGTGTAGTTATTCCGCAATTCCTCAGGACGGAAGTTCTAGATGCCTTACATTCAGCCCATCAAGGAGTTACATCCATGATAGCTCGAGCTGAGACATCTGTATTTTGGCCAGGGATCACGTCGGATATAAACACTCTTCGTGCAAGCTGCCAACAATGCATTCGCAATGCACCGTCCAACCCGAGTGCTCCACCAGTTCCACCAATGAGCCCTGAGTATCCATTTCAGTGTATCTGTGCTGATTACTTTACTTACAATGGTAACCATTACCTGGTGGTTGTGGACCGCTACTCAAACTGGCCCATAGTAGAGCAGTCAGCCGTTGGAGCTCAAGGACTGATAACTTGCCTCAGACGGATCTTTGTTACATACGGGATACCTGACGAACTTGCAACTGACGGGGGACCAGAGTTCACAGCTACAGCTACAAGGCAGTTCCTCAGTGACTGGGGTGTGCATCATAGATTATCCTCAGTAGCCTTCCCTCACAGCAACTGCAGAGCAGAGATTGGAGTGAAGACAGTCAAGCGTCTTCTAATGGATAATACTAGCTCTTCTGGCAACATTGACACAGACTCTTTCCAGCGAGCCATGCTACAATACAGAAATACACCAGACAGAGACACGAAGCTCTCCCCAGCCATATGCATATTTGGTCGACCAATAAGAGATTTCATCCCAATTCCGCCTGGGAAGTACAAGCCTCACCCAACATGGCAAAGCACATCTTTGGCCCGTGAAGAGGCATTACGCAACAGACATATGCAATGTGCAGAAAGACTGTCTGAACATACACAAAGACTACCACCTCTTTCAGTTGGAGACCATGTTCGGATACAGAACCAAATCGGACCATTCCCTCGCAAGTGGGATAAGACAGGAGTAGTCATTGAGGTGCGCCAGTTTGACCAGTATGTTGTGCGCATTGATGGTTCTAGACGTGTCACTCTGCGGAACAGAAAATTTCTTCGCAAATATGTTCCAGTTCAGTTACCGCCAAAACGGCTCACCATAGATACTGACACTACGCTACATCAACCATCGTTTTCTTTGTTGAGGCCTGTCACATCCCCTACTGTTACTACGGACTCAACAGTGAAGCCTGGGTTAATAACCCTGATGAAAACAATCACAGTGCCGGAACAGTCACCCGGGCCTGCATACCTGCCTGCCATGGAACCCTCACGCGAGACACCTACTCGTACCCATGTACAAAACCCATGCCATCAGCTCACATACACTGAGCCAAGAACCCAAGATGCCAGCTCACCGCCAGATGTTGCTACAGTACCACCTTGTTCTGAAGCAACGGTTGTTCCATCGCCAACGGTTGAGTCTACTCCTACCCTGCCCAGACGGTCCAGCCGCATCAGACATGCCCCAGAATGGCAAAAGGACTTTGTTTGCAAATAAAATGCACACACCATGATTTTTTCAATCAGTGTATGAAGTGAATACATGAAGACCTTCTACAGTTAAGACATTGATAAATCATTAGACATTAATATTATCATGTGTTTCTTTGTTGTCAAGTTTCCCAGTTAAATATCAGTCTTTTTTCATTCAGTTTCTTAT
The DNA here is from genome assembly GCA_030159075.1 of Atrina japonica. Classification (NCBI taxonomy): domain Eukaryota; kingdom Metazoa; phylum Mollusca; class Bivalvia; order Pterioida; family Pinnidae; genus Atrina; species Atrina japonica. The sequence goes on along the minus strand of BROG01000472.1, from coordinate 235,497 downwards.
GCTTATAAACTAAATGGACACTTCATCCCAAAAGACTTGGGGGAGATATAGGATAATTGTTATAGTTTATCAGTTTATTATAGTTTCTGTTTCTATTATTTTCAGATCTTGATCATTGTGTGATACAACCGAATAAAGATACTTACAAATAGATAGAACTCTTATTTAGTCAGTAAACCTTTCGGGTTTTTATTGTTTGTCTTAAACAGACCACATCCGAATCTTTGCGTTTGTGCACAGTAGTATTTCATGACGATAAGCCTATAAAATGAGAACACAATTCGAAATTTATTCCTCATCAGACAGTTCAAGAGACAGACGTGTCTAGATCAAGCTAGTAAGGAACAAAAAGTGAACATAGATTGTATTCATTCCGAGAAAGACATTCAACCGAACCAGATGTATTTCCCTCATACATCAAAAGTCGTAAATCAAGACAAAGTAAAATTGAAGAAGTACCAATCGATAATCAAAACTCAAGTCCATTATAACACGACGAATTAGATGTGTAAATGGTTTCAAAATGAAGAACAATCGCGAATCCCAAAATGATTAGCTTAAAGATTGTGGTATCGTGTTTGAAAACTTACGTGATTTGCAAAAACATGTCAAAACAAAAAATTGTAAGGTCAAGATGTGGATGATACTTCGACCCATATCTGATCAAATAGACGGGGTACATTTTGTAAATAGAACTGTATATAATTTTGGTTATTTCTTTCACATATTGTATATGTTGTATCTCCCATATCTATGTCACTTCCCGTGATCAATCAATCAAATAATCCGATATTTCTTAATGGAAGTAATCAGTACAAGCGTCCAGGAATACCATGTCTAAGAAGATTTAGGATACAAAAAACAACAAAGAATCTAATATACATTCAACATCTTTTATTTCATAAACGATTACAATTAAAATGAGTAGGTACATAACAACTTGTTCAAAATAGCTACACAGATAACACCAACATAAGTATACTTTAAAGATGAATATATTTACAAATCACTGTAACATTATTTATTAACATTATTTACAAAATAACTTATGTATAAAACTTTGTGTAAGAAAGAACAAGAAATGGTCCATTCTATGATTCTGAAGTGACCGTATGCGAAGCTGTCTATGTCGATAAAATATCTTTTGTCATCGTATGAAGATAGGTTTTGTTGACAGTCAAGCTATATAAATGGTGGTCGAAAGTATGGATCATATTCATTTTATGACGAAGAAAACATTTTTGTTCTAAACACATTTATAACCTTCGTGTTTTAATTATTTCTCAATGACACACTTTTAAAGCCCATTGGCAGTTTTCTTTTCGATAATTATTATTGATATTATACATGTTTGATTTTAAACCGATAAACTTTTCCATCATTTGACCAGAACACTCATCTTTGATCTTGCCTAACGTTTTTGGTATATTTGGAACTATATAGAGGGTTATCTTTTGGGAGATCGCAGGTGTCATATACAGGGCAATGTTCTCGGCAATGTCAGAGAACCAGTCGTCCGTTTCGAGAGTAAATGAGACTGTCGGTGTCGTGTTATAGATCCTGGGCTTTGTCTCCATATTGTTGTTTCCTGAAATCGTAATGAAACCGATACATGAAAATTTTGGAAACATCGAGAATCGAAAACCCAACGTACATAGGTCGATTCAAAACTATATTTACTTTCTTCATGTGAACGGCAACGATATTTTCATTATAAATGTTAAAAGACTGAAACTTGGGCTTGACACACACCTTTTGGAGGCGTTTAAGGGTCCTTACCAATTCCACACAGATTCTCACAAGATTTGCCAAATATGGAATATCAAATCTATTTTTATCCCGTTTCCTTTGTATTGAAGTCAATAAATAGATTTAGCCACGGCGACTAAGTAAAACCAAGAACTTTATGGATTTTTGTTAGTTTGAGACCGTGGGACAAATAATATTTCAAATTTCGGTAATGCGTGACAGTGTTTCTTTGGAATTAGATTGGGTTTGCCTTTGAGTCAAAGGAATTTCTTTAGATCGTTTGTATGCTGAGAAAGCATATCATCTGTCACCGTCATGGACTCGAGGGCTAGGGGATAGTCATTGTGGTCATCATGCCAATGGCCGGGGTATTCTAAGTAACATTCAACAAGTATCCAGTATCAGCTTCGTCACTGATGCTTTGAAAATCTATTTGATCAATTTCTTCGTTTTCGTTTAATCATTAGAAATCTTTTTCTGGCTTCGCTCATAGCTGTTCCATACAAGTTGTTCACATCCAAATAAGTCAGCCATGTTTTAGACTGAGACGGATCATATTATTTCACTTTGGGGTTATTACCCCTTGCATACTTTTTGAAATCATGGAAATGCCCCACGCATACCCTTTTCTACCCCTGTCATTTTCAACATGGCATCCCACGGGAGTCCAGGAGAAGAATAGTAATGGGCAGGTCGAGACCGTAATGTTTCAGAGACGTCCGCCAATAGCAATACATCAGTCAATAAGTAGAGGACATTTTAAATGTTTGTCAGACTGTCTGGGCGTGGTCGTAATCTTTATCTGATATTTCAGAGTCGTTCAGTCTGTTGTAAAACATTTTTTCGGTGGAAGTGACGTTTCTCATCATGAGATGAGACATAATCGTAAGGATGCACACCTTTACGAAGGAGTAAGTTAAGCTCTTCCTCTTTGTTGAAAAGTTTAGAAAACGTTTTAAACTTTGAAATACCTTCCTCTTTCTCTGCCACATTGTTTACTAAAGTATCCAAGGACGCATTCAAAAACTAAAGGGAGTCAATGAATTATAAATTACCCAAATGAAACGATATATATATTTCCATGTTGTTAGGTATAAAGGAGAATTCTTGTTTTTGTTTTTCCCGACTGATTCCATCAGCAGATGCATATCATAACCCTGTAAGTTATGAAATACAACTGGTATGTAAAACCTTGACCTCTCTGACCTTTTACCTTGTCTCAATTGAAACTGAAAACTACAATGATCATGGGCCGGCCCTTAAATGCTCCGAAGTGATCATGAACCCTGACTCTATCAGCCCCTAATTCTTTTTGACGTCTGTGGCAATGTGAGGCTTTCTGAAATGACAACTCTTCTTCGGGGGTTAATTTCATTGGTTGAACTTTGTCAAGTATTTCTGTTATGTATTTTTCTTCCTCTAACAAACAGTCAATGAAATTATCAATGACATTTGGACCGCGATAAACACGTAGAGGATTGGCCAACTCTTCACTGGAGCATTTAACTGTATAACAGAATCTTGACGGTTCGTGTTTTTTGATAACGTGGGTTGGGGTCACATGAACGTGTGGGTCTCACAAATGTTTCCATATCAGCATAAATGACAAAAGGCACTTTTAATTGTTTATTAATGTTGTTAAATTTCAACCATTGTTGTTCTTCTTTTTTCAGAAAGCTTAATGATCGGGGACCTTGAGGTATGCAATATGTGATGTGTTCTTCAGATATCTGTTGTGTAGTAAATGCATGTAAACAGTAGTTACAATAAAAGATTCCCCATTATTACTGGTTCTGTCACCCAATTCAACGACTGAGGTTTCTGATCAAACAATAGTGTCTATGTTCACCTTTTGAAAATAGAAGGAGGTGACATGTTTCTCTTTACGGTTACATGCTAGTGGAATATATCATTATTTTCAAAGTCGATAAGTTGATTGAAATGTCGTTTTTATGATCAAATTTTGGAATTTGTGACAAAGGTGGAGGAAAACCAATTCCTTCTGTGTTAAGATCGAGTTCGTGTTACGTGTAATTTTGAACTCACCACAGAATGTCGTTTTTAGAGACAGGGTGTACAGAAGCAAGAAGTGACCACAGAAAACATTTCTGATCAGAATTCCTGTTGTTAAGAACTGCTTGTTTCTTTTGTATTTTCAAAGTTAATGGTATATAGCTACTAGCCACCAATGGGGAACTCTATTGTACTTATTTCCAGCTTTATGATTTTGTCAATAGACCATTCACTGTCATTCCTCTCAAAATTTTGATAAGCATCTGGAGTTCCTCAAGGTTTTATGTTAGGACCACTTTTGTTTTTTTATTTAACAAGTACATCTCGTCTCTTTGCAGACGACACATCATTGATTTATAGTTCATCCTCTTAATTAGAAATAGAACATGTTTTGAATTCTAACATACAAAGTGTAAGTGAATGGTCCAAAAATGGTTGGTTACGTTCAACTCCAACAAAACGGATGTTATTTTTATCTCTAATACGGAACGTGATAATAATGTTAATTTAAGGTTTGGTGAAACCAGTTTGGATATGTCGGAAAGGCATTTCTAAGATGTATTAAGTAAATGAACAATATTTTCCCAGATATTTTTAATACATCGTCGGACTTTAAACATTAAATGAAACTGTTACAAATTACGATTAATAATTTCAATACAATATTGTAATCGCTCATCTTTCTATCGTACTGTATAAAACAAATCGGGAGGGAAGTGACGTCCCCATCTCAACGTAAATACTACTACTGTCCGACAATAAGTCCTCCTGCATGACGATTACGGCATTCAGGTTGTTTTTTTTAAATGGGTTAAATTCACTTTTTGTATCGTATTTTCCACCAAAAATTATCAAATTATATTGCATCTAAAAGTAACCTATTGCAATACAATATATAAAAGCAGTTCTATCAATTGAACTGAAGATATTCGATAAAAACCTCGATTTTCGTGCGATGGGTCCCGCACCAGATGACTTGGTGACGTCACACTAATCAGCGGGTTTCGACTCCAAATCGTTTCAGTCTATGCATTTGTATGTTAAGTAGTGTTAGTCACTTTAGCTCTTATATTTTAGTCTTACCGCTACACACAAATCTGCATACTTTTAGTTATTGTTTCTTTTCTGATAATATAGATGTCCCTCAAAAGTGTCATTGATTGCTTCGAAAAGCTGAATAAGGGACCAGTTACCGGCTAAAAATCGCCTTTTTTTTGGCAATTACTTATTTCAAACACAGTATTTTGAAATGAAATTTTCACCATAAAATGGTTACCTCTTGTTCATCTATTTGTGCAATTTTTTTTGGTCTTTTATGATTAAATATACCTTTACTGAAGCCAAAGTAGGTATATATAGCGTGAATGTAACCAGTTTTGTGTATGTACAGGACCAGTTACCGGCTGCGTCATTTCCGCGCCAATTGGGGGCGCCACGGGGTTGCTCTGAAGAAAGAAATGAGTATGAAATAAATAAAATTCTCATATTTATTGAAATTAAGGTACCCAGAAAAGAAGAACTCACGTAATATTCAAATATCCGAATGATACTATTTTCAACAGTGTGACGTCACTTTCCCCACCGACAGAAAAAGACGCTGGAAAAATAGCGAAAATAATTTATTTTGATTTCTTCTTTGTTATGCACTAACTTAAATCTCGAAAAATCAAGTTCTATATCGCCGAAATAACGTAATAGCCAGTAACTGGTCCTAGCCGGTAACTGGTCCTCTACCAGTAAACCAAGAGGTGGGATCAGGTGCCATGGAGGAGTAAGCATCCCCTGTCGACCGGTCACACCCGTATAGCTTAGTTGCTAATTTCCCGTCTGTGTCTATATTAAGAAAATTTTGTAGTATGAAGCGTGTGTGCTTGATTCTGTTGTATCTTTAATTTCTAGTTCGCTGGGATATATCGCATTGACATATGTATGAAAATTGTCATTATTAATCGACAAAACGTCGTTGATATGTCTAAAACACCGCTAACTTTTTCTTCTTTTGATTCAGCAGTTTCTGAATGAAGTCTGCTTCGTATGAATAAAGGAACAGGTCGGCCAATAAAGGAGCACAATTGGTTCCCATAGGAATGCCGACAGTTTGTTGAAAGACCACGTCTCCGAACATTACAAATATATTGTCTATTAGAAATTCCAGCATGTTTTTATATCAACTTAATCAAGTGTATTTGTGTAGAATCACAGTGGTGTTTGACGAAATTAGTATCCTGATAGCCAATCACTAGATATTTAAATTTTCGGGTACCACCTTTAGTGAAAAAACAGTTGTCTATGATGCTGAAAAGTCTTTCTTTTAATTTTTTATGTGATTAGTCGTGTAAAGAGTAGAGAAGTCATAAGTTTTGATACTGTGAATTCGAGAAAAATTGTGTGCCTTCAAATTTTCTAAAAGCTGTTTAGAATTTAAGTATCCACATCTGATTTACATCGCTTCTGGAATAAGTAACTGTACAGTATTGTTGAAGTCTCTCCTTAACGGCTGTCAATGTCTTGGTAAGGAGTAAAAATAAAGGTTTGGTAGAACATTTGCTGGATACTGCTATGTATCTTTGCTTATATGGGGTTTTATGAAGTTTAGGTATCCAATATAAATGTGGTAGCTCGAAATCGGTATCCGTTGTAGGTATATCAAATGAGCGTAATACGGACACGTGATTTTGAAGGATCTCGTCCTTTGAAAGTGAGCTACGTGTGAATGTAGGATTTCCAGAATTTGTATTAAACCCAAGTTCTTCTAATAAACAATTTTCCACATTTAAGTAGTGATATCCACAGTCATCCGTATATTTCACAAATGATCCGATATGCCAGGGACGTATTCAACATATGAACATTTCATATACAGATGTAAACTACTCACTGACAAATTATTGACACAAGGATATAAAAAACCGTGTTTGGTGTCAACGTTCCGCAAATTTTACTGTCGGTATAATAGTAGCCTTTTCGTTAGCGGTTGTTGAGACATCTGCACCAATTGTGACGAGGATTCCTTACTCACGTGGACTGTGGACTCACGGCCAGTGTGACCTGTCAACAGGGGATTCTTACTACTCCATGACACCTGATCCTTCAGCTCGATAGTATTCCACCCTTGCATTACGTTGGTTGAGTTGGAAAGAACATCAAACTGGTCAAACGATTAGACATGCTTGTCAAAGAGGTGAAGTCCAAGTAGGATCTTATCAAGTGGATGGTTATCATGAAGACCCTTAGACCGTTTACGAGTTCCATGGCTGTTTTTGGGATGGATGTTCCATGTCCTTTCCTAATTTACAGCAAGAGAAACATCTTTTTCATTCATCTTTGACGTATGAACAAGTGTATCAAAAGACTTTAGAGACAGATCAGTATTTGCGTCAACACTATCAAGTAGAAACGTTATGGGAACATGACTATCGTCAAAGGTACAAGACGAGTTTCAACATTTCATTGATAACACGTATGAGGATTTCCCCGACCCGTTAGTCCGTTAAGATGCTTTATTTGGAGGTCGCACGAATACTACTCATTTGCTCTGTGACGGAGACATTAGAATTTCAGAATTACCTCGGCCAGATATATCCTGTTAAGCTAAAGATCAATGAGACGACAGAGAGCAACACATCTGCTTCTTACCTAATTTGACTTGAACAATTTCCATGGAACGTTTGCGACGGGTGTGGCATGCCAGCAGAAGACGCAGACTCCTTCCGGACACCTAGTCTTATATCGTTTGGGGTTCGCAATTGTTCTTCATGTTGAGACCATTTACACATCTATTTCGTCGTGTTATAATGGACTTGAGTTTTAATTATCGATTGGTACTTCTTCAGTTTTACTTGTTACGTTGATGTATGTTCTTTGAACCCGTTTGTCTTGAAACATGGAACTTTTTCAATTGGGCACCCAAACATGATCACTCATGATATCAAAATTCTAGATCAATATTTTGGACTGGTACTGTCGAGTTGTTTCATCCCGTGTTACCTTACCAATTTGCAGGAGAAAAACTTTTCCCTTCGTGCCGTACTTGTGCTCAACAAGGAATCGAACAAGAGTTGGGTTTTAATTATCGATGCTCTTATACGAATCAAAAGTGAAGTTTGTTAGGTGAATTGAATAAAGCGATATAGAACGGTTATGTGATAGATCGTATCTTTGAAGTATGGCATTTCCCCGATCAGTCAAATACTTTATTTCGTAGCTTTATTGATCTGTTTCTCCAGATTAAGCAACAGGCTAGTGTTTTTCCTGATACCTGTCGAAGATCATCTTCAGTACCTCAAAGAGATTTAAACGAGAGAACAGCTGATCATACAAGAAGAAGATGTAGAGAAGAATTCTTACGTACCATTGCTGAACTGTTTCTGAACTGTTTGTGGGGTAAATTTGATCAACGGACTAATTTACCTCACACACAATATGTGGAAGAACTACAACAGTTACTTCAAGATGACACTCGTGATATATTACATTTAGAACTGATTCCAAATGATGAAGGTCATGATGAGCTAGACATGTTGCTGGTGAATTCGAAACCGAAGGATGACTTTGATGAACCGAGTGGTTTTAGCAATGTAGTGCTAGCAGCCTTTACTACGTCGTCAGTACGAAAACATCTCTGTCCCACTCTAGAATGTTTAGGAGAACGCGTGTCATATTTTGATACAGACAGTATCATTTATCAACATGATCAACAGCAGTGGAATCCCACTATAGTGAACATTTTAGGAGGATGGACAGACGAATTAGATTATGATTCTATCTTATCCTTTGTCTCGGGAGATCCTAACAATTATGTGAACAAGACTCATAAATAGGAAACCTTTTCCAAAGTCAAAGGAATCACTTTTGATAGTCGTACAACTTCTAGCGTCAACGTGGATACATTTACCGGCGACGTTTCTATTGTTGAAAATGAAAGCCTCAAAAATCTTATTTTAAGGGGCCCTAAATACCGGGAAGCCCGTTCCTTTAATTGGCGTCAGAATTTCAGTTTAGTTATGGATTCTGTCGAAGATTATGCCAGACGATGGGCCAAACATGAAGACGTAGAACCAGACACTTTGTCTGAATGGCTGAAAGCCATACGATGGTTGATAAAATCTCGTATTCGAAAACTTAAAGGGACTATGAAAACACGTTATCCCTCTGTATCTAATGATCCAGAAGTAGTAACTGAACTGGATAGGTTACATGACCAATATGTACTACTGGTACCAGCAGACAAAGCCTCAAATAATATAGTTTTTATTTGTAAGGCACATTACTATAATTGTTTATTAGAAGAACTTGGGTTTAATACGAATTCTGGAAATCCTACATACACACGTAGCTCACTTTCAAAGGACGAGATCCGTATTACACTCATTTGATATACCTACAACGGAGACCGATTTCGAGCTACCACATTTATACTGGATACCTAAACTTCATAAAAACCCATATAAGCAAAGATACATAGCAGGATCCAGCAAATGTTCTACCAAACCTTTATCTTTACTCCTTACCAAGATATTGACAGCTGTTAAGGAGAAACTTCAAAAATACTGTACAGTTGCTTATTCCAGAAGCGGTGTAAATCAGATGTGGATACTTAAAAATTCTAAACAGCTTTTAGAAAATTTGAAGGCACATAATTTTTCTCGAATTCACAGTATCAAAACTTATGATTTCTCAACTCTTTACACTACTATTCCACATAAAAAATTAAAAGAAAGGCTTTTTAGCATCATAGACAACTGCTTTTTCACTAAAGGTGGTACCCGAAAATTTAAATATCTAGTGATTGACTATCAGGATACTTATTTCGTCAAACACCACTCTGATTCTACACATAAGTATACTGAAGTTGATATAAAAAACATGCTGGAATTTCTAATAGACAATATATTTGTAATGTTCGGAGACGTGGTCTTTCAACAAACTGTCGGCATTCCTATGGGAACCAATTGTGCTCCTTTATTGGCCGACCTGTTCCTTTATTCATACGAAGCAGACTTCATTCAGAAACTGCTGAATCAAAAGAAGAAAAAGTTAGCGGTGTCCTTTAATTTGACATTTAGATATATCGACGACGTTTTGTCAATTAATAATGACAATTTTCATACATATGTCAATGCGATATATCCCAGCGAACTAGAAATTAAAGATACAACAGAATCAAGTACACACGCTTCATACTTAGACATTTTACTTAATATCAACACAGACGGGAAATTAGCAACCAAGCTATACGATAAACGCGACGATTTCGGCTTTTCCATCGTAAATTTTCCACATTTAAGTAGTAATATCCCTCACTCACCTGCATATGGAATTTATATTTCACAAATGATCCGATATGCCAGGGCGTGCACAACATATGAAGATTTCATATACAGAGGTAAACTACTCACTGACAAATTATTGACACAGGGATATCGAAAACCGCGTTTAATGTCAACGTTCCGCAAATTTTATGGTCGGTATGGTAGTCTTGTTTGCGACTACTCTGTTTCACTAAGTGAAATGTTGAGTTGCCTTTTCGTTGGCGGTTGTTGAGACGTCTGTACCAATTGTGACGAGGATACACTCCTCACGTGTTTCATTGGACTTGACTGTGGACTCACGGCGGGTGTGACCGGTCGACAGGGGATGCTTACTCCTCCATGGCACCTGATCCCACCTCTTGGTTTCCAGAGGTCCGTGTTTGTCCATTTTTACCGGATTTGTATCTATGTCCTGGACATCCTATTGATTTATACTTTGGTATCTGAGATTTTTATATACATTGAAGCAGTTGTTACGTGGTCAACAAAATAAAAGTGCTTGTATCGTACCCTCAAAAGATCATGCGATTGAAACAGCATAAAGTCAAAACACAGGCGATGACTAAAGAAGTGCGCATAGTGTATGATAAGAGACATCGAATTGAAAACTTTTGTATGGTACCTTATGGTTATTGAAAAGTGAGACTGTTTGAAACGTTGAGACTGTTTAGAAAAACATGTATTTTTTTTAGTATTAAAACTATTAAACTTTAGTTTGGTGTTGTTGTTGATATAAAACAGAAGGGTGTGAACGATAGGCGTTCATTTACACAGTTTGATCTCAATTACACGTAACATGACTACTCTCGATTCTAAAGATCATGGTAGTTTTTACATGACTTTACCTAGCGACGCTAGTTTAAACGTATTTCCTGATAATACCTTAACAGAATTCAATACTCATTTGCCTCAAGCTATAAGTATGATGGATAGTGAATGGGAAGTAACTTTGAGTGAAATGATCTTTCCCAGCTTAAAAGAATCGATCGGATCGGATGACAATTACATGAATGTCCTAGTCCCTGTTCAAGTTCCTGTGGAATCAAATGTTACATCTAAAGATCCTCAGGACCCTTCCACCTATCCCAAGAAAAGGGAAATAAAATATCGTCAACATAGTATTATGTTTATAATATTTATTATAGAAATGATTAAGAAACACGTCTCCTTAGATGATCCATAATGTGACCATGTCATCTCTAAAACAGATGTGAAGTCGGGGATTGCTTTTGTAGGGAACATTTGGACTCTTACATTTCGCCCGGAGTTTTACACGTCTCCTGCTGCTTTAATAGAAGAAATGAAAGTACGGTATTCTATAGCCTTTCAATATGTCATTGATGGTATAGAAGATCTCTCACATAAAAATGCTGTTAAATTAAGGTATGACACAGCTTTAGATCGATTCGTAATTGAGTTTAAAGGCCGATCTATCTATTCCGTTCCCTTTCGTTTACGATTTCCAAGTCTACTAGGTTATAAACTCGGGTTTCAAGCGATTGACATGCACCATAGTATGACTAAATGGCTATACGTCTCACACTTGTCATGGTATCCTTCCGGCATGAGTGAAATTTATGTCTACAGTTACATTGCCGAAAGTCAAATTGTGGGTTCACCATCGTTACCGTTATTAGGTGTGGTCCCTTTTCAAATGGGTCAATCGCTCAATCATCATCATCGGGAACCTTATTATTACAATTATGTGGGATTAAAAAAAGTATTTTTGATACCATTGAAATACAACTGAGAGATGATACGGGATGTAAATTCATTTTCTAGGTGGAAAAGTGATTGTCAAACTTCATTTTCGTCGTGTGATTTAATAATAAAATGAAGTGTATCACAGTACCTTGGTCAACTGATGGCCGAGAGTCATCGTGTCAACATCTTACTTGGGTATTGTTAATATATATCAATATGAAACCAACGAGAATAGAAAAGATGAGACGACAAAGGGGGTTGATAGAGAGAGAGAGAGAGAGAGAGAGAGAGAGAGAGAGAGAGAGAGAGAGAGAGAGAGAGAGAGAGAGAGAGAGAGAAAGAATGGGAGAAACGATGGAAACAGAAGGGCAGAGTAGAATGGAGAAAAGAAAGAAGGGCAGAGTCGGGAAAAGACAGGACAGAGAGATGGAGGAGAAGAAGAAGAAATGGGACAGGCAGAGAATGTGAAAAGAAAGAGTGGACGACCACGAACAACATCAATAGAGAGAACAGGAGAAGATAAGAAAGAAGGACAAAGAGATGAAGGACAAATAGACAGAACAGGAGAAGACAAGAAAGAAGGACAAAGAGATGAAGGATAGATAGACAGTGAAAAAAGAGGAAACGACCACGAAAAATACCAATAGAGAGAACAGGAGAAGACATGAAAGAAGGGCAAAGAGATGAAAAACAAATAGACAGAGTGAAAAGAAAAATCGGAGGACCACGAAAAATAGCCACAAAAACGAAGAAATACCTCATGTTTATACGAAAATGGCTAAATGATTGTCGTCACCCGCCCATGCACGGTGACACTTTTCATTTACAATTAAATGAAAATTATGGTAACCGAGCAAGTATGATGTATAATGTGCATAAAGAATAACAACAACTAGCATGGGATCCTTTTGGTAATGGTTTAGACGCACCCACCGTTCATACAATTTGTGTTTCAGGACAAAAAGCGAGGGAAATATGAATGATTTTTGTATGATCTAAAATATATGGAAGACCTGATAAAAAAGGAAGTGAATCAGGACAATGGTATTATTTCACTCTCAGACACGATGGAAGGTACATCAAGTATGGATGTTCTATTTTCATTGATTATGGATGCTAGTCAGATAGTCACGGATAGTGCTCCCATGACCGTGATTCGAGACAAGATGGATAGTGTACCTCGAATACCCATCGGATAGAAGTGGATAGTGTGCCGAGATCCAACCTGATACAAGTGCAAAGGAGTCTACCTACAGAAAGGAGATAGGGTGTGACCAGTTTTAAAATAGGGTCTGCTGCTGTCAGAGGATAATCGTTTCATCAAGAATTAAGATTACCATTAGCCTTACCCAGTTTTTGTGCGTATGAATCAAGGTATCTGACGTTTAAATATCAATGGCCAAACTATCTACTGGGACCTAAACAGGCAGAATTGGCAAGAGCAGGATTTGTACAAAGAGACCAGTGACCACTTTCAATGTTTTTATTGTGGCATCTGTTTAAAAGATTGGGAATGGACGAGTATAAAGTGAAGTGAAATTTAGGCACCGAACATCATCTGAATCAGTCATCAACATGAGTTTTCCAGACACACCCTAATCATTCGTCTAATTGTACACTTTACATAGAAGGGGCTGATGAATTTGATGAGGTTCTCAAAACCTTAGAACAGTTGGATGAAAAACAAGAAAGTGATGCTGACATCGGCTTGCTACGCGATGCCTTCCTATCAGCATTACAGAAAATGAGGGAAGAACTCACAGCCATTACATTTAGCATCAAATAATTGAAGGATTAATCACATCCAGAAGTCAGGAAATCGTATATGGGTTACAAATATAAACCTTCACCAGAGACTTATCCTTGTTTCATTTGTGCTGAAATTAGACATTGGTCTCTTAGATGTCGTAAGAATAACGATTCGTCGTCGTCATTATTATCATCATCATCATCATCATCATCATCATCATCAACAACAACAACAACAACAACAACAACAACAACAACAACAACAACAACAGTAAGGGTAGAATCTGAAATTAGAACAAAGTAGAAACTCGGTCTCGTCAATCGGACCAATATTATAAATGTCATCAGTCTGGTCATTATGAATGTCCTGAACAGACTCTAACAGGAGCCAAACGTAAACTCAACTTGATGCTCAAGAAGGTAGTAAAAACGGCAAAGAAAGTGAAAGTAGAAACAAAACATTGATTGTGTGACTTTGTAAAGAAGAAAATTTGTACTGTTATAGTTTGATATAAATTCGTTCAGTGTCACCATGTCACGGAATCCAAACCAACCGATCTCGTTATTTTGCTCCGCGTTGTATTGGCAAGATCAACCGTAGTAGTGAGACAAAGTGACAAACTGTTTTGAGACTGTTTCAAAGTTATAAGTGTTTCAAATGTATTAGTGTTTCAAAGTTAATGGTGTTTCAAAGTTATAAGTGTTTCAACGTTCTTTCTTATGCATTGTATATAGTCACAGAGAGACGATCCTTTGGTGTTATTGTGAGCAGAATTTGTTTACATTTGTGGTGTCAACATAATTATTATAATTAACTATGTAATATTATATATATATAATTATTATTGTACGAAAAGCGTTTATGTATCGACAGTGATCGAAATATAACTGGATTATTCGGGTTAGGTCAGACTACTAGATTCTGATACGACATCACTTCAGCGGGTTCGTTAGTTTTACGCAGGCGCAAATTCCGTAGCTAACGTAAATATTGATCTTTAGTGTAAGACTGACGACCGGACTTACGAGTACGTTTGTGAATATGTCTTAAGTGTAGACGTAAGAGTACACTTAAGTGTAAGTGTATGACTTAAGTTTCTTTGTAAATAAAGCCCCAACATCTCCTCTTAAACGGCAAAACATTTACGTCAATCTGCTTACGTTTTCTCTGTTTTCTGCCAAACCGCAATACAGAATTGACAAGTACAATTCGTCTCAGGTTTACATCTTTTTTCCCCTGATGGAAGTGCATATCAACCTTTCGTAACTTCTCTTTTTTGTCATGAATAATCTGTTTGGTATCATATAACATAACGGATTCGTTTTCTCGTTCCATAGCATACTCGGTCTCCATAGCATACTCCAAGTTTGATTATTTTTTAGATTGATTTCTTCTAGCTCTTTATCACTGCTTGATTTTCATTGGTAGAATAACATCCCCAACGACGCATAGAGCAATCATCAAAGAGGTCAAAGTTCATGAGATGGAGTACACTGCGTGTGCGTTACTGGTCATATAAAAAGCTGTGCTCGACTATTTTACCGCACTTCGTTTCAGAAGACAATGGTTCAACTGATTACACTTGATCGTAACAGCATGCCAGTGATTGACAGTATCGTGTTTTGGGGCCATAAGCCGCAATGCATTCTAGATAAGCTAAAGACAGTCGCCCAGGAATGCAAATATTTTGTTCAAGTCGCTGAGGCCAACAGGCCGAAGATCTATTGCCAGTGCCTGTAAAGAACACAGTTTTTAGCCCCAAAACAAAAGGCCCTTTTAAGGGCCACCCATCTTATTAGAAAAGAGACCTTAACTGAATGTATGGAGTTTTTGTGTCTGTTTGTGTTTAGCGATAAGTCTAAAATATATTAGGATAATTTTCTAGGTTAACATTCACTAGCTCTTTTACTTGATCGATAAAAAGACTTCGTATTATTAGATTTTATTAGATAGAAATCCAAACTGTTTTGCAAATTCTAAATATAGTAACTTTAAACACTAGATAATCGGTTCAGTTAGACCTCTGAGAGCTCATTTGGCATCCGAAGCTTACAGAATCAACATCAATAGAAAAATGATTTTTTATGTTATATACAGACGTACAAGTATAAAATAGTATGCCTACAGATACTTTTTTTCACTTTCTGATCTTTAAAACGTGTTAAAACTGTAAGTTAGAATGGTTAACAACTTCATACTTCACAAGTTTGTACTTTATCACTTTCAAAGTTCATAATTTTAAAACTTTGAATCTTAGAACGTTACAAACTTCATCACGTTGAAACTTAGAACGTTACCAACTTCATCACTTTGAAAGTTAGACAGTTGCAAACTTTGAAACAAGAGTACGTTACAAACTTTGAAACGTGAGAACGTTACAAACTTCATCACTTTGCAAACTTTGAGAATGTTACAAATTTCATACTTTTGACATGCCCTATGTATCTCTCTCACCGTGAGATTTGTCAGTCTGTCGTTTCCATTAAAATGAAGTATCCACTAGACTGAATTCCCTGTCTATCTACGAAACTAGATATCCCATGATTCCATATCCAAGATGGCGACCCTTCCTATACTTCCGGTTTCACTACCCCCCTCCCTTTTTGGTACAGACAGTCTGTAGTCTGTACAGAGTAATCTCCCCTTTGTCCCAACCATGCAGTCTATACAGAGTAATCTCCCCTTTGTCCCAACCATGCAGTCTATACAGAGTAACCTCCCATTTGTCCCAACCATCTGTCTGTATAGAGTGATCTCTCTTTTACAAACCCATAAGCTGTACAGAGTAATATCCCTTAGTACAATGTTAACATGTTGAAGTTTGACTCGCGGTTACGAGCTAAGCCTATCGGTTCTTGCGCTTTCGCTCTTGAAACGAAATCGGCATACTCATCCTCAACGTATCTTATCAGACCGCTATGATCTACAATACAAGCGGGGAAAACCAGCATTGCTGCAGATCCATTGATAACAAACTACACACCAACTACTCATTTCTCATCAAACCCAACTTCTAATTTTAGCATATGACCTCTCGTGACCCCGATCTCTCGTAATGAAGGCTCTGATTGGCTCATTATCCAAGATGGCCTCCCCTTCAACCGTCTGCTTCCGCCCCCTCCCAGCCAAACGATTTGATCTTTCTATCTGTCGCAATGGCAATGTGACTTCACTTCCGGTATGACGCACTTTCGGTATGACGTCATAGGCGGCTCCATGACACGCATTTTAAAACTGACCAATCGGAAGCTGTCATCAACAGCAAAATTTAAAATACGTACCACTGAGCTGCCTATTACTACTATCAGTATCTCTGGAATCCGCCCACTTTTGTAGATGTTCATGTTTATTGCGTAATCAAAAAGCTACAAAAGTTTGATTTACTTCCTACGCCATTGTCATCAGCATAATTAAAGAATAAGCATCCTTTTCGTTAAATTACCAAGTTCATTTGACATTTGATACACTGGTGGCACAAAAATAAATAATCTAAAATTGTTTTACATCATTCGGTAAAAGAGCGAACATTAATGGTGACAAGTTTTCTCCCTGACGAACTCCCGACCCGGAGTCATCTGTTTATTCGGTACTCAAGCCCAGGTTTTCTTTTATTAGTTTGGTTTCATATATGATTTTGTGTAAACTTCGGATCCGACTGAACAGGACACGATTTATATTTCATCATTCACATATAGATTTTTTATGACGATCTTCTTGTGATTCCTCAAAAGAAGATTGATTCAGCAAAAAAGTAACCTAAAATTTGGACAGAATTTCGGTCAAATTAGTAACAGCCCGCAAACTCTAAATCATTTTTTTTTTTCATTGATAGATTAATTCAACCTGAAAGTATATCGGTGGAATTTGGTGATGATCAGGGGGCTCGGGAGAAAGTTCCCGAGATATAATTTTGAATAATCCAATTAGCTGGAAGGCCATGAGGTATTTTCTAGCTTCCAGACATTTTTGTTTCATTTTTCTTGAAATGCAACTGTTTGATAGTAAAAATATTAAAATGGTATATAAGAATTTAAATGAAAAAGAAAATAGAATAACAAAAAATGTTAATATCACCAGCTGATATACTATGTTATAGGACTACATTTGCCCCGTGATCCAGGGCATTTTCCCAGAAAAGTACAGAATTAATGTTCACATAACGACTCGTTTTTATCCCAAATAATGCGTTAAATCGACAGACTATTGATTCACAAATAAACCTGGAGTTTCAACGAACATATATGTTACAAGAGAAATTCAAGTGGGGTCCAGAATATTTTTTTAAGGATCTGGGAAGCCTTTTTCTGGATTCAATATAGATTTTTTAAATTATAAAATCTTTGTAAATACTATTTTCTATTTTTTTAAGCAATTTAGGGGGGGGGGGGGCTTGCGTGAAGGTGAAGTGTAGTATGCATATGCAAACGAATAGTTGCCAAACTGGGTTTGTCGAGCAATTTTCAGAAAATTTTATGGCCTGGGCCCTATAGGCACTTTTGTGTGAAATAGGCCAATTTCTATATATACATTTGTAATTTTTGGCAACGTGTAATTTAGATTCTGGTAATTAATCATTCGATTAAAATTTTGATATTATTCGTTATCCTCCTCCTCATTATTATTATTATTATTATTATTATTGTTGTAGCGATATCAGAGAAATAGTTTAAATACTTTAACCTACAGTCGTGCAAACCGAGGTCAAGTTTGGCGTTTAAATAAGAAACGTCGTTTCCCTTTTTGGGGCCTCCATAATTTGGAGGGAGAAATACTTCGTTGATTAAATAACGTACTGGTCTTCCCACTGTTATTTTCCTTGTATCTCTAGTACTTTCATAAGTGATTAATCAAATTAACTACATTAATATCACATGTTTGAGGATTGTAAACATGCCGCTATGCATATGACAAGTAAAATATGTCAACAACTCGTCCCTTTATCACGTGACATCTATTCGTTTTGCAAGTCCGCCATCTTTGAAGATCCTGAAGCGAAGAGTCGCTTCCTGTGCTCATTTCCTTGGATATTTTGAGAGTCTGCCAAACAGTTAAGGCTTCATCGTGCAGCTGGTGTATCTACTGCGCATCTCATAGTCAAAACCCTCTCATACACCCATTATACGTGCACTGGGTGAGAGGAAGCGATAGATACCCACTATGCCGGTTCGAAAACAAGGTGGGCTTGCCCCAGTTTATTTTTGCTGTGATGTGTTTACATTCTAATGTTTTGAGTTGTAGCATCATATTTTAGCTAAATTGTGCGAATCAAAGCATACAAACGTTACTGAAATGTTGTCAACGCTGTTTAAAATGTAGGATTGAAATTTGAATATTTTTAGTTCATAATGTTTAAACAATTGAATGTACGAACTAATGGAATACGCCGAATACTGAATAGGCCCCTGTCACGCCTGTGGCTGTGTATGGGGCTATTGCAAATTGTAGTTGTATATACATGTATGTATCACTGTAAGTACGCTACAGTTAGTGTAGCTGAATATTTCAACTTGCGATGTTATATGCATATATTTCATGTTGTCTTTGTCATTACAGTATGTTGAATTTATAAACAAAATCTTTGTTTCATCGGATTTTTAAACAGATTGTACACATCAAGTCTACTTGATGGCTTAGGCCGACCTATCTGCCCCAATTTTAGACAATTTTTTTTGGTAAAATCAGGGGCAGAGTTCCTCCCATATACTTTCTTTAGCAAGATGCTGTGACATTTTCACAGCAGTTAAGCAATAGTTTTAACCATCTACAGTGTAACGCCGATTATCTGGACTGAATGGGAGACACATAAAAAGTCCAGAAAATCGGTCGTCCGGATGATCGATCATATTGTTGAAGTCAGTACATCCCAAATTTAGATAATGTTAAGTTGGTCTTTCTCTGTGATCATGTCACTGAAGAAACATCGATGTTTTCACAGGCATATTGTTATTTTAATTAGTTATGAGTAAAAGCGTCGATGTATAAAGCCTTTGTTGGTAAAATATTGACCTAACATACATGTGTTTCTATATGAAAAAACACGATTTCACTTCATATTCAATTGTATGACTGAAATTATGTGTAGATTTAGATCCATACGTAGCCTACTTCATGTCATTAATTTGATATCTACAGATGTTCTCCCGTTAAAGG
This sequence comes from Atrina japonica, assembly GCA_030159075.1. Lineage (NCBI taxonomy): Eukaryota > Metazoa > Mollusca > Bivalvia > Pterioida > Pinnidae > Atrina > Atrina japonica. Next base: position 215,820 of record BROG01000472.1, on the reverse strand, counting down.
AATGGGAAAATCATGTAAGTGCTAGTTCACTGACATCATCTTTAGTCCTAAAAGTCACTGTGATTTGAAGAAATCTGACACTTTGGTCTGTTGCAAACTCCTTTGAGTCTTGACCTAGATTTCCATAGCATGAGGCCCGATATGGGGCGCCTGTACCACATTGCTTTAATCATTATCAAATTCCTTGTTAAAGCTATTACTTTTTCTAGCCGTCAATGTCTTAATTTTGTACTTCACATATAAATTTTATACATATTACACAGGTGAAAAAATCTAATTTTACATGACTTGGTAGTGTCATTATTGTGAAATAATTTTTACATGTCCTCCCGTATCTCACCCCCGATGTTTGCCAACTTGTGGACAGTCAGTAACACATGCTTGGCTTGCGTTTACCCATAGGACTAATAAACTTGAAAACAAAATAAAGAGTGAAACTGATATTGTATATTGGTAAGAAATATTAATTTATATAAAATGTTATTGAAGCTGTAGTTTAATGAATGAATCTTCTTTACGGACGCTTGTTACGACACTTGCGACCGTCAGTGTTGAAGTAGCCTATTAATAGCCTATGTCGGCTGTTTTGGAAGGCTAAAACAACTCAATTATTTAAAACAATAAACAGAATGACTGGTTTTCTGATGCTATTTCAATACTTAAAAGGCATTTGGTGAAACTTCTATCAGTGAATTTACAGAATGTCCGTTACGATTTTTACCTTGGTAAAAATATTGAGGGACATGGCATTTGTCCGTATAAGTGAAAAATCCGGATAATCGGCGTCTGGATAATCGGTGTTAGACTGTATTTCTTATTGCCGACATCTGATATTTGTCGATATGCTTAGCTACATGTACATGTAATCTTTTAAATTTATAAACCCATTGTCACTAAGTTGTGACATGACATAATTCCATTCATATAAGATGTGAATTCAAGCTACCCATCATTTTTATTTACATGTCGTTCTGTTTTCCATTTTGAACTTACACTGTAAGAAAATCCAAGACGTTCACTGATTGGTTTATCATAAATGGTATAATTTATATGTATCTATCGATTTTTCTAATTTTCCTATATTTCTGCCCCTTCTCGTCCATTTTTCGGCGACTTTTAGTCGTTTCATTTTTTGTCAGCATTAAATGTTCATAATGATATTCAGTCTACATGTATTACTGGCGACAAAAAATAGCTTTTGGTGATTTTTCTGGTGCCACCATTTCATTGAGCCATCTAGGTTATATAAGTCCCTTTTATCTTCCAAATAATCATCATCATGGATTAAAAACCTGTTTATTAATTAATGTTTTTAGACCGGGTGTTCAGTCAAAACGGCCCCACTGCAAAAACGACCCCAGTCTGGCAGTCAAAATGGCCCCACTTTTACATAGCATTTAAGGGGAAAACTTGTACATCTATTCTTTGAGTTGGATCTTTCTTTGTAGAAAATATTAATGATAATAAAAAAAAATTTAATGATTGATAAATAACAAGTTTACTTTTATTTTAATGTACATGTAAAATATATATTTCTTTCAGTTTACCTTTTCAAGCTTGGTAGGCGTTTTCCAAAACTTTTTGAAATGTTACCAAATTGTAGAAAAATACAATGATACTGTATATTCTATCAAAGATATATGTGGTCTGAGTTTATATTTTCAAAAGCATTGGTAAACACGCATATTGGATATATCTATTATTATTATATAACATCCAGATCTACTTGTTATGAAAAATTACAAATATAATTTGTGTAGCGTTCCCATACATCAAGATATATCAAGAGGTATATATATCTGTCACTGAATTTTTTTCATTAGGTTACATCTTATAATTTTAACATTTCAAAAACTATCACAATAGTATGTGTCAATAGTAACAGTATTGGAGTAGTGATTTCCTCAATGATTATCATCAATAGCAATACTATTGCAATAGTTAAAATGAACTTCAATAGTCACCACTAATATTGTCTCCTCCAAGGAAATTTGAAATGGAGAAAGCAGAAAGTATAAAAGTCACTTTAAAAAATAAAACATAAAGCTTTGTTGAATTGTTAATGTCTCTGAAATATCATTTTTGTTTTCCTGAGGAATTTTTCTTGTCTGGTAAAATTTTATTCGGTCTGGCAAATCTTCCAAACTTTCCAGACCGAGTGTCCTTTAAAATAAAAGTAAGTTTCATCAACTCTGCTCCATAAGTGTACTATATGTTTAAATACTAAAAGACGACATGTTTTCAAGTAACTGTAGAGGAAATATAATTGTATACCTTGAGTTGGATCCATGTTGCATGAAATGAAATGGAAAATAACTTCTAGTGATGTAAGCAAATTAATGCTTATCTACACATATAAATAGGTGGCTAAAGAGATTACATAGTTCTTAGATGTTAAAAATGATAATGGAGAAAATAAAAAATAGTCTTAAATTTTTGTTACATGTTATTATTATAAAATAAGCATTAATAATACAAAATCCCATAGTGGCCAAATGTCCGGACAATGGAATCCCTAGAGACCTTTACATTGGGGTTGGACCTGGTGACTAATGATGGATTTGTATTGAATCATCTCTTTACTTAATCTGTATATCTGGAGGTTTAGGGTAAATACATTTTTAAAAGATATATCAGAATCTAATCATTTACATGTATCACAAACTCTGTTCTTATAACTAAATCTAATCAACACAAAAAAGTAATTAATTTTTAAAAATGCATATAATATATGTCAATGCAGATTCAAATTTGGATCAGGCCATTTGCATTTAAAAGCCAGTTAACTGGACAATTCGTTCCTAAAATAGTTAACCTTAATTTTGGTTTTTCAAAAGGAAGTGGATTATATACATGCGAACAGCCAAATTTAATGTACCGGTAATTGTTCAATAAAGAAAACAAAAATAATACTCGATAACCATACCTTATAAATAAATCTTAAATGAAAGCAGATATCAATATTTCTATAATATTAACAAAACTTTACCAAAACACATAAAATTAGCACTGTAAATGGCACATCACAGCGCATGAATTTATATATGACATTGGGGAAGAGCTTATGTGGCTGCCATTAAACAGTTTCACTGTATTTCAAAAGTAGTAGAGAAAACATGGGTAAAACAGTTGAATTCATTAGATTTATGTTTGAATAAATTACTGGTCCATATACATTGTATATTCAACAGACATAAAATGCAACTGACCATAAATTCTTATTTATTCATTATTTACTCATTGTAATTGTTCCATGCATGCCATGTTTCCCTGATCGTTTTGTCATAACACAGGCATTTTCTACCTTCAAGTAGGGCTGTCATTTTTTTTCTTTTTTTTTTTTTTTTTTTTTTTTTTTTTTTTTTTTTGTTTTTTTTTTTTTTTTTTTTTTTTTTTTATTGATGAGAAATTCTATATCGATATATCGATTAGTAAAAAGGATCGATATATCAATAAATCAAATAATTTGATACTTCTATAAATAGATTCATTTTAACATTTAGGTGTTTTATTGTATATTTGACTCTCTTAAGATGAAACAAAGCAATTGTTAAAAGGAAAACATTGTTTATTTGAACAAATTGAACAAACATGAAGTTAAACAAATGGACAATTTTGGAAATTTTAAAAGAAAATACATCCTTTGAAATGCATGTACAGGCCATCTGTTTGATTATGCTTTTGAAGTGGTTCAAACTACTAAAGTTCAAACTGATCTGAAACTACACTACAGTAAAATGAAAAACCTATGCATGCAAAAAATAAAAAAATCCAGACTGGAAGAATTGAAAAGTTGCCGGCCATTTAGACCAATTATTGGATAAATTTAACCAGACTTTTGTAAAATTTAATGGATCTTGACTGCATTTTAAGACTGGCAAATTTCAAAAACTTGGTATACCCAATGAAATTTAATCTTTAGTGTAAAATTAAACACACTTGATCTGAAACTAACAGAAAGATAAAAGAAAGACACTTACTCTCAATAAAATTTTAGTTACAAAAGTTGATCAAAATATAAAAATTCAGCCCATCTAAATGGAAATCCTAATTTGGCAACAGAATAGAAAAACTCCCCTTGACAAAAAATGTCTGGGTAAAAACACCCACTGCATTTGAAAAGTGCTTGCTTTTGTGCCCAAACTTGTGCTCTGAAAATTAATCTAGAGTACTGCATGTATTTACATGTATGTTTATACAATTATGGGAAATAAATATTGTGTAATATAATGGTCCTAAGAATGGAAGTAACTAAATCTTCATCTAATATTTCAAATGCTTGTAATGATCTATTTCAGATGCCCACCGGGCCCTTGAACTGCTGGAAGACTACCATACAAGACTGACACAGCCTCAAGACAAACAGCTGAAAACTGCAATAGAGCGAGTCATCCGCATATTCAAAAGCCGACTTTTCCAGGCATTGCTAGGTAAGACATTATCCAATGATGAATTGAATTTCCAAATGATTGTGATATGCATATTTTGTATATTCTTACCTTCGAATACAGTTAAATCTGTTTTATGACATGTGACCTGTAAAATTTGTTCAAGTGTAAGTGCTCCTTTTGCAGGAAATTTCTGTCACATGTACTGCATCACTTTATATATGTCATTTAGATGACATTCTTCCACTGAATGAGACATCTTGCGGTGGCATAATTGATGGGAGTGTTCACTTGTTATTGGGAGGTAATGACTGTCCGTCACCAACGTGACCAAGGTCTAATGTCTTGATAGGTGATGCAAGTTTTAGAACTCTGGTATTGGTCCGTAGCACAGACTAAATTTGATCTGTGCCTGTGGCAATTCACTTTGGGTTGAAGACTTCATATAACTTACATACCATATTTTTTTGCAGAACAAGAAAATAAATTAAAAATCCTTTGAATATAAATTTTTGATGGTCACTAATTTACTATTATAATAATGTGATAATTGAACTTTCAATACAGATACACAGGGTAAGTATTACCTTGACTTCCTGAAAAGAATGCTAATTTGTATGATTATTAACTAAGAGGAAAATGTCTTTTGATGAAGTCTTTACCTATGTCATAACGTTAACATTTTGATTTGAATATGCTGCAGATGATACATGTAGCCCAACTCCAATACAGTGGAACTTGTCTTGAGAGACCACTCCATCTTTATGAAATTTGACATATAGATTCTCCTTGAGGTCTAGTTGTGCAGTGTAAATTTTCAGGCGGTTCGAATTAAAAAAAATGGCTGCCAGATGGCCATCTTGGATTTTGACAATGAAAGCTTGTTATCGCTATTTCTCAGGATGTACGGAAGGGATCTTTATGAAATTTGACATATAGATTCTCTTTGAGGTCTAGTTGTGCAGTGTAGATTTTCAGGCGGTTCGGATAAAAAAAATGTCTGCCAGACGGCCATCTTGGATTTTGACAATGCATGCTTGTTATCGCTATTTCTCAGGATGTACTGAAGGGGTTTTTATGAAATTTGACATATCAGTTCTTCTTGAGGTTTAGTTGTGCAGTGTACATATTCAGGTGATTCGGATCACAAAATGGCTGGCAGGGATCTTTTGAAAATTGACATATATGTTCTTCTTGAGGTCTAGTTTTGCATTGTATATTTTCAGGTGGGTCGGATCACAAAATGGCTGCTAGGCGGCCATCTTGGATTTTGAGAATTAAAGTTTATTATGTGTTTCTTGAAAACTATTTACATATCTACCACCGAGCCATGTATATTCTTGTTTTTTATGGGTAGACACATTCATGAATGATCATGGTGAATGATCATTTGGTCATTGAGGGGGTCCTACCCCCCCTGAAATTTTTATATTTTTACTCATAACTTAAAAACTGTTCACAGCCCCACCCTTAAATCATATATATTTTGGATTGATATGGGGAGACACATTTAGTGGTGCATATGATGGTCCTGCAACCCCCCCCCCCAGATTTATATTTTTGCTTATAACTTAAAAACAGTTCACATCCCCACCCTTTAGCCATATATATTATTTATTATTATTGGGTATGGGGGGTCCTGTCCCACCCTCTGAAATATTTATTTTTACTTATAACTTATAAACCATTTGCAGCCCCACCCTTAAACCATATATATTTTGGATTGTTATGGGGAGACACATTTAATGGTGCACATGCGGGTCCTGCTCCATCCCCTGGAATTTATATTTCTGCATAAAACTTAAAAAACGTTCACAGCCCCACCCTTAACTTAAACCATACATGTTATTTATCATTATTTGGAAATACATTCAATTGTGTATGTGGGTCCTGCCCCACCCTCTGAAATATATATTTTTACTTATAACTTAAAGAGCACCCTAAGTGAAAAATGAAAATTTCAATATTTATAGAACTCATCATTGTAAGAACAACATCGAAAACCTGATCAAAATCGGTAGACCTATTCTCGAGATATTGACCTTGAAAGTGAGCTATTTTACCTGCTTTCGGAAAATTAATTAAGAATTCAATCCACTTCCAGCAAACTTGTGAGTTACACTATGATGTCACGGAGTAGCCTTCGGATGACTACATTGTATATCACATGTAGCCGGAAATATGTTTTTTTTTGTTTTAGTAAATTGATGATTTGTAAAATAATATTTACATGTATAAATACTTCATTCTAACTTTTTTTTTTTATATTTGTTTATTGTTGTTTAACGTCCCACTCAAGAATCTTTCACTCATATGGAGACGTCACCAATGCCGGTGAAGGGCTTCAAATTTTGGCCTATGCTCGACACCTATGGCCATTGAGCAGTGAGGGTTCTTTAACGTACAGACACTCACTGTGACACGGGACCTCGGTTTTTACTGTCTCAGTCCGAAGGACAGGAGCGTATCCGGGTTGGTAACCATTTCACATACTTCCCTGCCCAATCCGAGGATCGAACCCGGGTCGCATTGGTGAAAAGCGAGTGCGCTAACCACTGCGCTACCCGGACACCCTCTTTTTTTTTTTTTTTTTTTTTTTTTTTTATATAGTAAGACTACTAATACGTTAGATTTAATTTATAATATCAGGTTTTCCTATGGTATTTTAAGAGTGACTAAGTTCTTTATATAACTGATACGTAATCTTTAACCAACGGTGAATAAAATTATGACCCTGGTGGGAAATCATTGTTGCTTATATGTTTGTTTATTAGAACTGTATTTTCGTTAAATTTCCATTTTCATTACAGTTGATGTTGCTCTCAATTTCCATTATATATGTACTTTATTTGCTCTGCCAATAGCACATTGAGATATTTATGGCAGTTGTCTTTTCAAAATGACATACAATTTACACCTACTTCTACTGTATCAGTTTATATAAAAAAATAAAACAGTAATTCAATTAATTTGTTTTTACAACTTAATTCCGGAAAGTTTATATTTTAATTAATATTTTGTTCTCCATGGATGACAATTATGCTATTTTACTTAGAGATGTAAGCATAGATTCATACATGATGAAAAATATTACTGCCTTACTTAGAATGATTAGTTCTAAAAATATAGAAATTTTCATATTTCACTCAGGGTGCTCTTTAAAAACCATCCACACCTACACCCTTAAACCATGTATATTTTGAATTGTTATGGGGAGACACATTTAGTGGTGCATATGTGGGTATTGCCCCACCCCCAGAATTTATGTTTTTGCTTATAACTTAAAAAACGTCATATATATTATTGATTGTTATGGGGAGACACATGGGGGTCTTGCCCCACCCTCTGAAATTTATATTTTTGCTTATAACTTAAAACCTGTTCACAGCCCTACCTTTAAACCATATATATTATTGATTCTTATGGGGAGACACATACAGTGGTGCATATGGGGGTCCTGCCTCACCCCCTGAAATTTATATTCTTGCTTATAACTTAAAAACCATTCACAGCCTTCCCTTAAACCATATATATACATTGAACATTGTATTATTGATTGTTATGGAAAACACATTCAGTAGAGTATGTGGGGGTACTGCAACATTGTTTTACTCAATGCAGGTCACCGTCATGACAAGCATTTTCACTTTTAGATGTTGACATGTACTGTTAATCTTGGATTATAGCAGTTTATATTTGGTATTGTTTTAATATTGCAAAAAAGCACTTGACAGATATTAAGGTTTTAGTTCAAATTCATTGTTGAGCCACAAAATAAGAGAAAAGAAGTGTCTGTCATAGATCAAATGAAGAACATTTGATGGTGGGTGCCAAGATTCCTCTGGTTGTCTAATGTGATCTATAAAGAAGTGTCTACTATGACAGTGGTCTCTCATGTCAAATTCCATGGTAATTTTACTCTGTGTCCCACATGTAGTTAATCAGAAAGAAAGCCCCATCATTCTGCATGTATTTACAACTACTGCATAAAACCTATCTTTCCCCCATGTCAGTGGTGTTAATCATGATCTCCAAATTTACCTGATAGTGTTTGGCAATTCTTTCCTCTGTTCTCTCAACTCAGATTTTCTCCTCCAAAACAGAAAACCATGAATTGTACAAATGTACATACAAATTTATTAAATACCCCCATTGCTGAAATTTCGGAAAGATATTACAGACAAAAGTAAGTTTAAAGTACATGTAAAAATTAATAATCAAAGCTCAAGTCCATTAGAACATGTCCAATTAGATGTGCAATGGTCTCAACATGAAGAACAATTGAGAATCATAAACGGGATAGGACCAAGTGTCTGGAAGGAGTAGCGTCCCTGCTTAAAGTCATGACTTTTTTCAGATGTTATACATTGGACTCTCATTTTTGAGATATCCGAAATTCAAGATACCAAAATTTTCAATCTGCATTATCTATTCTTATTGGACAACGATAGACCATAAGATGTTATTATTTTTTATATCAGAAAGAATAAACTATACAGATCCTAATACATACAAGATCAGTAATCTGTTTAATAATAGAAATATTGTGATTCTTAACAACATACAACATGTATGTAAGCTACTATCAGTTATTGAAAAAAAGAGTTCAACCTCCAGGTAAATATCTTCTACGCATGTTTGCAATCTTCGCATAATATTTGTATTTGTATATATGTACAAATATTTACATACCGACTGTAATTTCCTTCATTACAGTTATACAGAATGACTATTGTTACATCAATAAAATCAGTGATCTAAGTGTTAACCGTTAGCTGGCGTAGGAATACCTGAATATCTAAGAAACCCTTTCCATGACCATGTTACGGCAGCGATTTGTCGGACAAGTATTCTTTGAACATACATGTATGAATGAATCAATAAAGAATAAAATAACACACATTCATTCCATATTTTTATTTAAAGCCATTAATTACCACAAAACAAACAAAAATCACTGAAAGAAATCGAAAACACAAGACTAGGCCTGCATCTGTAGCACACTGTACATCTGCATGCCCATATCATAGGCCTATTGTGATAGATCTAGGTCATGTTAAGAAAAGAAACACAGGCCACTCAAATAAAAATTTGCTTGGTAGTTATGTAAGTTGAAAAAGGACTCGGGTCTACTGCAATTTTGTCCTGTATCTCTGATAAACAGCTTGCTTTTCCGTCACCATATAGCCTAGGCTATTCCTGTCAGAAACAATCCGTCACTCGCATCGCATGAAATCAACTCTCAGTTCACCTCAAATCCTATATATTGCTAGGCTAATTACAAGGCCCATCTTGTTTTTCACAACCTGTAAAGTGTAATGTTAATGCCGAGCATAAGTTGTTAAGTAGTGTTCATAGGTTTCTCAGTAAATTGACGGGATACTTTATATGATCAGCTGGTAAAAACTGAAGTCTGAATTGACATGGATCCATTATACTTTATAGGCCTACATGGATTTTCCATAACAAACGGATTTAGCATAGGGATGGATCCAGGGTGGGGCAAAAGAGGCCCTCCCCCCCTCCCCTGGGGGTATTTCTGTTTAAAAAATCTTCTCTAGAACCTCTGCATGGATTAAAAAACTAATTATATCTGTGTGATCAAAATAGATGTATCATTCAATTTTGTGAATTTCGTATAAGTCGGAAAATTAACTTTTTTAACGCTTTTTAGACTTTGTAATTTTCATTCATTTTTGTATGATTTCTTTGATTTTCTCCCCTTTTAATTGCTCTCACCTGGCCCGAAGGGCCAAGTGACCTATTGCTATAAGCCAAAGGTCCGGCGTCCATCATCTGTCTGTTAACTTTTGCATTCAAACATCTTCTTCTCAAGAACCAGTAAGCCAATTTAACCAAACTTGGCATTTAGCATCCCCATGTGAAGCCGCATAAAGTCTGCGAATGAAAAAGGAATAGGACCAATAGGCTGCCTGAAAGGGGCCAAAAAGGACCAAAACTTGGTATATCTTTAAAAATCTTCTTCTTATGAACCAATGATCTGATGAGTTTCAAATTTTGTATGCATGATTGTAAAGTCAATATCTACAAAGTTTGTGAACAAAAATGAAATCTGTCAATAAACGAGCCACTGGGGCGCTTCACTAACATAGGGTATATTTGTATTACAAATTGTTCAATAACTCAAAACTGATTGACTTTTTGTATACAAAGATATATGAAAAAGTTGTTAGAAATTACCTGAGGATCATTTTGACAAAATTTCAAGGCCATGGGGTCAAAGGTCAAGGTCACAGGCACTTAAGTAAATGGAAAATATATACATATATTTTTTTGTGAACTTTTCAACATTTTTGACTACTTTTCCAGAACCATTGGACCAATTTGAACCAAACTTGACAGGAAGTGTAACAATGTACAGCTGTATAAAGTTTGCGAATGAAAAGGGGCTAGGTCCAAACTTGGCCACCATGGCTAAATATACATGTACATGTAGAACGAATGAGTCAGCAGATATTTTTTTTTAATACATGTATCTCCAAAATTATGAAAGCTAGAGAAAAAACGGTTCCCTTAAAACGAGCAGCTTACAGAAATCTACAAATATTTCATTTTGGTGGAGATTGTCGGGTCGACCCTTATGTGAGTTACATGTATTTCCCCTTTTTTGTGAATTTTTCATGAAATTTTTTGACATTATCTTGAAAAGTATAATAGGTAGAGTAAAAGTTAAAGAACAAGCAAAAATGTTCAGTACACAAAGATCTATGTACTAAAAAAGTCAGTTGGGCCCAAATTGTCAGGCTGCCCCTTTTGAGATTTATTTTCCCTTTTAAGTGGATTTTTCATGGTTTTGGATGTTTTTTGACATTATCTTGAAAAGTATAATACATGTAGGTAGAGTAAAATTGAAAGAAGCAAAAATGTTCAGTATTCAAAGATCTAAAAGGGCCGAAATTATCAGGTTGCCCCTTATTTTATTAATTTGACAAGCCTTGTGATGCTATTTTGAAGCTTCTGCACACTACGTTATGAAATGTTAATTTGTCAGACGTATCATCCAAAGATTTATTATCAACTCCCAAAAACAAAGAGAAATTCAGCAGAAAGAAACAGAATAGTCTTACAATGGTCCCCCAGTACATTTTGGAATTTTACAAAAGTAAATAGAAGTCCTATGCTCTCCTTGATCTTTACGTACCCTTTTCTGGATCCGTCAGTGTACAAAAATGTACATGTGTTGAAATACATATACCATTTCTTGTCTTTGATCATGAGTCCTGCGGAAATAATTTTCTGCTTATAAATTATAATTGAACACTTTTATTTCTTTGTGACAGTCAACATAATTTTAAACATTATAAGTACACGAACTGTACATGATTAAGACTGAATGACAAAACACCTAGAAACTATCATAAAGTAGCCAAACAGCTTGTTTTCAATCCATGTTGCCATGTTTGCATGCAAATGATCACAGCGTGAAAGTATAATGCAGCTTCCATTTGGGGCCCAATTAAAATCTTAAATTTCTGAGATGATTGGGTGTAGTGTTAATCTTGTAGGCATTCGGCAAAACACACCTTTGTATATCACACATAACCGGAAAATGTGATTTCTTTTAGTAAATTGATAATAATTTTGTAAAATACAATTCACATATATAAATACTGCATTTTAAAATGCAAATTACATATATAAATACTGCATTTTAACTTATTTTTCATATAGCAAGATGACTTATACGATTTATTTAATTTATGATATGTTTCCATATGGTACATGTACTTTAAGAGTAACCAAGTTCTTTATATAATTGACATGTGATATTTAACAAATAGTGAATAAAAACATAACCCTCAGGAAAAAATCATTGTTGTTTATTATAAAACTGTATTTTTGTTGAATTTCCATTTCCATTACATTTGATGTTGCTCTCAATTTCCATTATATGTATTTTATTTGCACAATGCGATATTTACGGCAGTTGTCTTTTCAAAATGACATACAATATACGCCGTCTACTACAATATCAGTTTATTAAAAAAATTGAAAATATTAATTCAATTATTTTGTTTCTACAATTTAATTCCGCAAAGTTTATATTTTAATTATTTGTTTTGTTTTTCGTGGATGACACTTATGCTATTTTACACAAAGAGGTAAGCATAGATTCATAAATAATGAAAAAAAGCTAGATTTCTTTATGTAGAATATCGCTGCCTAACAGGGAAAACTTAATCTTGTTTTATTAATCAATTAAAAATCCCCAAACAAAAATCACTATCACAGTTTAAAACAATTATTCCTACATTATTATACACAAAGACTATATTCACTCAATAATTCAGCAAGTGTGTTAATTGCCGTCCACGCCTGATGCACCCCTGATACAAAGCCTATAGTGATGCATGTACATCCAACTGGAGTCCGCGATGTGATGTCACACGAAGCTCCACCCCTTTCTGGCCACTTTAGCTGTCAGAGTTTTGCAGTTTCTCGCTAATATCTCAAAAAAGCATGCACTGATTTTGACTGGGTTTTCGATTTTGTTCTTAGAATGACGAGTTCTATAAATACAGCAATTTTCATTTTCACTCAGGGTACTCTTTAATTATCTAATCTAGTTTTTAGCAATGAAGCGGTCATGCTTCCAGTAAAATATAGTCCAACTCAAGAATTCAACTTTTACAGAAAAGTAAAAATTTTCAGTGTAAATGAAATCAAATCTAGTTTAAATAATCGTTAAATGAAATGCCACATAATTCTATTTACTTCTGCCTTTCGAAATACGATTTGTAGTTAGTTTCAACAAAATGCAGCGGTTGCACTGGGCTTGGCCAATGTCACAAATGGCGATTTTTTTATTTCAACTGGTGGCAAAAAATTGCTTCTGGCGTTTTTTCTGGTGACTCCATTTTATAGAAGGTTTAAGCCATTTAGGTTACATCAGTCATCTATATCTTCCAAATGGTCATCAGAAACATGGACTAATAACCCTGTTTAGTAATTAATTTCAATAAACCACACAGAGGTGTTATTAGTGTTGGGAATCGGATGGAATTTGACAATCAATTAATCAGATGCATTCTTCCGATCGATTATCGATTATAATAGGTTTGTTATTAACATATTTATAAAATATTAAAGACACAATGTTGTATCTGACATGGACTTTTGAGCCTAAAGTCAAGTACATATGTTCTTGACACCATCTCAAAGTTTTTGAAATTCACCGGTCTTACCAGAAAAACTGGTGAATTTTACAAAAGTCAGGTGAAATCTGTCTGATAACCTGTCCAGATGACCAGTAATTTTCCATTTCTTTTCAATTGTGTATTTATACAGACCAGTAAAAAAATTTCTTTGACCAGTGGAATTCCTTTATTCACTGGTCCAGTTGACCAGTAATTTTTTATTTATTTCAAAATGTCTGCCATCCAGTCTTAGTAGATAATTCACAAGTACACTTGCAGGGATTGTGACTGTCACTTTTAACTTTTAGAGAGTCAAAATCCAAGTCTTTTTACACATTGTTTTATCATGGTATTTTGTTTATTTAATTGCATTTTATATGTTAGCTGTTATTAAAATTCTGTAATGACATACAGAAATGTTGCAATATAGATTGTATGAATTTAATAAAAGTTCTTTAATTGTACCTGTAAGTAGATTTTGAAATTACATAAACAAATTCATTAATCTCTTTAAATATACACATTTTGTGTTTAAATCAATATATGCATTTCACTTAATTTATTCATTTGAAAAAAATGATACCTATCAAATTCTTTCTTTATCTTATCATAGCTTTCATTTAACTCTATATTAACTATACTTCAAATTCATATTTGAGACGACCTGACTCAATACTTAATAGACGTAAGTGCCGAGTATAGGCTAAAGTTTGAGGCCCTTCACCAGCATTTGGTGATGTCTCCATATAAGTGAATTTACAGAAAGATTCTTGAGTGGCACGTTAAACAGTAATAAATAAACAAACAAACAATCAAATTCATATTTACCATTATTACAATACTACTTGTATAAAAAAAAATATTTCCAAAATTCAAATGCCAGTCAGAGTCTGGTCTGGTATGATTTCGTTTATTACTCTACTTCCGGAAGTACATTTCATATATACCATACAATGTATTCTGTTGCAGTTTAGAACTAGAGGTAAAAGCCTTACATGATAAATTATACATAAAATAAGAGTTTTTAGTTTGTCATTTTTTTTTATTCAAAAGCATTATAGTTCCTTTTGAACCCATAAAATACGATAATGGTCAGATAAGAACGAAGTAAATCAACTGAATTGTGCAATCAACTTGATGCAGTCTTGGTTAATTTGAGAGTCAAAACTTAATTTTGATAGTAGTATATGAAAGATTATGTATCCCATACATAGGCGTCAGAGCCGGGGGGGGGGGGGGGGGCTAAGGGGGGCTTAGCCCCCCCACTTTTTTGCAAAGATAGGCATAGGTGTTGAAAATTGGGGCTTTAAGCCCCCAAGACGTTTCTGGCGTGTGTGTGTTTTAAGTTGGTTTAGCCCCCCCACTTCTGGTGTGTGTGTGTTTTTTAAGTTGGTTTAGCCCCCCCACTTTCAATTTGCTTCCGACGCCTATGCCATAAATCCCTCTCTTGCCTCCCTCCCCCCCCTCTAATTATAAAGACTACATCTCATACTTCATTTCCACTGGCTTTTAGCCATTTTTTGGATCTGGAATATCAATGATGCAGGTAATGAATGAACTAAACGAAATGGACTAGGCAGAAATTCTAGAATCTGTTATACCAATCTTGTAATTGATTGTCGCCAGAATTTTTGGAATCAATCGATTTTTGATTATAATCTATCATCGGCACACCAAAGTGATTACGGTAGATCTAATCTGTATATTTAAACTTCCACACCTACTTGTATAATCACTATCTAAAGTAAAACCTGCTGTAGTGGATACCTTTACAAGGATTACCTGTTTATAAAGGCCAGTTTTTTCAAGTCCCTTGACTGCATACTTCAATTATATTGAACCTGTGTATAGGGGTCACCTGTTCATAAAGGTCAATATTTTCTGGTCCCTTGGATGGCACCTATACAGGTTTCACTATATATGTTTTGTCCACAAAGAAGACTTAAAATATCAACATCATTAATGCTACATGTATGTTAAATTCATCAATAATCAAAATATTTAACCGAGGAACATGAAATCGAGATCGTGGTGTCTTCTACGACATCCGCACTTCACACCATTAACCTATACAATGTTTTGGATGCAACTCAGAATTGTGATGATTTCAATACAAAAACGATGTTTTATTTCAATTACATGTTAATATTATTTTGAATACAGACACTAATATCTTAATGTAACTCATGGAATTGAATTAAATTATAAATAAATTGACAGTTATGGCAGTTAACACATTTATATAACCTCAATAATCTTTTTTTTATTGACTTTGAATCTGGCCTCAAAAATTGGAAACTGGCAACAGATTTTGACAATTGGCAATTTTTTGGGCTACACAAATTCTTCAACCAGCTCAACACCTGAAAAACGTCATTGATCTATTTATAAATATAGAATTGCACTATATAAGATTCCAGTGATGTTGAGCCTGCCTCAAGAAACTGCAGTATTACTCTGCCATTCATCATATTGATATCGACAGCTACAAGAATTCAGTGATGTAAATAGAAATAATTACATATCACTGATATCAACATGAAGCTAAATCAATTTCTGTTGAACTCTCAATAATATGTATGTGTTCTAGTCCATGGAAAAATGAAAATAAAAATAAAATAGAGAGAATCGCATCAAGTAGAAGGTGCTTGTTATGCAAATAGAGCATGAAATTCATTATGAATAAGTTCCAGTCCATTGTGAAAACATGTGTTTGTCAACGAACCCCTATACATAACCTGCCTTAATGAGATTCCCCATGCATATTTCCTTTTATTTATACACCCTATATGGTGACCATATGCCTTACATAACCAGCAACTCAATTTCATTGGACGTTCACTTTTACAAATGTACATGTATACCGTGTATTGATATCGCAAAGGGAGGTAACTCAAACATTGAATGTTACAATTTCAGTTCTCATTTCTGAGGAAGTTGGGGGGAAATCGCCATGTCCATTGTCAGGTGTTTACACAACAAAGTTTTTAGAAGTTAATCACAATTAGATTGGGACACATAAACCTAAACTTTTTGTGTAATTGGTATTGTCTTCAACAAAAAACAAAGTTTTATCCATTGCTGAAAGCGTTGATGTCTTTAAGTGAAATTGGTGATAGATTGTTTTGCTACATCGCAACTTTAGGCCCAAATTATGTTCATGAAAAATAATTTCTTTAAGTTTAACAGTAAACTGTCTTTTTCACCCCGTAACAGTTATTTACATTTGTATACAGAGGTCCCCCTCTTATAAGACCACCCTAAATGAAAGAGGCATGTGGTCTCATAATGGAGGTGGTCTTTCCTGGAAGGATGTTTACCGATAACTTGTCAATGATAAAGGACATTTAGTAATACAATTTTCAGACAATTTTTATTCATTAATATTACATCTCCATGTTAATTTGGTTCTTTCTGGTGCAAAAGTCATTAGTATCATATGATTTAAAATGTTCACATTGTCTTTCACACGAACGTGTTCACATAATAATTCGATTAAAAATGTTCCAAGCACTAAACATAAACCTTCAGTTTATTTTACACCTGTACGTTCTTTTGACAGAACCCAGCCTCCGGCTCCGATTAATCCCATTGGGTATTCTGTCACGACCATTGATGTGTATACAATAGGTAAACTGCTACTTGTCATGCCTAATTAAACATACCTTCAGATCATCCGGTCTTTTGTGTTAACCTATTTAACATCCCCGATGATAATTAATTCCTAATAATCCTTTAATTAGATTTCAAACTCGGAAGACTTCACCAAGTGTTGATATGACAGACGAAGGACTAACGATATCGGGCAGCTTGTGTTGCCATTGATTACAGGCAGATCGGAAATGCATATTTGTAGGGAATTATAGGCCTATTATTTTTTTAATCAAGGGTACTGCTGTGGGGAATGTGTCCCCTTGCCCCCCCTCTGAATCGGTAGTTTCTCATTCAAATCTTCTCGTTTTCTGGAGACCCAGTTTTGTAGATAATAAAAACATTGGTTATCCGGTAGAGCTAGGGTGTAATTGAGTTTCGTATTTGATATTTTCGTACTTTATTTTTCAAATAACCCGAATTATTCAGTCATTATATTTTGTTCACTACGATCACTGCATTAACCTAGTAGGATGTCGAGAATCGAAAACGGTGCTAGCTAGAATTATTCGAGTTTAAAAATGAAATTAAAAAATCAATCGCTCACATTTTGGTTACACAGAAGAGCTAGCAAATAATTTAGTTTCATATTTAATATTATACTTTTTAAAAAACACTTGGCCACTTGTGAGGGGGGGTTTCTATGGAATCAACATGATTTGGCTGAATAAAAGTGGTCGTGTTATGGGAGTGGTCTCTAATAAGAGGTAATTTATTATTAAAAAGGGCTTATGTTTTGATGATTTGGTCGCTTAAGGGGGGGGTGGTCGCTTGTGTGGGTGGTCGCAAATAGGGGGAAAACTGTATTAATTAATACAAGATAAGAAAACGCTGTTTGGTTGTTTATTTAGTCTAGGCAGAGTAAATGTTCATGTACTATGGTAATAATTCTAAATAGAATTATTCTTGTTCAGTATTACAAGCCCTAAAATTTGTTAACAGCCATTTTTTGCTATGAAAAAATTATTTTACCTGTTCCCAGTGTCATGTTTGGTTTAAATTTAAGTAGGTTCCATAAATGCTCACATTTGATTTTGAAATGAGTGTTAATGCATGACAGAAAATATTTAAAATTGGTGCGAAAAATACAAGTAAAATTTAGAATGTTAATTTTTAATTTATTTAGAGACCGGAAATTGAATTCTTTTTTGTTTTTAGGTCTCTCTTAATTTGATTTATTTTCATTTCGTATGTGTTAGCTAGAAGTAGCTTGAATCATTTTGCCAAAATAACAACCCATTCCAGTACTATCAGTACTGATTTGGTTATTGTGATTTTAACATATTTTTGACATTTGATTAATTTAAACATGAGGAGGAGGGAGAACATATGACATAGCAAATCGTTATATGAAAACATTTTTTGGACAGTTTATCATTATTAATCTACGTGTAATTGCATATATTTTGAGTTTTAAATATAAATAATTTTTTATCATAGATTTTGAAATATGGGAATAGACTACACAATTACATCCCTCCCCTTCATAGAAGGAGGGGCATATTGCTTTGGCGCTGTCAGTAGATCGGTATGTGGTCTGTACATCAAGTTTCTGTTCATTACTGTATACAGGGTTATTTTCGCCCCATGTTGTTTTTGCTCTAATGCACTTGCAAACAGTTTCGTCCCATTTAAAATTCGCCCAGACATTTATTAGCCCACCATCAACAGATGGTGAGCTTTTCTAATTACCCCCACATTTGATCCATCGTCTGTCATCCATCGTCCATCCTTAAACAATTCTTGTTATCGCTATTTCTCAGGAAGTACTGAAGGGATCTTTATAAAATTTGACATATAGGTTCTTCTTGAGGTCTAGTTTTGCAGTGTACATTTTCAGGTGGATCAGATCACAAAATGGCTGGCAGACGGCCATTTTGTATTTTAAAAATAAAAGTTTGTCATCACTATTTCTCAGAAAGTACTGAAGGGATCTTTATGAAATTTGACATACAGGTTCTCCTCTGTGTAGTTGTGCAGTGTACATTTTTAGGTGGATCAGATTACAAAATGGCATGCCAGGCAGCCATCTTTGATTTTGACAATTAAAGTTTGTTATTGCTATTTCTCAGAAAGTACTGAAGGGATCTTTATGAAATTGACTTATAGACTTTGATTTATTGTGATTCCCTGAAACTCTTATAATAGTTACCATAGTTAAATGACAATTCGTGGTAGAATAGTTTATAGTTGTCGTTGTATTTTATCGTTTATGCACAAGTAGTGTTTGGTTCTTATTTTTATATATTTGTTTATGTTTATATATATTGCCTGAACCTTTAGACTCTTAACCAGGATCCAAATCAGACCCATTATAGCCTTAAACCCCTGCTCAGAAACGTTAAACATGCATGGGGGCATAACCCATATAACCTTCCACAATTGGGCAAACATTCAATGCCAAAAGTCCAAAAGTGAGGTTTTAACAAGGGATGTGTACAGTAGGGATGTACTATAATCTGGATATATTCTGTATTTTAAATTTAATGTTAATTCAAATTTTTCAACTCAAAATGGAACAAATACCTTTGCTGAGGATATATTTTAAAATGTTTCTTGTTTTTTTTTTTTGCCATCGAGCTATGAGGCCATTGGCCTCTTGTTATTTTACTCTATATAGGTCATGACCAATATTTTCAATATTAGAGGTTGAAAGGTATGCAGGGTGGGAATTAAGCGACGAACGATTGTTCGGGTTACGGATGGGTTACCAGGTTTTATTTTTGGGCGAACGATCCATCGTTTGCTGTTTTCAAACAGCTTTTAATAATAATATGTTCATGTTTATAATCGTGATTATGTTGTCAGTCTCCGCTGAAATTCATGATTTGCACAAATGAAACATCTAAATTCTAACACAAGTTCGTTTGCAATCAGTAGCTTCAACACAAAAGAGTTCCATGTATAAGGGACAGTGTAAATCTAGTCCGGGACATATATCCCAGTTATGTCCCAAGTCCCGATGATTTTTATTTTCGTAAAAAAAAAATCTAAAGTACCTGTAATGATATATTTGTACCTTGATAATAATTTATATGTACATTTTACACATGATACGCAGAAATCATTGGCATTGGTGATGTAATAGCATTGGACAAGAAGGAAATTATTTTTTGAAGAGTGTAAATCTTGTCCCTTTTTATGTCCTAAAATGTACTGCATTTGGAATTCCACATAAAATGTATGTATTAACTACTGTAGGGTACAAATATATTATTACAGGTATTTAAGATCTTACTTTTACGAAAATAAAAATCATCAGGACTCGGGACATAACTAATAGTTTACAAAATAAACATTGGAACTCTCTTGTGTGAAGGAATTAACACACTTTGCTCAGCTGACAAATCCCGGGAAAATGGCTTAATATGAAAATGAGTAAGGAAAAAGGCAAATATACCAGCGAATCTGTTACGCTAATAGTACAAGGAAACAGTAGCTTCAATCAGAATACCTGTACATGTACAATAATTATGGTAAGAGGTACAATCATAGGAAAAAACGGGTGGTAACCTATTTTTCAAAATGGGTTACCAGATGCTCAAACCTGGTAACCCGTAAATAGGTTACCATCACTGATGCTTAATTCCCTCCCTGGGTATGGTTAAGCTATCTTTCATTATAGCAATTTATATTTGGTATTGATATAATCTTGTGAGAAAGCACTTTACATATCTTTAGGTTTTAGGTCAAGTTCATTATTGAGCCACAAAATAAGAGAAAAGAAAATCTGTCATAGATCAAATGAAGACCATTCGATGGTGGGTGCCAAGATCCCTCTTGGATCTCTTGTTTTTAAAAATGGATGAATATACCATTTTGAATTCTCCCACTGACGATGAAGGCAAAAGGTGCATAAATATAACGAGGGCGAAAATTTCACTGTATGTAGTATCTTGGCAGCGAGTGCACATTTTGAAATGAAATTCGACATACAGATACATCATGAGATTATCTAGTTAAAGTTTTTATTTTTGGTTACCATCAACCAATTTTTTGACAGAGTTATGTCCCTTGAACTTAGCAAATTTATAATAATTCAGTTTCTGTTCAATATCTGTATCGGGTGCACATATTGTAATGAAATTTGGCATACAGATACATCATGAAAATATCTAGGTCAAGTTTTTATTTGGTTACCATCAAACAATTTTTGACAGAGTTATGCCCCTGGAACTTTGAAAGTTTCAAATAATTCACAGTTTCTGTTTATGGGGGAAGGGGGCATAACTATAATACAAACAGCTCTTTTTACTTTACTGTTTGTTAGAACAGGTGTCACTTACACTTAGCAATAGAGATCAAACCTATGTCTTTATCTAAGATAAAGTTTATACTAATTGACCTATTGTCTACTTATCTTTTAAGAAATCTTACATTCTATAACGTCTTTCAGATTGAAAGTGATTGTTTAATGTAAATCATATTCTACATGTAAAGACATCTTAATTGATCTATACATTTTATATACCTTTGTACAACTTTTGATAGTCAGATGGAATCAAGACTTTCATACTGTCTAGATCCAGCTAATGTGAAATCCATTGTTGTAATAAATTGATTTATTATACCTCTAATATGTATCTTTACTTCTGATGAGTCAAAATAGTATCACATGATCTAAAACATTTCTTCGTGTCACCCTGAAACATTTATGTCACCCTCAATGGCAATTTATGTCACCCTCTCATATGCAGAAATGGATGTGTGTACGGTTCGTTTTTTTTTCTAGTAGGGCATGTGGTAATTAGGTGTAACCTCTAGCACATACAATGTCCGTTTCATAACTCATACATTGCTAGATGCAGACTGGAATGAAGAGAAACAACAGCCGAAGTTTAATGATTTAACAGCATTGATACATGGTTGTCAAATATATTTGCTGGAGTCAACCTTGATGGAGGCTTAAGATTAAAAAAACGACACAAAGAACGATAAAACATATTGATAATGTTGAGTACCGAAGGCATTATGTCACACATTTACAATCGTTATGAACTTACGTAGCCGTAGGTCAGTTTATTAATAAACTTTAATTGCCTTTCGGTATAATAAAACAATTATTGCCCTTGTTTTGGGTTGGCATGAATATTTGCCCACCCTCGAGGTGTTATGTCACCATCGGGTGATATAACACCTCTTGGGTGGACAAATATTCATGTCAACCCAAAACAAGGGCAATAATTGTATAATATCGTGCAGCTACATCTTTGGGAGTTTTATTGCACTCAGTACAAAGTGTTAGGAGTAAGACTACATACAGTCTTAACTCCTGTCCATTGTACAGATGCAGCCAGAAGCAACTCGGTATTGAATGACTTTGTGACACGCACAGTCCCATCAACTACTACATGTATACCAACTTACAACTCTAAATTATCACTTCCCTTTGTGATATTATGATTAAATGTACAGTAAAATAAATGTAGATAATTTTATTTTTAGTGATATTTTTTATTGCACACATTAAAAATGGTTTAGAATTGATTTCATAATTAAAAATGCTGCCTTTGATAGCTTACTCTTCTTGAAGATTCATCCAACAAAAGATCATATCTAGCCCTTAAAATGATGGTGATAAAATATATTGTATATAGGAAAATTTGAGAAGCAGTGAAAATATGGGATCCATGCTTATTGATTTGTTTTGGATGATTCTTCTCTGAAACAGTCTGTCAGTGTTGTTTTCATATTAATTATGTTGTACATTTAGATTGCATGATAAACAATTTTCATGTTTAAAAGCAATTACAGTTTCAGTTTTCCTTTCACTACAGACCATCTGTTTGTGTTTTATAGAACCAAGAGTTTTTACCAATATGGGTTTTGTATATAAATCATTATGAGTCATTGAGATTATCTTGCTTATGAAAAACTGCAGTAATTGTTTTGAAAAAATAATCTGAAATTTAAGTTATGATTTGATTGATTTGCTTTTATTGTCTTCTCACTACAAAACCATTGCGTTTATGGTACATATATGTGTGTTGGAAGTGAGAGAGCAGTTTAAGATTATTTTCCAAAATGAATGGATACCTTTTTAGCTCACCTGACCCCAAGGGTCATCAGAAAGATTTAAATCAATTGTGAAGAAACTGAATTTTTCATGATTTTTGCTATTTTGAACTATTATGGTAAACTTTCAGAGATAAAGAGAAAGAGTAAGAAACAAAAATGTCAGCATGCAAAGATTTTCAAGAATGTCTTTGGGGCCAAATATTGTGAGGTGGTCCTGTATGGCAGTTAAATTTATTTACGTTGTATATATGTACTTCCTATATTTCATGAATTTATTATGATTTTGCCTATTTTTAGCTGTTATCTACAAATGTACATCTACAGAGATAGAATGTATAAGAACCAATAAAATTGAGCTAGCCAATTTTAACAAAAAAGTCAACATAGTCAAAATTGTCAGATTGCCTGTTGTAGGAGTTATTTCCCATATTAATTGATTTTTTTTCATGTCGATTGTCTATTTTAGGGTATTATTTTAGGTTATTAGTGTGAGTCAAAATGGTCAAAATTAAACACTTATGTAATGACTAGGTAATAGGGGGATACAATGGCTGAAGGATTGTTGGCGCCAGAAAAATTACCAATTTTCAAAATCTGTCCCCAGTTTAAGATTTTTGGAGCCTGTGTGTCTGCGGTAGGACACCTTACCATTGGTGGAGCAATCTAGTACTTGCTGGTCTGTTTCTGTTACTGGTAAATCACGTATAATAATATATATGTGTTTAAGTGTATATCCTATGTTGATGAAAATCAGGATAGGGAATGTAAACTAATCATATGATATACAAAGCTACATGTAACAAAATGGAATGGTCGAAAGGAACACTTATTCTTAATTTTCTTTATATTGACAGACACTGACTTTTCTTCCAGATGCCATTCATATTTGTTTTTTCATTTTTACTACAAAGTATATCTTCTGATTTTTTTCTTTCTAGATATACAGGAATTCTATGAATTCACACTGCTAGATGACTCAAAGTCCACACAACAGAAAACCTTAGAGACTTTACAGATAGCCAGCAAGTGGGAAAGAGAACCACCAATAACCAACACACAACCAAGGATTGAGGTATGTTTTAATATCTCCCTGTCTCATTTGGTATAGATGACATATATATGAAGCTTGTATTCATTCTAATTTGATCACCTGTGCTCTTCATAGCTAGGTCACCTGTTGCTATCTTTCTACTTCACAATTGTATGTTGCTCATTTTCTGTTGATCCCCCATGTGTTCACTGTTGAATGTTGTCAACTTCATTTCAAAAATCACTAGCCAGTTTTCTTCAAATTTAGTACATTATATGTGGCAAACCCAGGGTAAAGAGGAACACAAATTGTGGGTGTTTTGTCTGGAGCATAAAGGACAACAACCACCTCCTCCCCCCAAAAATATGTATGTCTTTAATAATTTTCTGTTAAACTCCAGAATGCCAAGTGGTCTTGCTTTAAAACTAGGTATACTTTAGCTGCATATTACATCTGAAAACACTTAAATTTTGGATAATATACCATCATTTTCTATAATCAGCAATTGATCTGTGATTCTCTTGGATTTATTGGATTAATTCAAGTTTCAAGATTCATTTCATTTACAAAGGAATAATGTAAAATTAGTTTTACATGAACATTTTGACATTTTTGACTTCTTCCCTAGAACCACTTGGCCAATTTTAACCAGACTTGTGACCATGAACTTCTCCCATGGGAAGCTGCATAAAGTTTGCAAATGAAAGGGGTTCGGACCCATACAAACTCCACAAAGTTATGGTTTCTGTCTGCAATGGTCAACAGGATTATCCTAAAACATTGTCATGCAGATGACAGTAACCTTCAAAAAGGGTCAGAACACTTTAGTTGGAAGGAGATTATGATTATGTGGCAGTATAAACCTTGCTAGCTAGAACAAGTTGAGTCTTCCCTTCAAATGGATCAGTAGAACATTAGATTTGTTAACTAGGGATCCAGGTTTGAATCCTGACAGTAGTAGAAATTGGTCTGTGTAACAGTATCAAATTTGGATATGAGATGTTTCTTGTTTGGATAACTTGTTTTGGTTGTTTTTGTTATCTGTGAAAATTTTCTTTTATAAAACATCTTTGCAAATTTAACCAGACTTACAAATAAGGAAGTTTTGAAGGCATCTCCAATGATCGGGATGTTATTTCCTCATCTGAGCTACCATATTTGGCACTGATGCACAGTTTAGGTATATGCGGTATTATGTAAAAAAAAAAATGGATCCTCCTTCCAATGACCCCTCATCTTAGTGCATGGCAGACAGTTTCACACCATGTTGGGGACTAATTTTATCCAAATTTTTTGTTTTCTTTACATTCAAAGCATATTAAATGAGTGCTTTAACCCTTTCAATACTGCAACATCACAACTGCATAGTAATGTTATACACTATAGCAGTTTACATTTTCTGCAGTCTGCTCCCTGTAGCATATTTTCAATGTCATCATGATATTGTTTTGCTGTGCAGTCTGATTTCTAATTTAAGTATGGGTGTGAAATGAATAAATTTAGAAGAGAAATTTTAAGATTATGATCTATTTTAATTAATTATTTACAATTAGAACTTTTGAATGAAATACTTGAATGAATTATTCTAAATTGTTGTATAGATTTTATTGTATACACAATCCATTACATGTACATGCAATAATATAGACTAAAATCATTTCTAACTCTCGTTATGTTCGTGATTTCCGGTCATAAAGTGAAAGTGGAAAAAAACGGAATTGAAAGTGAAGGAGAAACATGAGGCTTTTTACGACGTTCTCGTGTTTAGCTATTGTACTTCTACCGGGCGATAGCAGATGTTATCGGGAGTAGTGAACAATGAATTTAGCGGGCAGTTTTAATCACTATCGGGATGAAAGCGGTATACTTCAATGCTGCTGATAAAATATTTTGTAGAATACTATATATGCAATTGAAAAAAATATATTTACATGTATATCCTCTGTTTTAATAAAATAAATCGTAAATTTCAGAAATCAATTCCTCCTGCTGATGAAGACTTACCTCCACCACCACCAGAGCTAAGGCCTGAAAACCAGATAGAAAGAACCACTGTCAGTAAAACCCAAGTTGCTAACACATACCCAGATGTTGATAATGATCAGTTGCCACCGCCTGTAAGTTTTGATTTTTTCTTGTACTGTTAGTCTTGAGAAATTTACTTTTGCATAAATTTACAAAGAGCCCTGTTTGCCAATTCAGAGGTCTTTCGATTGAGAGTTAAGGCCTGAGTTGTTATGTTCTAGAAGGCACATAAATGAACCCACTCTGCATTGGCATCGGTCTATAGCACAGGCCAAAATTTGTAGCGATTCACCTGAAGCTGGTGACATCTCCTTAGCAGCTCTGGTTGATATTTAAAGAAATCAGATATTGCAGCTCACGCTATAGTTTATTTTTACCTGTGTGTTGTAATTTGGGAGACTTTTTAGTGTGATGCAACAACTGATATACATTTTTCAGTAAATTCAAGCATTTTATGATAGAAAAAATTATTTTATGAAATTGTGTGAATGAGTGTGTCTCCTTGGTTAGTAAAAAAAAAACCATGAGTGGCTTATCTATGGAGAGCATACTGACAGTGTTGTTCAATATATTGATGTATTAAACAAAAACTTTGCATGCAGTTTTGTTTGTACATGCAAGTTGTCAGTGACAAAACCGATATAAATTGTTGAATAGATTGTTTAGGTAGTTAGTTCTACATCAGTTTCGTATGCTCAGCTCTTATCAAGATGAATTACAGTGGGATATCAGTCCCAGATAAAATGACTAATGGAGAAGTAGCCGTCTTTATAGTATCTCTACAGAGAATGATAAGATGTGGATGCACCATGTATAGAAAATATTTCCATTGGTCTGTAAATATGTACTTGTAAATTTTGAAATATTATAAACTCATCTTTAACTATAAGACGTTCCAGACATTTGTACATGGATCCTATGTTGATGAAAGTGCTTTAGCAGCAGAAATATTATAGTTATCCTCTGGTATACTACCACCTTTTGTTTTCCTTAGATTTGCCTGTAAAATGGGTTTGGCAATATATCAAGGTTTACAATTTTTGAGTATGGTCATTTTCATGTCTTTATAACTGCTGTATATCATATCCTGTTTACAAGGCACTACCAGTTTTTGTTGTTGAGGTCATCATTTCTGTTTAAAATAAATACAGTGAACCTGCTTGACAACGGCATTCATCATAATGGAATATTCGGATTCCGACAAGAATTGCTTGGGAACAAATGTACATGTATATAAAAAGTACTCATTACAACGGAATATTTGGTATCCGACTCCAACATTAGATAGATTCCAGGAACAAATGTACAAAACTCAGTGTAAATAAACTCTTTACAACGACATAACATAGAACCCACCTGCTGATCCGGCTATTATTATCAGCCTTAATTTTCTTCATGGTTGAGATCACAGGTAAAATAATTTTGTCAATAAAACAATTATACATTGTACACCATCAATTGTTCTCTAATCCTCACTGATAGGTAATGCCCTAGGTGTCAACGATAAGAGCGACTAATGTTTATAAACCATCAGTAGGTTTTGTTAGAACTGAACTGACAGGAAGAGAAATACAAGCTGTGTACAAATTAAAAAAAAAAAAAAAATAAATTACACATAGTTGACAGTTTGTCTATGCCTATGTGACCAGTTACAATGGCAGTTCTTTAAATTACTTCAATCCTTGCGATAGCCATTGATATTTGAGTAAAACTCATTTTTAAGAGAATTGTATCAACAATCTCTGCACATTTTTAATTTAAGCAGTAAAGAAACTAACTGGGAATCAGGAGATATACTTTTACAGTCGGTTATTTTGTACATGATCTGTGCATTTTATGACATCACCGATTTACGATATGCGACCAAAAACATAATTGTGCATTGATGTTTACTCGATTAACTTGCATAAATATGACAATTAAAAGAAATATTATGCAATAAATCGCATGAAAATAGTATGAATTCTAAGAACCATTATGAAGGACTTTTTGTCTTTGCTTTGTGTAAATAATGATCTCTCAAGTGCAGGTAAAAAAATTTACACTTTTCAAGTAGGGGTAGATCTAGCGGTTAATGATAATTAGGGCTTAATTATTGTTGGTGATTGTAAGAAGTAAAAAAAGAAGCGTTAAATATTTTCACAGAGATATTATTGTTGTTGTCAGTTTATCGTTGCATATGTGTAAGTGATACTCAAGGGAGCTAACTATGAAACGCCCACCACATCAAATTCGCTACAGTGACAAATTCGATAGAACGTCATTTCTACGTGGGAACAAATATGGTCGTTGTAAAGAGGGTTCACTATCTCTAAACATGCTGATAATACAAAAGCTTAAGATTTATACTCCCAATCTACCCATAATTATGTTTTGAGGTGTGATAATTGCTGTCTAAACACACTGATTTTTTCCATATCTCACAGAAGCAAAATTTGAAAATTGTGACACTTGATGATTGAGTTATTTCCCTTTGTGGTTGTAATATGAAGTAACCAAGCGACCATCAGCTGAATTTGAATGGTTGCTGGTTGAAGTGAGCAGGTGGTCACTATATAGGGTGAAGAAATATAGGAAGAAAGCAATGTGAATATTGAAGACGTTTGATAAGGTTGGTTAGACTTTAAAAAAAATTATCCTTCATTGTATGACCAAAGTAGCCAAATTTTAGCGCTCCACATTATCCAAAACACTAATTTCTATTGAAGTGTCATGGTCATAATTACCAAGGCTTAAGGACGATGATTCTTTAACAATAAATACCTAACAAATTTTCTCACACCTGTTTATTTACCTGGTCTGGCGATAATGGTCAAAGGATTTAACATGCATAAATGAACATTTTTACCGGAGAATCAGTGGCAGACAGTGGTATGCAGGTTGTGGTTTTATAACGGGTAATTATGTGGAAGGAAATTTGTTCTTCAAGAAATAGTAGCAGGGTTCGAAAAATCCACTCGGCCGCTCGCATTGGCGAGTTAAAAATCGTTTCGGGCGAGTAAATATACATAATGAACTCGCCCGTGTGGCGAGTGCTGACGGCCTACTGAAAATCCGTTTTCCCTTTTAAATTTTGAAACTAATCCATTTCCTTCTATTTTAAGTTAAAAATACATTACGATAAACAATAAGAAACTTAAATAATTATTTTATTGACGATTAAAAACATCTAAGTCTTCACCTCATGGCTAAAAATGTCATAGAACACATCGTGTGATGACAGCTGAGGAAGTGGAAGTTGGATGTGTGTATATAAAAGTACCAATACCGAACGGACCTGAATTTCCGGATTTGGTAAAATAATCATAACACTATAATTTGTATAGAAGTTGTAAAATCTGAATTAAATGTAAGTGAATGATAAAAGTAAAAATAGTTATTCAAAATTATAAATAAAAGTTTTAATGAAAATATACAAATGGATAGCTCTTGTTTTCATTTAACAATAGTGAAAACTTACTTTTGTAATTTCTATTGATTTAGTTAAACACATAGCAGTAACATCATCAAATAGTAATAATGATAATTGATTATAGTAATAATAATGATGCATTTACAGTTAATTTAGATGCTAATGCATCATTCAGAGACAATATATATTGTATATAAATTTATCTATTAAAAGAACAATAACTTAAAAAAACAAAATTAAATAAATGTTTTTTTCTTTGTGGGCAACCAGATTTTTATGGCGGGCAACCAAATTTTCAGTTAAGAATTTGAATTCAAAAAACTTAAAATGAGAGCATACAAAAGTTGTGGTAAGATTTTCACACATTTTCCATCATAGTAAGTACTTAATTAGAAAAAAGACACTTTGACAAATGAAGAGTCTCATATCTGTTAAGTCATACAAGATCTATTTACTTTGAAAAAAGATTTTATACGCTCTTAACACATTTACTTTGAAATACTATGTTTTCATACTTGGGCGAGTGCAAAATGAGTTTGGGCGAGTGGAAGTTATGTAATCACTCGCCCAAAAGGCGAGTGCTTTTATACAAATTTTTCGAACCCTGAGTAGTGTTATGCAAGTTAAACGGGAGAGATCCATGTATATCAAGGGAGAACTGTATATGCCTTAATTATATAAAGATATGATGAGCAAAAGCATTCTTATGGTGTATATATAAGAAATATAATTGTTAGCAGAAATTTCAACATTTTGTCTCGCTGTGAAGAAGTAGCAAAATTAAGACATAGACTCTGCTTTTCTGATGGTGATGGCATCAATCTGTCACCAATGTTAAGTTTTTGTTATATGCTTGCTGTTCAGATAATATTGCCACCATCTTGGTGATATTTGGCATGGATGTTCTTAGGGGGTATATATTTTTTAACATTTTTGGACTTTTTGCAAAATATGGCTGTGTTCTACTCAATGTTTTCATTAAGGTCTTGTCGCCTGGATAATAATGGTGTTGGGGTGCTGATTTTTTTGCATGGAGGCAAATTTGGGGTAGAGTACCAGTGCTGATAAATGTATATTGATGTCCTTGAGGGATATGCCTTACCATCACAATTTATGTTAACATGTATTAGTTGAACTTATAATATTCTTGTTTTTAATCATTAAATACATTTATTGGTGTGTGTGTGTGGGGGGGGGGTTCTATCCCACCACTTGAAATATGTTTTTACTTATAACTGTTCACAGCCTCATCCTTAAACCATATTGATTTTGGGCTCATTGATCAAAGACCAAGGCCCCAAGTTTCCTTTTCTAAGAAAAACCTGATACAGCAAGTTTATTTGTGAAACATGTTAAGGGTAAGATATACATACCTATTCACCTTTTTATATAAAAGAACCTAAATTAATTTAGGGGTCAAAGTTATAGGTTGCAAACACTTTTTGTTTGAACGTTCCTTTGTTACGTTATATTTTCTTTGTGTAATTAGTGAGCATTTTAGTTTTTACATTTCTTAACAGAATTTTACAAATCTTGGTACAAGTGTTCAGTATGGCGATGTATAAATTTGCATTTAGTACCACGGCCCCCTCTCCCCTTATTAACCTTATTTCCTTTTGTTATATGTCTTTGTTAGTGCTATAATGTTGAATTTTCAGATTATTACAAGAATTGATACAGGTCTATAGTATCAGTATATATTTGTAATTTATTTTTCTACTTGTTCCTTTTTATGGAGGTATTGCTCTTTTTGTGTTGCATTTGCCTTTTCTACATTTCTGATGAGAGAAATTCACAAAACTTGATACAAGCGTTAACTCTGGCAAAAGCTCAGAAGGGTTATCATTTTTCATGATTCATTTTCTTTGTCAGCACTCTAGTTTCTAAATATCTCAACTGAATCTAATGTTACTTAATGCATGAACATGTCCAAAACCAAAAATTACTGCAGATTTTCCACAAATAGGGGTGCAGAGGTAAAACAATTTGCCTTGCTCTAATCCACTCATTACTGAATACGATAGATCTAATATTTTGTTCCAACTAGTACTAGTACATGTAGTAGCCTGCCACCCCTATTGTGATCTGATTCAGACTGGTTGTGTTTGTAAACATGTGTCAGTTAATCATGGTAGACTTCCGTGACAACTGTTATGTGCTTGATTTTATGATTACAATTGTATTTCTTGTTACAAGCCAAACAAATAGTTAAACATGAAATAACACAACTACATTTGACAACATTTAGAATTGCATTATGCAGAAAAATTGATATGACAGGTCTCAAGTGTCTGAAGTCAGTCTATAGTAACATGGAAAAGCAATAAGAATTATATGGGGAAATGTATGTGTGTGCAAGTCATGTGTTTTCTAAACAATTATAAGTTTTGTAGATGACTGTGGGTATCTATATATGGCTTCAAAGTGTGTCCTGCATGTTTTTGCTTTCCTACATCAAAGTAACATGTAGATTATCATTGTATCTGTTTATTTTGTCATTTCAGCACTATAGTATTATATGCCACTGATTTGATGCTGTATACATGTGTCAGATATATAGTGGGAAGAAATACCTGAATGGAAGTCAAATATATACTCATTCACCCCCAATTTGGACTTGTCTTAGTCATTGATTTACAGCAGAGTCCGTTGCTTTCGGGGTTTGATGTGTTAATGAACATTTATTTCTATTAAGAAAAAACAAAATAATTATTATTAAGCAAATTGGCTGATTGACCACATGCCCAATATTTTTTCTAGTAGATCTACAAACCCAAATAATATTAGATATCAAAATGAAAATTATATAAAGTTGTTGTCACATTTGGATAAAGTGTGGGGTTGAAAAATGAATGAGTTAATATCTTGCATGTGCAAATGATCATAACAAAATCAATAAAGAGTTATAGTCACAAGTTTCTAATTTAAAGTCAAATTCTATTTTTCTGACTCCGAGAGAGAGAGCCTCTTTAAATGTTGTACTGTATAGCAGTACATTAAGTCAATTGGAAGAATAGTTTGTGTAGTAAAATACTGTACTTTTTGTAGCAGAATATCATTCCTAGATGCTATGGTATGAACAAGAATGAATCACATTCCCATTATTGCTTTTATTATTTTACTCAGTAATATCTGCAGGTTGATACTAAATATTTTCTAGTCTATTGTATAAATTTTCATCAGATAGGAATTGACCATTTTTAATCTATTATCACCTGAAACTCTGCCATTCCCAAATCAATTCTAAAATGAATTACTACAGCGTATCAGCCCATCAAGGCATCACAGTGTTTTAAATAATCATCTGTTATTAGATTATGTCTTCCTGTCTACCACTGACTGTTCAGATTTCAAATGGTTTTTTTTTTTATTTTGTACTTGTATTAATAATACGCAATTTATAACTTTCCATATTAATTTCTTTCACCAAAATCTGTCATCAGGAATTTATCAAGTGTAGGATGGATTTTCATTCAGGCTCTGAGTTTATGGATGTGCAAATTTTGTGCAATATGTAGCAATTTCAGATAAACAAGCTTTCAAGTTTTATTGTATTTTAGGTAATTCATGTTCATTGTTTTGTCCAAATTTATAAAGAGAAAAGTTTTTGATGTCAAATTGCAAAAGATGATAATATTAAAGAAAACATTATCAGTTTGCAGTTTTTTTGACTCCAGCTTCAGGAGTTCTGTATGAAGATAAAATGATGTTTTCTCTTTTGTTTGAACAATAAAAATTCATTTCAAAAGAGAAACAGAAATCCAGTTCTTTCATATGCTACTGTAACAAGAAGATTATAAATATACGTGTACATGTTTATCTAAATTAGAATTTAAGAGTAACCATAAATGCATTATCAGGTCATGTTTTTATGGAAAATGGGGCAGAATAGGTCCTAAAAGGTACCGTACACTCTTGGAAAATCTTCTCCAGAATCACTACATAAATTGAAAAACGGATTGTTTCTGAGTGATCTACATGGATGCATGACTCAAGTTTAAATTTTTCATAGAAATTGGAATGTTAATTTTTGACACGTTTTTGAGGTCTTTTCAGACTTTACCGTTTTCATTAATTTTTACATGATTTCCTCAATTATCTCCCCTTGCATTCACAATGATGCATTAAAGTGTTTTACTTGTATACAGATGAAGGAATGTTTTTTAGCAAGAATTTATTTGAAAAGAAAACATAGTTTGAAAAAAGCAATAGATAGAAATATTAAGTCTTTTTTGAAAAGCACCTGTTATACAGCACTAAAGCTACATGATGAATCTGTCATGGGGATAAATTTATAAGCTCGTTACATGCAAAATCTTGCTATAGGCACTCAGATTTGTAAAGAATTGCATATGTAAATGCAAGGGGTATGGAGATATTCTCATTATAAATGGAAATGGAATCGTTATAAGTGGAGTATATATATATATAGTCTAACGCCAATTATCTGGACGCTGATTATCCAGATTTTTCGCTTGTACGGACAAATGCCATGTCCCCAATACTTTTACCAAGGTAAAATCGTAACGTACATTCTGTAAATTCACTGATAGAAGTTTCACAAAATGTCTTGTAAGTATTGAAATAGCATCAGAAATCCAGTCATTCTGTTTATTGTTTTAAATAATTGAGTTGTTTTAGCCTTTGTACAGGATCTGAGATAAAACTGAGACCTTCCAAAACAGCCGACGTAGGCTATTAATAGGCTACTTCAACACTGACGGTCGCAAGTGTCGTAACAAGCGTTCGTAAAGAAGATTCAATCACTAAAACTACAGCTTCAATAACATTTTATATAAATAAATATTTCTTACCGATATACAATATCAGTTTCACTCTTTATTTTGTTTTCAAGTTTATTAGTCCTATGGGTAAACGCACAAGCTGGCAAACATCGGGTTACCGACTGTCCACAAGCTGGCAAACATCGGGGTTGAGATACGGGAGGACATGTAAAAATTATTTCACAATAATGACACTACAAAGTCATGTAAAATTAAATTTTTTCACCTGTGTAACTTGTTTAAAATTGATATGTCAAGTACAAAATTAAGACATTGACGGCTAGAAAAAATAATAGCTTTAACAAGGAATTTGATTATGATTAAAGCAATGTGGTACAGGCGCCCCATATCGGGCCTCATGCTATGGAAATCTAGGTCAAGAATCGAAGGAGTTTGCAACAGACCAAAGTGTCAGATTTCTTCAAATCACAGTGACTTTTAGGACTAAAGATAATGTCAGTGAAGAGCATTTACGTGATTTTCCCATTCCATTTAACGGGAGAACATCTGTAGGTGTAAAATTAATGACATGAAGTAGGCTACATAACGATCTAGATGTATACGTGATTTCAGTCATACAATTTAATATGAAGTGAAATCGTGTTTTTTCATACATACACACATGTATGTTAGGTCTATAGTTTACCAGCAAAGGCTTTATACATCGATGCTTTTACTTTTACTCATCAACTAATTAAAATAACAGCATGCCCTTGAAAACCTCGATGTTTCTTCAGTGACATGATCACAGAAAAAGACCAACTTAACATTATCTAAATTTGGGTTGTACGGACTTCAACAATATGATTGATCACCCGTACGACCGATTTTCCGGACTTTTTATGTGTCTCCCATTCAGTCAGGATAATCGGCGTTAGACTGTATATATATATATATATATATATATATATATATATATATGTACATTCGACCCAATAAGCGCCCAGGGTGCTACAAAAAATATGAAAATGGGGGTGGGCACAGAATGGGATCAATTAATAGTCAATTGACATAGAGCAGTTAATTTTTTAAGGTACAGTGGTAAAGCTGTCATAATTAATACAGTGGACACCCATACATGCCATACTTCCCAACGGGACAGCTAACGTCCTGGAAAATTTACCTCCTTAAACATGTCCTGCCTGGACACTGATTTTCCCAGAAAATTTGCATCTGTCCACCATTTTGTACATTTGAAGTCTTACTTACTAATGAGCAAACGTCGCTTATCAAACGTTTGACGCTTTCACAGGTAAATAGCCTTTGGGTATGTTAATTATTGAGGGTGTTAATGATTATTATAACATCGTCACATCCACTGACTGGCAGTTAATTGTTGATAAGACTATCGATAAGTCTAAAGACTGAGAGAGTGTGCAGTTTGTCATGTGACACAAGCTTGGATCATCGACGATTACACGTAGAAGCATGATACCAGCCATCAAAAATAATTTTTACAACATCATAGATTATTTGTGATGTACTTCAACAACAACAAAAAATATCTTATTAATTATCAAACATGCAAAAGTTTGCCAGTTTTCTTGCGGAAGGTTGGTGGTCTTTACCCGGGTAACCGGGGTTTCTCCTCCATCAATAAAAACTGGATGCCATCATATGACTGAAAGATTGTTTAGTTTGGCGTAAAACAAAAAATCAAATCAAATTAAATCAAATCAAACATGCAAGGCATTTACCTCAAGCAGTCAAGGTCATAATTGTCACAAAGCACGTGTAATGTACTTCCAGAAGTAGTATAAGTAACCAGACTGACATTTAAAATATGGAAACTTCATTCTTTTTTAATCATAAACAAAGTTGCTATTTATTATTCAACTGGTACATGTATAAACTTACAAAATCCATACAATATCAATAAATTAAAAGGCATGCTGTTGGCTGAGTAATTAAACAAAATAAGGAAAAACACTTAGAAGTTATAACATGCAAAAAAAAAAAAAATGATAATAAAATAAAAAGTGACTCAAAAATGTTGATTAAAAATCTCCAGTTAAAAAATTACAACTCATGTTATGGTATTGCAGTTGAATTGATTTCTGTCACGTGGCTTAATACACATGCTAAAAGACTGGCAGACGACTCAACAGTGATATAATACATGGCATAATGTCAAGTAAATTTAACATTTGAGGAACATGCTACCAGTTCATGTTCCAAAAAGTGTAATAGTCACTGCAAAAAAGTTTGCAACATGTAAAAAAAAAAGAATTGAAAACAATTTTGTATTTATTTAACACCTGAAAAATGAACCCAAAAATGTCCCAGATTTTTGTGATATTTGTCCTAGAAAAATGTCATTTGTCCCAGAATGACCTCTGAAAAATATGGCATGTATGGACACCCTATGACATTTTGTCTTCCATGGGGTTTAAGGTCAATATAAATATACACAAATATATAAATTCTCATTAGATTTAAGTTTTGGAACTAGAAAATGAATATCCTTGGTAACTTATGAGTAAGATAATGTGTAAATGTCAAGGCTCTCTAGTTTAATGTAAAAACACTGCATTATACTTCATTAGAGCTGTGGAGTAGTCACATTTGAATGTTGTGTTTCTGACTATTGATTTTAGCTGTAATATGTCTCCTGATTTGCTTATTTTTGTGTGTTTTACTTTGTGGCAAATCTGTTGGCCTTGATTAAACTGAAGTTAGGTTGTTGTAATGCAGTACTATAAATAGCTAAGTCCTAAACATTGGTCTGTTGTCAGTTTTAAAGTGACTGTCCTGTATTCATAATGACCAGACATGCTGATATAGGTAAAAGCAGATCATAACTGTTCTCGCAGAATGCACATATAATATTGTGAATGTTTATATCAATACTTTCAATATAATAATCACATTATGGAGCAAATTAGATTGATGCTACCTAAAGAGCAGGCATAAAAATATAATAATACTAATGTATCGTCTTTTGATACACAGCAAGGCAGCATATCATGTATGCCAATATTCTGCCTAACAGTGTCACAGTGAGCTTTATGAAATGTTGAAACAAAAATGTCAAGTCTGTCACCGATTCATTATTGGCAGATTTGATTGACGCTGTAACGTTTTAAAATACTTATTAATTCTTATTGAGTTCTGTGAGATGTGACAGCATCCATCTTATTGTATATTATAATTGTGATGAATGAAACATTGGAACAGAGCATTTTGTTTTTATGTCACTTGTCTGCTTAAAGAAGATAAGGGAATACCAAACTTAACTGTATACCACTGTGAGACTCAAACAGGCACTTTATTTGTGAACTTGATTGGATTAGAAGAAATATTACCAAGTAAATCTTGTGCAGAACTTCCAATAAATGCATTCAATTTGTTATGTGTGTCAGTTCAACGGATACTGGAGACATAAGTTTGTCTCAAATATTGTGGTTAGAAATTCTCAAGTAGTTTCACTTTTCCATTCCAATGTTATATTGTCAAAGTACACACTCATTTCTCAGTGCTTAATTCTTTCCGTTTGTAGAGACTCTGTAGTATTCCCGAGAGATATATGATAAAGATGAAGTTTTGTCTGAGTTACAGCAAGTCATGTGAAATTCTCTTTTATTTTTCTAAACAGAAAAAAGATCGACTATCATTCCATAATATATCAAACACTTATCAAGAGAGACCGGACTGGCTTGTGGTGTACATTAGTGGAAACACAAGTTTTAATAAATAATTGTACAATTATCATGGTGTTAGTATCCCCACGACAAGGCTACCTGCGTGCAATGTTTTCTTGGTGGCAATTTCGTTCTCGCCACAAAGGTAGATCTGTCAGTTTTAAAAAATATGTGGATACTATTATGTATGATCAGGATTGTTTGGAGTCCATTTTGGTAAGTCTTTTTTGATAAATGTTGACTTGATAAATCAGTCAAGTATCTATGTTTTTTAATGTTTTGTTGCTTTTTTCCTCAACCCTTTTCACATTCTGAATATTTAAGTGTAAAGTAGTACCTCTCTAAAGAATACTGTCAAATAAGACCACCTGTCTTAAGAGACCACATGAAGGTCTTTCAGACAAGGACTATTAAAATTGCGTTTATTTTGAACATTAAGAATTGCACCAAATTTTAGTTGCATTACATATTGAGCACACAGCACAAATAACATTGTTAGTTATGAGATAAGTTGTTATTATTTCTATTTTCTGAAAAACAATTGGATCAGGGGTTAGTATTAGTTTTGTTGCTCATGGGAGTTAACTCCAGGACAACTCCATGAAAGTCGCAATACTACTTAATATGAATTGATTTGATATTACTTACAATGTAATACTATTGCAATATTATAGCAATAGTTTGCCCAAATGTTATTTTTATAGTAGTGTTGTTCCCCTGTAGCAAACGTATTACATTAGTTCAGTATTATCTAAATAATGCCATATTTAGTATAATTCAAAGTACATGTAGTTTCATTCATTAAAATCAATACCAATATTTTGTAAAATTGATGGTCTTTATGTACCCACATCTTGGGACTTACCAGATCACTCTGGGCCTATACTTGTCTCTTAGGACATACCAAATCACTCTTTGATTATACCTGTGGTTACGGATTTACCTTGCCACTGTAGGATTTTACCGTGGCTAGGGATATACCTGGCCACACTAAAAATTTACCTGTGACTAGGGATTTACCTTAACTTTCTTAGACTATACCTGTGTCCTTGTACTTACCTGATCACTCTGGGACTATAGGCTATCTGTGTCTTGGAACTTAACTGATCCCTCTAGGGCTATAGGCTACCAGTGTCTTGGTATTTATCTGATCACTCTGGGATTTTACCTGTGTCTTGGAACTTATATGATAAATCTGAGAGTATACCTGATCACTCTGGGACTTACCTGATCGGTCTTGGACTGTACATGTGTCTTTGGACTTACCTTATCACTCTCAGACTATACTTGAGGCTGGGGATTTACCTAATCACTCTCTGACTATACCTGTGGTTGGGGATTTATCTGATCACTCTTGGATTATACATACATGAATGACTACAGAATTACCTGATGACTCTGGAACTATACCTGTCTTGGGACTTACCTGATCACTCTGGAACTATACCTGTCTCTTGGGACTTACCTGATCACTCATGGACTATACACATGTCTTGGGACTTACCTGATCACTCTGGGACTACACCTGTGTCTAGGGACTTACCAGATCACCCTGGGATTATACCTGTGTCTTGAGTCATACCTGATCAATCTGAGACTATGCTGGTGTCTTTGGGCTTACCTGATCAGTTTGGGACTATACCTTTGGCTCGCGATTACCTGAATACTTTGGGACTATACCTGTGTTTTTTGACTTACCCGATCACTCAGGGACTGTGTCTGTGTCTTGGGACTTACCTGTTCAGTCTTGGATTTTACCTGTGTCAAGCTGGAACTTATATGATTTCTTTGAGACTACGTCCTGTCTTGGGACTTACCTGATCACTCTGGGACTATACCTGTTGTACTCATGGTACTGGGTATTTTTTTTTAGGCTCTTTCTTACTTTTTCTCACTAATGACAACTTTTGTCATCCTCACCCAAGAATTACAGGTATCAGGGGATTGTGATGCCATCTATGACAAACCAAGGCTTCTGATTAGTCAAAATTTCAATTGAATGGGTTCCATTGCTGTCTATGGCAAACCGCGGCTTCCGATTAGTCAAAATTTCACATTCAACAACAAAATCTGAGAGATAATGCCTTACCCCTTTCATTGTCTTGCCTGTGAAGTGTCACACAAATGATCCCCATGTACCCTAGATATGCCTTTTGGGATACTAAGGTCGGTCTGACCTACTTGCTGGAAACAGGTTTAAGTCACTGAAAATTGTTTACAGAACACAACTCCTAAACTACTGGGTGGGTTGGAATCATACTTCACACAAATGATCCTCATGTGTCCTAGATGTGCTTTTTGGGGTACTAAGGTTGGTCTGACCTACTTACTGGGAACTAGGTCAGAGTAACTGAAAATATTTTCCAGAGCAGAACTCCTAAACTATTGGGTGAATTGGAACTGTACGTCACACAAATGATCCCCATGTAGCATAGATGTGCCTTTTTGTGTACTAAAGCTGGTCTGACTGGAAAGTAGGTAGTGGTGACTATTATTATTATTGATTATCTGCGGCAGGTGGGGCATATAGCTCTTTGGAGCTCTGTTGCTTTGTGCATTGACTTTTGACCTTGGACTTTGACTTACTTTTCAAAACTTTTAGCCTGAGCCAAAGGAGTCAAAATATTTACCATACCATAACCTTAAGACCTGACAGCTAGATCAAACACTGATTTTTAGCTTGCCTGTTCGAAGAACAGAAGAACTATTGATGTCGCTGCTTTGGTGTTGGTGTCTGCCTTTTTCTGTGTTAAGCTTTTTGTTTCAGTCCTTTGTGGGCAAAATCACTGCAGCTACAACCATGAAACTTCACATACACATTGTCAAGGGTCATTACTCAACAATGCAGGGGGATGCTGATGCTGGTTCCTGTGGCATAATTTTGACCCAAATTTCTAGCCTACTGGACTTAATCATTTACTAAATGAATAGTACTGTGTTAAGCTTTTTGTTTCAGTCCATTGTGGGCAAAGAACTGCAGCTACAACCATGTACCATGTAGAAGGTCTTGGGGCATATGCATTTCACCATGAAGATCTGCTTAGCTACACAAGATACATTGTCTCTACATTAATGTCTTATAAGAAGCAGAAAACAGGCAAGCTATATGGTCTGCCTTTTCTATTTTGAAAATTCACACCCATTTCTGGTTAGCTTTGTTGTCCTCTGATAACTCTTGTTTTGAAAATTAGAATTTACAGGTATCAAGGAATTGTAATTTCATCCATATAGCTATTATTCCTCAAAACTTGTTAAAAAAAGAATTGTGGATATAATAAATGCTGGTTAATATCACCGCTTCTTCCACCATTTGAATGACATCATGTAACAGTACCATGTTACAATTAGCCCTTGTTCTAAAGTATGATTAAGAGAGACACCCTATTGTCATGGGAATTTGGTCTCTCAGGAGTCGGGGCAGGTTCTCTTTCTGGGGAAGTTGTAATGGAAGAATTACTGAACTAAACAGTTTTCTTAATTTGGTCTCTCAAGACAGGTTTTTTATGAGAGTGATAAATCTGAAATTTTCTTCTCTATTTCGGTCACTTAGGAAGAATCCTTGGTATGGTAAAACATAAACCATTTGAAGCAGATAGACCTGTGTAGGCTTGAGGAACTCTGTGTTAATTAATAATGAAGCTCAAGCAGTGCAACATATAATAAACATATCAAAGAATGTTTCCTGAGTTAACAAATTGAAATAACCATTTGCTTGTATTAAAAAATTAGCATCTTTACCTAGCATTTCCTCATACGTATGCCTCAAATTTTGATGGAAATATTTAGCAATGGTTTTTATGCATTCTCCTGTGAAAAAAAAAATCAAGTAAAATCTCCCAATAGTTTTTTTGAAAATTAAGAAAATGTGACTAATGATAGTTTGTAAGTGACAGATATGACCTAAAATAATCAGATAAAGTTAGTCACAAGAGGTTGTAAGTGACAGATTACTGTACAATTGAATTGGGAATCAAGGGTTGAAAGGTCATATCTACAGCTTTTACATGAAATATTTTGAATCTATCATTGCTATTCATTATCTATTTTGACTTAGGTATTGAATACAAATACACGTGCAAGTTACTGTTACAATATCTGTGTTAGTCTAATTGAAAATTCATTTTTTTGTTCTTCTACTGAAAAGTTTGAAAATTGCAGTAACGACCCTTTAATTCCACAGCGTCTATATGGATTTGTGTCTTCCCATAACAATCAATAATATATGTGGTTTAAAGGTGGGGCTGTGAACAGCTTTTAAGTTGACTAAAAATATAAATTTATGGGGAGGTGGGGCATGACCCCCCAAAACCCTGTTATACACCAATAAACATGTCAACCCATGAGTCAAAATTTACTAATGTGTCACTTTTCACCTGACCTAATAAAAATTACTCAAATTTGATAAAAGTAAATGTGGTTATGAAGAATCAACTAAAACTTTTGTTTGTATATCTTCAAGCATTTAGTAAATTTTTTATTTTATTGTCCGAAAATCAGTAAAAAATATTGGAACAAAATGTTACATGCATGAAACTGATTTTAGAGACAAAATTCGTATATAAGTGAAATTAT
This sequence comes from Atrina japonica, assembly GCA_030159075.1. Classification (NCBI taxonomy): domain Eukaryota; kingdom Metazoa; phylum Mollusca; class Bivalvia; order Pterioida; family Pinnidae; genus Atrina; species Atrina japonica. Next base: position 173,141 of record BROG01000472.1, on the reverse strand, counting down.
GCATTACTTTATAAAGTATTGTTAGAGGCATCTAAGAACTCAGTGTATTATACAGGCATTTGCACAGATTTTTAAAAAATGCCTAAAGTTTACATAGTTAATCTGTGTTGAAATTTCTGTCCAAAAAATATAGGCAATTACAGACCCGACAATTGCTTGATTCCAAAATCAACAATTTTTCTGTGAATCTCAAAAATGTTTTATTCGAAAATAAAAACGATTCGAATTGTTAATATGTTCACTTTTTAAATAAATGACATAGGAAATTGTATCACTTTTCTTCTGTCAAGAAATGACGCACATTATTTTTTCTCGTTGTTGGCTTCCACTGCGCCATGTTCAATTTATCTTTCGGTATAACCATTTCTGACTGTTAGACAACGCCAAGCATCACCATTACAATGCATTCTAGGAATTGTTATGGCAGCTCCTGGCAAGTTTGTTCACTCTGTCAAATTTTTTTACACACATTATACTTGACATACCTGGATAAAAAATACCGATAACTTTGTGGATAGTTGTCTAAATAACTCAACAATACATTGAAATGTTAACTTCAACAGGCAACATCGACTACTTGTAAAATCACTGTTTTACCGTGACACATGTTCTTGTGATTTGATTTGTATGGTACGTGCATCAGCATTTTGACGGACTTGGTTCATATTCGTAATAATCATAACAGAAATTATTAACATGTGCAAGAAATCCGACCAACATCAATGATACTATAGTTTTATATTTACATACTAACTGCAATTCCCTTCATTGCAAGTATATAGAGTGATATATTGCATATGTCAGTATTTACAGTCATGTGACTCGAATGTTAACCAATTTACTTTTCAGCGTAAGAATACATGAACGAATCATTAAAGAATAGAATATATATATATATATATATATATATATATATATATATATATATTATAATATATATATATATATATATATATATATATATATATAATGCACAATTGTAATACTGCAAACGGTATATCCCCACTTTTTAATGTTTGATATTGACACCGAGACAAGCATTGACATGTACAGCAAGGATTAAATTAATGCGTGTGTGTGGTTTTTTTTTCACAATAGCAAAATGAAAGTAGAACACATGATAACCATTTCCGACATAAAGTATGTTCCGCTAGGAGTAAATTTAATTTCTCATATTCCAATTAATAGAAACTTAATCATTACTATTACCCTTATGCTGATAAAAGTTAGGGAAAAACTGTCAACCTCTTGATATAGGACTATTTCTCCACACATGTGTACACGCTAATTAAAATTGACAGGGAACACACAAGTTCAGCAGCACGTATATTTAGCCCTACATGTACAGTACGGGCCACGCGGATTCCGCAAAAGTCACATCATCGCGGCGGGGTTAGTTATGAGCAGTCGTCCGCGATGAAATCGCGGCTATTTAACGCGGTCGCCGTCATCGCGGCGGTTGAAATTCCTCGCAAATCGCGGGGATGAATCAAATCATCGCAAATCGCGGCTGTTGAAAATCATCGCAAATCGCGGCTGTTGAAAACCATCGCAAATAGCGGCTGCTGATCTCCGTATACTACTGGAATTGTCGAACGAAATTCTGTTTTCTTTTGTTTTTTTTTATGCTGAGGTCAATCTATTGATTAAAATATAAAAAAATACATTACTATTCGCTTAAATGCGACAATTATCTTCTGTAGTACCCGAAATATGTACCTTCAAATTGATCCCAAACCAAACAAAAACCCCGACTTTCACTTTGTTCAACAGTTCTGTTATAATTGCATCAAACTCCAAAGTTCTTCTACGTCATGTAATGAAATTGATTACCCAAGCCGTCAAGTCAAAGTTATCCGTGCGTGAAGTGTAATCACATTTCTGCACAGAGTTGGACACGTGGGACCTTCTACCTTACACGTATATCGCTTTTCAACTAGCCGTAACCGTGATATTAGACATCGTATGTCAATTTACACAAATTTTGTGACATCAATTAAAATATCGACAAAAAGAAATAACGGAACTTCGACTAATCCTATCGAGGTTTATTTTCTTTCGATCCTACCTACTTCGTATTACGTTTAGTTATCTACGATTTTCAAACAAAAACTGTAAGCCAAATTTGTGACGGCGCTTAAAAATTCGAAGTTCTGAAATCTCTCTCTCTTTCTCTCTCTCTCTCTCTCTCTCCACACATGTATTTTTGCTCGGTCAAAAGATGTATTTCTCATTCCCAATATTTTAACGGTACTATGTTTTGTTTCATTGGTTTAATGGTTTAAAAACAGTTCTTCACCTGCTGCATATAATATCAAGGTTCATCATGACTTTAAAATCACACAAAAAGTTTACATCAATAGAATTATCATGTATGCAATACTAGTATAAAGGTATAGAATTTCCTGGTCTCCTGACCATTCCACTTAAACTACCGGACGTTTATGATATAATACTAAAGCTAATGTAATTGAATTTGGGTTGCCGATACCTTTATCTACCCGACTTTAATATGAACTTCAGTTAAACTATTGTGCAACTGTGTACACTTTTTTAAAATTAAGATTAAAAGTGGTACGAATAATATACATGTATTAGCAAAAGTTCAAGGAAATCTGTACCCGATTTCGTTATACGAAACATACAATTCATTCACGCGGGGTAAAACTTTTTACAAAGTCTTTTTAAAAAGTTTTTACCATTCGATGCTTTTATAAAAGTAAAATTCCCAGGTTTCAAAAACTTATTTTAACACCAACAAATGAACTCATACAGGTTTGGAGGAATAGCAATCGTTGGGATATTCTATTCATTCAAAACAAAAATGCTTATGTAAAAAAACTCTATTATGATATATCTTCAAAATGTACCCGGGGAGAGACCACAGGCCTCCCGCAAGGAAACCTTCGTTTGAAAATCGATTTCAACATCGATCAAACATGTACTGTAACAAGCTATAGCTGATCAAAATTGAACAAGTCGTGTCTGATTTTTCATATGCAAATTAATCTGGAATTATGATTCTGGTCATCGTCAAACTACCGCACAGGGGTAAATAGTCTGACTGGTGTTTTTTTTTTTTTTAAATAAAATATACAAACATGATTTAAACTTGTATATTACAATTAATAATAAAAATCAGATTGACATTAATTAAATGTATTACAGTCCACAGACTGCTCAACCCCTCTTTGGAAATTTTCAATCACAAGGGAGTCATGATTGTTGCAAATCACGCCAATACATACATATTCAAGATCATATCAGGTGACACGAAATATGCAATGACAGCATAATCAAATGATTGGGTGGAAGATGGTTGAAAGTATCGACTACGTATATATATATCACTGACGTCGGAAGCAAAATGAATGTGGAGGGGCTTAACCAACTTAAAAACACACACACACAAACCAGACTATACCCCAATTTTCAACACCTATGTCTATCTTTGCAAAAAAAGGGGGGGGGGGCGCTAAGCCCCCTATCCCCCGGTTCCGATGCCTATGTATATGGCTAAATGGATATATTGAATTTATGCAAATATATTATACTTTATTAATTATTTTATTGTACTTAAATATATTTTACGCTCTTTAAAATAATTTAAAACCGTAAATGACGTTTAATGACCAAAAGATAAATAGAAACAATTACAAATGCACAGTTTCCCCTTGATTGTGACCGAGTTCAATGTCAGCGCGTCTAATGATCCAAAAATACAATTTAATAATTGATTTCGAATCTGAAAATAAAACCTTTGAAATTAATGCATAGGCGTCGCAAGCAAATTGAAAGTGGGGGGGGGGGGGCTAAAACCAACTTAACACACACACACGCCAGAAGTGGGGGGGGGGGGGGTAAACCAACTTAAAACACACACGCGCGAGAAAAGTTTTTTGTCACCTATGCCGATCTTTGCCAAAAAAAGGGGGGGGGGCTTAGCCGCCCCTAGCCCCCGGCTCCGACGCCTATGTAATGCATGCTATATTTTAACAGTTCAAAATAAAATTTTGTTCGATAATCTGTGTTTATCTACATCTACCCTAACTCAGTAGCGCATTTTCCAAACGACAACTGTATACATGTTTTTTGTTATAAAATTGGTAAAAAATATACATGTAGCATTGATATCCCCGATGTTTTTACAATAGATTCCATATCAATTTTTTTAATTAGCAATATATAACTAGATACAGTTCTTGACTTACGCATATATCTGTGTACATAGGAATGCGAGTTTTATCTCTTGAGGCGATTTATGACCCTGTCACTATGGATACCCTGTTCACCCAGACTTGATGTTTTGTCCCTGTTATGTAATTGCTTTGATCTGCGGTCTTCAACGAGGAGCCATTATAACTGTAAGTTGGTCAAGTAATGTTGACTCTGATAAACGAAGATGATTCTTCGGGGGGGGGGGGGGGGGGGGGGGGCAATAGATTTTTTAAAAACACACCAGATTTGGATTAACCGTACTTTAAAATTTAGTCTTAAACGCTAAGATGCTCACAGACCTAGCCTTGTTTATTGCGATAGCCCTTTTTATAGCTCTGAAAATTACATAGAGATATATTTAGTTTAATAATTTTTGTTTTGATATTTTGTTTTATTTATAGGTCTACATGGTAGTTCTTGCACTTTAAATGTCTTGAGTGAAAAACCACGTAGATCAACCGTAACAGTTACCATAATTACTCTACGCTTAAACTTTATTTTCATTTTTTTTTCAATTTGTCAATATATGTTGAAATACAAATCGTGAAAAAGCCAAACTAAAAAGTCAAACTGATGGAGACGTCACAAAAAGGCTAAACTAAAATTTTGGCCTATGCTCGACACTTGAGGGTTCTTCATTGTGCCGACACCTATTGTGACACGGGGCCAGTTGTCTCCGGCGAAGTTTGAATCCATGACCCTCCACGTGTATTGCGGTATCTTATCCCCACAATAAACTCCACGCCTCTCCTTGAAAATTCCTTGATTTGTACCTTATAAGTGTGTCTGTTAAATGAAATATTTGGCCGGAATAAAGACGAGTCGCAATGTGATAAGCAACTCTGTGAAGTGGGCTTTTATATCTTACCATTTCTGCGAAGCAAAACACAGTTGGATCATGGAGAAACGGATACCTCATCGGGCTCTCAACGAAATATTTTTAACGATTAAGAGGTCAGAATTCAATCAATGTCTGGAGGTTTATAATTTCAAAAATAAAACTGATGAATTCCGTCAATCACACATCAGGTGACACGAAATACGCTACGGCATCATTATACTGCCTGCACTGTCCAAAATGATTGGTTGAAAAGATGACTGAAAGAATTGACTATCATGGCGTAAAGGATGTACGCCCCTACCTCATTTGAACTACCGGTCGAATATGAAAGGAGTTTTTCATGCATTTTAACGCGTATTCATCTTACCAATATATTGCTATGCTATCAGTATATCTATTCTGAATCAGTCTGGAGAAATTATTTTCTGCAACTTGTAAATAGTTTTTTAAAACTTGGAAAATAAAATTCAAAAAGTTCTTAACAGAGAATCACGGAGAATTTTAGATTTTTATTATTATTATTTCATTTGTACTTAAAATTTTTACGTGTGTAATATATTTCACACAGATGCTACGTTTGACGTCCCACTAAAGAATATTTCAGTCATATAGAGACGTCACCAAAAATTTGCATATGCTCGGCACTTACGACCATTGAGCAGTAAAGGTTCTTTAACATGCCGACACCTACTGTGACCGACATGATGGGCATTAAGAAAATATATTATCAAATGCATAACATGAAATCTATTTTCTGTCATACAAGATATTAAATGCATATATCCTTTTTAATTTTTAGTATTTTTTATATGATTACCAAAATGTTTTTTTCGATATGCCCTCTGATAATGAAGGCATACATGCGTCGATGTAAGTCCTTATATACACTCACATCATCCGAGTTATCTTTTGACAGTGATTTATGACGCTGTCGATAAGGTTCAAGTTCAAGTAAGGATACCCCGTTCACTAAGAATCGATATTTTGTCCCTGTTATGTAATAGCTTTGGTCTGCGGTCTTGATCGAGGAGCCATATTTGTAACTTGGTCAAATAATGTGGATTCTGTTTAACGATAGTGGATCTTCGGGGGAGTCAGCAATAGAATTTTTTTTTTCGAAAAGAAATATGTAGAGCTTGGATCAGTCGTTCTTTAAGATTTAAATATCAGAAAAAAATATTCTTGACTTACTCATGTTTTGGAATCTATATTGAAGTTAAGAATCTTTTTAACAATATTGCCACAGTTTTCAGACTGAGTAGGAAGTATAAAATAATTAATTTTTCAAAACGATTTTTTTTAAATTAACTGTCAGAGATCGTTTTCCTGATTAATATATTGCGAATATGAATCGTCAGAAATACTTTAAAAGTTATAATTTTATCAAATATAAATCACAGAACTGCCATTTTGTATTTACCTCCTCCCAGTAAAGTAAAATTTTACAAACATGACAGAACAATCTCAGCCGTTTACGGTTTGGATTGTGGGTATAGTTCCAATCCTTTGAATTTTAATACCCGAGATCATTTTTTGTCCAATTAATGAACTCGACTCCTTTGGGTGAATATTCTACAGTTTGTTTATCATAGTTTTAGTTTTGTTTACGGGTGACATATCTTTATTTTTACTCCGAGAATTAATCAAGGTCATTTTGGTTTTTATAATTAGATTACATGGGGATAAAGCAAAATTAATTTTTAAAAACGGAAAATTCCATCAAAGGCAAACAATCTCACTCTCCCAGAGTAGCGAATATAAAAAAACATCAATTTGATGAGGTTGGTCTGGAAATATATCATTTAGTTTCAATTGTTTCTCTCTCAACTAACGATATATATATGACCCACAGAGCTTCATGAATTGATACGATGATTGACAGACAAACCGCCAAACTAAATTACGTATACAGGTAGGGGCGGGGTAAAATAATCACCTGAGGGTAATACGTTGACGAAAAGGGCGGGACTTCATGACTTCAGGTAATGAAAGCCATATCAAATATCATGTGTTAGAAGATTATTTTTTATAATCAAAAATAAGAACTTGTCTGCACGAGGGACCAAACAGGTCAAGTATGACAATGACCATCGTATTCCGATATCGGTATTTCTCATTGCTCTATTTTTCTCAGCTTCAGCGATAGTTTAGAAGCGGGTCGATGTTTGTATCTGTAAGCGTTTTTTTTTAAAGAATGAGACTCGCGTCACTTATTTGTGAGATAAAGCATTATTCTCAAACGAACAGTTTATTGATAAATATTTAGAAAAACTAGGTTGCGTAACTAAAATAATTCTTTCTGTTGCTAGTTGGCGAACTCCTTGTTTTTAAATCAGGTTGAAACTGGCGAGACTTTTAGTCGCGTAAGAAAAAAAGTCACATTATGATGAATATGCTAATGATTCGAGATACAGTGCTTCAGCATTGTAGTCAAAACTTATGGTAGGTTACAGAAAATAAACGTACTTTTGCTCCGTGATAACACGTTCACATTGATTATGAGTTGGCAGTGTCAGCGGAATAAATTGTTTTTAAGTCCAGTATAAAACACATTTGATGTTTACTATCCACATTATACTAATTCAGAATGTTAACTTATGCTGACAAAACATCGATAATACTTTAGCAGACCACGCTGAACTGGAATTTTCCAAGTAATGTTAACAAATGTAAAGTAATGATAACCTAATTAATCATCGATATAATTTAAGTTGTTCACAGCCCGCGAACTGCGGCTGCGGCGATAAATTTTTTACATCGCAAACTGCCGCGATGATTTTTTCCATCGCAAACTGCGGCGACCCGCGTTGAGCTCAATAGCCTGATCGCGTATTCGCGGCGAATTTATTGAGCAAGATTTATATGACCACCGCGATGACGTGACTTTTGCGGAATCCGCGTGGCCCGTACTGTATATATAGAAAACATTGAAGATGTAAGTAGAACAGTTACACTCGATGTCCATTTATGATATTATCAGACCAGAAGAAAGTCAGTTGTATAATATTGTCATGTGGTATATCACACTTCTTAGGAGAAATATAAGCACTTGATTATTTGTTTTATTGGATATTTTCATGTTTAAGCGATGAAGTAGGTCGGGAATTTACCCACAGTGCCACATTACCAGAAACGAATATTTTACTAAGGATAAAGAAGGAGTCAAATTGTTTTAGTTCATTAAAAATCTATTTCTTATTATATCAGTTGCACATTTTATCTTCTTCTACACACCATAGTACTACACAACACAACAAAAATTCATGGGTAATTATGATCTGTGGAAAGAGAAATCGTGTTCACAAAATTTCACTTGGCTGCAAAACTGACATCACAACATAAGCTAGTTCGGGTCTACCCATCAAGCTAAAAATGAAAAGCAATCCTTAATTCTTATTCTGATTTCTGGCGTTGGATGAAGTGTCAAATGAACTGCATTTGTTAACTCTGTTATGAAATGTATGCATTGTAGGTGATTTTAGACAGTAAATCGGTGCATTATTGGTAATGAATAATGTGCATTGAATTTTTCAGAAATAATAATAATTCTGTTATGACACATGTTAATGTTGGACTGTTAACAAATCTCACCACACTGTTCCAATTTGTGTCAGAAAAGCAGGATTTTAAATGCTGGATATTTGCATTGGATTGTTTCTTATCTCCTGTGAATATATTTTCTTCTCATCAATTTGTTAGTTATGGAGGAGGTAAATTTTATTTTTTTTTTTAAAATGTATTTGGTATTGAGAGTTCTAAGTAGTTCAGTAATAATGAACATGTAACATATGTTTCTTGTCAAAATTGAACTGATTTTTATCAATAAATCATTGTTGTTTGGTACAAAATTCATTTTTTTGTACTTCATTTTCTGTCAGATATGACACACTGTCACATTATTTCCTGCTATGTTGCATGAAATATAAAATATGGTTAATAATTAACACACTGATTTTGTATGTGTAAATTGTCAAAGGTATCTATCATGGCTCTTTGAACCACTCAGTTAAAATTATCTATATTAATTGTTAAAAAATGACACTCCCGCAACATTTGGTGACACATTAGCAAATTTTGACTCCCATGGCCATATCAAACAAGAATATATATGGTTTAGACGTAGACATGTGAATGGTTTTCAAGAAATACAAAATATAATAAATTTAAGGGGGTAGGGCATACACTCCCAAAAAGACCCCAATGTACATCATTAGGCACTGATGTTCAACCCTAATGGAACGTTTCAACCTCCATCCAAATTATTAGCAGCTTAACACTATCATTAACCAAGACCCTAATAAAAACTTAAATCATCCTTCACAGCATCAATGCTAGACCTCCCCAGAAACATCCAGACCAATTATCACCAAGCTGGCACCAATATCAAACACAGAAAATTTTTGCCAAAAACAAAAAGGAAAAAAAAAACGCTATGTCAAAAAACTTCACATCTTACATTCTAGACCACTAGAGAACATTCAGGCCAAATTTCGTCAACATAGCACCAATATTAACTCGATAGCAAGCTGGTAACCAAAATTTAATGTTGGATCATAATGCAAAGTTTGACGCCGGGGCCATCGGAAAAGCAGCCCCTGTATCTCACTTTTGCAGCCTTGTCACAGCGAGACAATAAGTAAAGTTTTGGTCCATTTTTAGCCCAACCGGTGTGAAGGGCCATTTGCTATGGTCGAATATTAGATCGCCTGTCATAAAGAGCCATGTGAACCATTTGCTATGGTCCATTGCAACCAAATTTGCAGGGTTTTTGCTGTTATGAAGGGGATTCAAGCTTGCAAAGAAATTGGACTAGTACCCTTAGGGCTGCAAAAAGGGCCAAATATGGTACTTCTTTAAAAGTCTTCTTATCAACCAATAATCAGTTTTCTTTCATATTTGTTGTACACGATTGTTAAGTCAATATTTTTTTTAAATATATGAATGAAATTGAAATTTGTTAATAAATGAGCCCTAAGTAAAACAAATTATCTAGAGTATGTTTTGTTCAAATGGCTTATTAACTTAAAACTTATAGACTTTTGTATACAAAGATGTGAAAGTTGTAAGAAATTAACTAAGGATCATTATGATAAATTTCAAGGTCATGGTGGTCAAAGTGTGTGCTAACCACTGTGCTAGGCCTACTGTATTGTTATTGTTCAAATGATTCTTTATTTGTTGTCAGTGTCAAACTGACTATCCATATTGTTATGGTGAAACTGATTATACATTTGTTATCATTGTCAGACTCATTCTCTGTATTTTTTGTCATTGCCAAACATTCTTTATTTGTTGTCATTGCCAAACATTCTTTATTTGTTGTCATTGTCCAACACTCTGTATTTGTTGTCATTGTCAAACACTCTGTATTTGTTGTCATTGTCAAACACTGTATTTGTTGTCATTGCCAATCCTATTCTCTATATTTGCTGCCATTGCCAAACCTTCTGTATTTGTTGTCATGGCCAAACATTCTTTATTTGTTGTCATTGTCAAACACTCTGTATTTGTTGTCATTGTCAAACATTCTGTATTTGTTGTCATTGTCAAACACTCTGTATTTGTTGTCATTGTCAAACACTCTGTATTTGTTGTAATTGCCAATCCTATTCTCTATATTTGTTGTCATTGTCAAACATTCTGTATTTGTTGTCATTGTCAAACAATCTGTATTTGTTGTCATTGCCAAACATTCTGTATTTGTTGTCATGGCCAAACACTCTGTATTTGTTGTCATTGCCAAACATTCTGTATTTGTTGTCATGGCCAAACACTCTGTATTTGTTGTCATTGCCAAACATTCTGTATTTGTTGTCATTGTCAAACACTCTGTATTTTTTGTTATTGTCAAACACTCTGTATTTGTTGTCATGGCCAAACACTCTGTATTTGTTGTCATTGTCAAACACTCTGTATTTGTTGTCATTGTCAAACATTTTGTATTTGTTGTCATTGTCAAACATTCTGTATTTGTTGTCATGGCCAAACACTCTGTATTTGTTGTCATTGTCAAACACTGTATTTGTTGTCATTGTCAAACATTCTGTATTTGTTGTCATTGTCAAACATTCTGTATTTGTTGTCATGGCCAAACACTCTGTATTTGTTGTCATTGCCAAACATTCTGTATTTGTTGTCATTGTCAAACACTGTATTTGTTGTCAGCAACAAACTGATTCTGTGTTTGTGGTCATTTTCAGACCTACTTGCCATCTTTAGAAGTGTCAAACTATTGCCATATGTTTGTTTTTAACATGAAATTATGCACAAAATGTCGGGGCATTAATTTACCCGTCTGTTCTTCCGTCCATCCAGATATAGATCCGGCTATCTCCTCCTATAGTTTTTGAGATACAACTCTGATATTTTGTAGGTAGTTTGTACACATTATGGAGGTGTGCATGTTCACAGGATTTAATTTTGTTTTTAAATATTTCCAAAGTTACAAGTATTTGGACTTGGTCAATTTTTGTTACCAGCCACATAAAGAGATCATGTTATGCCTGGCTATCTCCTACAATGTTGAGGTACAGCTTTAATATTTTGTAGGTTGTTTGTTCAAATAATGGAGGTGAGCATGTCTCAAAATGCCATGTAGTTGGACTTTCCCAATTCCTTTTACTGAAAGTCAAAAAGGGGGATGTTATATATTCACAAAAACCAGTAGTTGTCCTTGTGAATTGCTATATGATTGAAAACATGGTTATTACTTCTACAATTTAATGTCCCTAATGCTATAACTTAATTGTAACTAAAATAATTTTTTTAGAGTTGTTAAATATGTAATCAACACATGGAAATATTTAATCAAAACCATAAAGTTGGTGACAGCTGGAAATGGGAAGTGGAACTTTGTGACTACTGAACCTGAAAAGTTGAACTTTCACGACTGAAAGTTGCATAAAATTCTTGCTATTGTTTATCAGTAATTCAATGAGTATATTTAATTCTGCAGATGTAGAAATATATAATAAAAATGAAAAGATAAATGATTGTACCTAGTGTTTAACTTTTAATTTCTTATGGTCAGGCAGGGGAGGGGGCATCATTTGTGTCTTACAGACAGCACAACAATTTCAAGTTGTACTTCAACATCACTGTGTCAAATATAAAGTACATGGAACTACATGTATACTCATGCATATGGCAGAGTGGAGGGGTCATCGTCCATTTCTAGATTTGTATAACCTCTGTAAACTGAGAAATAGCATCTAATGCATAATCACAAACATTTAGTGATTTTTAATCTGATTTGCTACAAATTAAGGACTATATGTTCTTAGTTAATGGTGATATCTCATTTTTGACCAGTTTGTAGACAGATAGGCCAAGTGCTAATGGATATCATTGCCACCAAATAAAATTGTTGTTTCAGACTTGGGTACACAAATATTGATTACAGGGGACTTATATTTTGGAGGCACTGTTTATATGGAAATAATAAATGGTGATGCTTTTCTGCAGAACACATTGGCACATAAAAAAAAAACAAGATGAGTAAACATTTTTTAATTTACTAGTTTCATATATATGTATAGGGTCATATTTTGGACCTCTTTACTTTGTGAGGGACATGTACAGTAGACAAAAAAACCAGGTTATACATTTGGTAAATATAGTCATTATAAAAAGCTATATAAAGTAAACTTTTTTGGAATCTTTGTCTTTGTTAATCATAATTTTCTTAAGGTATTTTGGAAAAAATATATAATCATGAATTTCAAATTGAATTCACAATTACAACCCTTCCCTTTAAAGAATGAAATTAAGTTCAACCTAGAAGCAATACAAACAATAAAAGTTATACTTTATTGACAAGTAAGTAAGATATATTGAGTTATTGAAATACAGATTCAGCTACATTGGACCTTACTATTACTATAGACTTGGGCATATATTTATATCAATCTTGGTTATCAGTGATAAGAACTAAGGAAGTTTAGAACACAGTCATCATTATCGGCATTGAAGTTTATACACTAATAGATAATTATACATGGTTATTACTGCATCTCTAAAACCCCAAATCAAACTTGCGAACATTAATGAAATTCTGGTCATGTCGATATGCAGACAATGAACTCTGGATAAGGATCAACAATTATAGTTTTCCCCAAATAACCTCGGAAATCACAAACAAAGAGCCATTAGTGATGTTTATTTTATCATAGACTTGTTTGCAGAGGAAATATTTTCGCCCTCTTGAGGTCATTATTCCTGATGTTTTGTGATATAAGGAGGAGCCTCAGATCTTGTACTTGTTGCATTGAAATTTACTATATTGTTTACACAGTGAATTACTGTCCTCCTAGAATGATGTACTATATAACCATGAGATGTACTTGTGATTAATTGTCCACCATCTGTATTTGCTTGTTGGCAATACTTGTATGCATTTGTGCATCAAAAATTTCCATATAAAAGTTTGATATTGATAAAAGATCTACGGTGAAGTATATTGATGTCCTACAAGATCTCTTGGATTGAATTAAAAATTTAGTTTTTAGATTGCTATTTAAAGAAGCCAGTCCTGTATTTCAGAGTCAATATTAATGTTTCTCTTCAGTACGTTGAGAAGCAAAATTGATATGTAAGTTTGGCAAATTATTTGGATAAATGACAAGTTAAGAATTCTCAGATTTCATTTTCATTACCAGTACTGTTATGTTGGCATAACAGCCCTCTTCCTTAAGGTCATTACTGTTGTGTTGGCTTATTTTTAAGGAGCTCTTCCTTAATTTGTTTGACTTTTGCTTTAGCCTAAAGGCACTCTTCATTCCTGCTGACCTAAAGTATTCATCTTTAAAGTTCACCCCTGTCCTGATATGTTGGCCTAAATGTGCTTCTCTTCAAAGTTTTTCTCTCTGCTTTTGTGCTGACCTAAAGTGCTCTTCCTCAAAATACACTCTTGATATGTTGACCTAAAGGTGCTTCTTCTCAAAATTAACAATATTTTATTGAAATTGAATAGTCTAGAAATACACAATAGTCTAGAAATACACAAAACTGATTGAAAATACAAAAATATCCTCAAATTCATTATCATTTGACTTCATTTGGAAATTTCAACAATATATTTATTTTTGCATTGGGAATGGATCGGTGGAAAATCTTAGAGAAGTGAAAGTTTCCCACAGACAAGACTTAAATGAGAGGTTCTGTATCATAGCCCTCCGATAAGACTTAAATGAGAGGTTCCGTATCATAGCCCTCCGATAAGACTTAAATGAGAGGTTCTGTATCATAGCCTTCCGACTTAAATGAGATGTTCCATGTCATAGCACTCTGATAATACTTAAATAAGAGGTTCTGTTTCAAAGCCCTCCGACTTAAATGAGATGTTCCATGTCATAGCACTCTGATAATACTTAAATAAGAGGTTCTGTTTCAAAGCCCTCCGACTTAAATGAGATGTTCCATGTCATAGCACTCTGATAATACTTAAATAAGAGGTTCTGTTTCAAAGCCCTCCGACTTAAATGAGATGTTCCATGTCATAGCACTCTGATAATACTTAAATAAGAGGTTCTGTTTCAAAGCCCTCCGACTTAAATGAGATGTTCCATGTCATAGCACTCTGATCAGACTTAAATGAGAAGTTTTGTGTCATAACACTACGATAAGACTTAAATAACAGGTTCTATGTAAAGCACTCTGATAAGACTTGAATGAGAGGTTCTGTGTCATAACCCTCTGATAAGACATATGGAAGTATTAAATACCTGACTCCCAAATTCAATTTTTGTCATTTTTTTTCTATTAAAGTCGCATTAGCTGTTTTTTTTTTTAAAAAGAATTTCCCCCATTTTTCTTTAATATTTAGATAGATATGCAATACCCCAAAAAAAAAAAAAAAATAAACACAGGCATGAATTCCTAAATTCCTATTTAGTTTGCGAAAATTGCTGAAGAAACCCAAGTTTCCCACTTTTTCACTTGCAAATGAAAAACTTACTTGTTGTTTTTTAATACCAATACCACACTGGATCTTATCTTATTTTCACAAAATACATAGGAATCTGAGATTTTTTATACCTGTGAATAGCTCTTATTTATTATTGTACATCAAGTGCAAGTAGTAAAAGTAGAAAAAAAAAATTGAAATAATTTTTGGGGAGAAACTTAGCTGTTGCCACTTTAATACTTCATTTTGATTTCTATTGAAATGCAAAATGTGAAAAAGATTTATTTGCACAATTTTGAGAAAAATTACTTTGATTATCCTCCACAGAGGCATATCTAGGATTCCCTAGTGTAAACAGGTCAATCTAAATTCTGTTCCAAATATAAATATACAGTAGAACTTTGATGAGTCGAAGTTCAAGGGACCGTCTAAAAAAGTTCGAAACATCGGGACTTCGACTCATGAATGGTGATCGAGAAATCTAAAATCTACTCCATAACGACATGCCACACAAAAAATCTATTGTACGTGACTGTGTAACTGTATAGGTGATGGGATCATGACTTAGAATCGAATCCACTAAAATCATTTACGGCTTATTTAATGTAGAAACAGTGTATTTATTTTGTACTCAGAGAATAAATCCAAACATTCTGCAGAAAAATCGTAATCCAAGCGCCTATACGAGAAACACAACGTTGACTCAGAGTTAAGAAAAAAAACCAGAAGCTAAAATATTTTGTCACCAATTTAATTAACAACACAAAACGAAAGTCAATAGATGTATCATGCAGCACTAGTCATTACACATTAAAATAATTTTTTTCACATCAAATTGCCGATACCATTCATTTCATGCTGTTTTTTTCTTTACAAGTTTACACTTTGATTTTGAGTAGAAAATGTTTACTGTATATTATCGGGTCATTTCGTTTTGTTTTTACAAATCGGAAACTTATCATGACCCAAGCTACGAGATGGTAAACAACCAACACAACCGCTGGTAATTTGCATATTTGAGTCTGACACAGTCGCAAACAATCATTAATCAATTAGCGTCTGCTTATTACTTTTAATTACTTAAATCATGTTGTTATTTTTATACTGTCCTGGGTGTTTATCAACAGGCCTTCAACCGGCCCTATATTTCCTATAATTCCTATAATATCCCTATCTTTTTGGGAGTACCCTATAATCCCTATATTTTAGCCCAAAAAAGCCCATTTCCCTATATTATCCCTAAAAAGAGAAAATAATATGTCGGAAATTGAAAAAATGACACTTTTTTCTCAAAACAGGCATGTCTCGGTCTACAGATATGTAGGTACGTGTCTTAAATATAATTAAGTCATCCAGTGCTTTTTTTAAATATCTTATTTTCTTATCATTTCATGTGACACACAATATTCAAGTCTTTATGATGATTGACTTCAACAACAAGATACCAAAACAGCTTTGAAGATCTTATGTGTGCCTTTACAGTTAAAATCAAGGTTCCCAAGTCTTGGTTAGCTAAGGTCTATCAGAGCTGCCTTGGTGTCCCAGTTGGTGCAGTACAGTCATCAAAAGACTTCAGTTAAGTGTACATGCCTCAAAAATGTAATTTGGTAAGAGTTTGTACATTAATCTTAATCAAGGTATGTATATTTTCAATAGATATTAATTAGATTTAAGGAAAATGACCCTATAATCCCCCTATAATTTGTCAAAACTGCCCTATAAAGCCCTATTTTTCAAGAATTTTAGCCCTATTGAAAGCCCTATTTTCTTACCAAAACCCACTTGAAGGCCTGTATCAATAAACACGTGTCCATTGTTCAACGTAGTCGGATAGGTGTGAAAATCGCCACGGGTAATTTACATCTTGTATACAGGTAAACTTCGACTTCGATTCATTTGTATGAATTTTCGATGTTTTTACAGCGATGGGACTGCCAGTTTTGTTCGACACACCGAGAAATTCGACTCATGAAAGTTCGATTTATAAATTGTTTTTTAGTAAGGATATATAATGAAATAAATCGGGACTTTGTAAAAAGTTCGAAACAACGAGAAATTCGACTCATTGAAGTTCGACTCATCAAAGTTCTACTGTATATCAAAAACATAAATCAATATAAGAAAATATACATTTTCCTCATAAAAGTAAAAAGGAAAAATAATTTTGAATATCCATATGATAAAGGTTCCAATGAGTATAGCAGTTATGGAACAAAAATTCACAATTTTCTCCCAAAATTGATAATTTACAAAAATCAGTAGATTCAATTTTCCCCGAAAAATATTTTTCATATTCCTTAAGATTTTATTATATAACATTACAAATATGAAAATAATTTATCCACAGAAGTATAAAATTTGGTGACATAAATTTATGGTGATTATACCCGACACCCCAGTTAATAGGTTTCATTCTGATAATTTACAATTCACTAAATGTCTGACATGGAACCTTTAGGGAAACTTTTCTATCACTATTAAATGGCCTGTCAAACATTTGTGTGATTATGATGCCACGATCTAATGATATCAGGGTCCAAAGTTACCAAATTTACTCAATATCCAAGCTCAAGAGTCTTTTGACTATGAAATTGTTTATAAAACTTTTAGATTTTAGTGATTAGGAAACATATTATGATTTTCAATCATTTACATACAAATTTTTGCATCACATTTATGATTTTCCTGTACAAAACAAATAAATACTCTGAGTACCGTACTCAAGATTTGAGTATATACTCAAACATTCCTTTTCTTCAAATGAGCAATAATTTTTATCATTATTTACAATTGTATGCCATCAATATACAAACATGTCTGGTTACGGAATAAAGTTTGCATGTTTTTTCCTTAAAATCGTGAAAAGTAAGTTGAGTTTGAGTACTGAGTAAATTTGGTGACGTAGGGCAAATAGAGAACAAAAAAATTTCGTCATTTTTAGCTGATGCATTCTGAACTTCTAGCATTATATAAATAGTGTTTAATTTCTCCTGAAATGAGAGGTTCTGTATCATAGCCCTCTGATAAGACTTACATGAGAGGTTCTGTATCATAGCCCTCTGATAAGACTTACATGAGAGGTTCTGTATCATAGCCCTCTGATTAGACTTACATGAGAGGTTCTGTATCATAGCCCTCTGATAAGACTTACATGAGAGGTTCTGTATCATAGCCCTCTGATAAGACTTACATGAGAGGTTCTGTATCATAGCCCTCTGATTAGACTTACATGAGAGGTTCTGTGTCATAGCCCTCTGATAAGACTTACATGACAGGTTCTGTGTCATAGCCATCTGATAAGACTTACATGACAGGTTCTGTGTCATAGCCCTCTGATAAGACTTACATGAGAGGTTCTGTATCATAGCCTTCTGATAAGACTTACATTGAGGTTCTGTATCATATCCTCTGATAAGACTTACATAGAGGTTCTGTGTCATAGCCCTCTGATGAGACTTACACGAGAGGTTCTGTGTCATAGCCCTCTGATAAGACTTACATGAGAGGTTCTGTATCATATCCTCTGATAAGACTTACATGAGAGGTTCTGTGTCATAGCCCTCTGATTAGATTTACATGACAGGTTCTGTGTCATAGCCATCTGATGAGACTTACATGACAGGTTCTGTATCATAGCCCTCTGATTAGACTTACATGAGAGGTTCTGTGTCATAGCCCTCTGATAAGACCTGCATGAGAGGTTCTGTGTCATAGCCCTCTGATAAGACTTACATGAGAGGTTCTGTGTCATAGCCCTATGATAAGACTTACATGAGAGGTTCTGTGTCATAGCCCTCTGATTAGACTTACATGAGAGGTTCTGTGTCATAGCCCTCTGATAAGACTTACATGAGAGGTTCTGTGTCATAGCCTACTGATAAGGCATACATAAGAGTTTCTGTGTTATAGCTGATGTGGTTTATGTACATAAAACAACTGTATTGGCTTGATTTCATAGCATAGATCAAGTTTTTGGCACTTCTCACATAGCTAATATTGTATTCATTTAACCCAAAATTTCTAGGCAGATCAAAAGAGAAACAAGGAACAATTAAACTTAAAAAAAAAAACATATCTTGTATACATAAAGCAGTGAAAATTGTCTTGAGAGACCACGCAATGAAGTGTAGTCTATCACAAGACTTTAAAGGATTATCTAACTGTTTGGTTTTCAAAAAGTGGTGGTCTTTGATGAGAGTGGTCTTTCAAGGCAAGTTCTGCAGTTGCTATTCAATATTGTATTGTAATTACATACATGAATATTGTAAATCTAGTATTTACAAAAGTTTGAATCTGCTGTTGCAGTTATTCGCCATGTGATTAGTTGAGTTCAAAATTATGATACATAATTGAACCACAACAAGGTTTAGGATGACAGTTTTCAAAAGTCTTAAATCAACAGAGAGCATGGAAAGTGTTAAGCTCTAGTAATGGGCAAGTATTGCCACTATTGTTATAGGTATAACAGGTACTTTAATCTCCAAGGCTTTGATCAGAGGTATCAATTGTAATATATTGTCTGAAAGTGAGATCCAAGTCTTAAAATTTGCTTTCTCCCAGGACAGCATTCTGTAAGATAGGTGTTAGTGTAATTCAATGTAGCTGGTATCACAGATCATTTTTATGTCTCCAGTAGTGGCTTTCTGATTGAATTATGTACATTCATGTAGTTTTGTCTCTGGTTGATCATCAATAAATTGAAACTAAATTCCATATTAGACAAGCATTAAAGCTTGTTTTATGGTGTTATATATTGGTATCCAAGACTGGTTTATGTTCCTTTTCTGGCTCAACTGAGTTCATCACAAATATATCAAAGTCCTATGTGGTAGAAGTTTTATACCCTGTTTTGAATCATCTTTAACAAGTTAAGGGTATTTTTATCACCCCCATTTAAACGCATCAAAGTTGGATGTCAATCAGCAATGTTAATGATGGCATGTATATGTAAGTTTCAGCGCTCTACAATGCAACCAAATCACTTGCAAATGCGACCACATTTTAGGTTTAGGCGAGTCTTTATTCTAATTCAGTCGCCACATTGCAACCATTTTTTTCCTGAGCCGGAAATCAAAAGTTTGTCCGTTTTCATTGTGAAATTACATTATTGAAATCATGATCTGTTATGCGCTTTACAACAACCAATTTGACTATTCAGTTTTGATAAACTAGAGCGTCTAACTCACGTTGATTACTGTATAAAAACACATTGTATGCTGTCATGTTTTCGACTTGAAATTTTCAAAACAGTACATGATGACATGTTCTTTTCGCGGTCGATTTCAACACAAGCATCTAACTCTTCAATGTATACTAGCAAATTTCAACGTACTTAGTGTTACAGGAATACTGGAACCGATTTATGGTAAGAGTTTGATGAGGAGAGCGGGCAGACCAAAGCCGGAATTGGAAATTTTATGTGTAAATTAAAATCGAGAGTCAAAATGCCCGATTGTTTGACAAAAACCTTATAAAGAATTTTATATGTGTTTATCTGACAATCTGGTGTTTAACTCTCGATTTTAACTTACAGTTAAAAAAAAACCGCATTATAAATTCAAAAATGGAGTTTAAGTGTGCCTTAATACTAAAGCAACAAATATGAAAAATATAGGCATATGAACACTCCCAGATTTATTTATCCTGTTTTAAATGGATTGAAACAATAAAAAGTCATGTCAACTTAAAAAATTTATATTTACATACCAACTGTAATTTCCTTCATTACAGTTATACAGAACAACCGTATCGTTGTATCAATAAAACCAGTGGGTCATCAAGTGATCTAAGTGTTAACCGCTACCTGGCGTAGGAATACCTGAGTATCTAAGAAACCCTTTCCATGACCATGTTACGGCAGCGATTTGTCGGACAAGTATTCTCTGAACATATGAATGAATCAATAAAGAATAAAATATAACATTCATTCCATATTTTTATTTAAAGCCATTAATTACTCTAAAACAAACAAAAATCACTGAAAGAAATCAAAAACACAAGACTAGGCCTGCATCTGTAGCACACTGTACATGCCCATATCATAGGCCTATTGCGATAGATCTAGGTCATGTTATGAAAAGAAACACAGGCCACAGAAATGAAAATTTGCTTGCTAGTTACGTTGCTAGTAAGTAAGTTGAAAAGGGAGTCAGGTCTAGTACAATTTTGTCCTGCATCTCTGATAAACAGCTTGCTTTTCCGTCACCATAAAGGCTATTCCTGTCAGAAACAATTCGTCACTGGCATTGTGTGAAATTGACTCTCAGTTCACCTCAAATACTATTATTTGCTAGGTCAATTACCAGGCCCATCTTGTTTTTCACAACCTGAAATGTTAATGCCGAGCATAAGTAGTGTTCATAGGTTTCTCAGTAAATTGACGGGATACTCTATATGATCAGCTGGTAAAAACTGAAGTCTGAATTGACATATGGATCTATTATAATTTATAATCCTACACAGATTTTCCATGACGAACATGTCGATAATTATCTTTTAAACAGAACAACAAAAGTTTGTTATTTCAAAACATAATCTGCATTTGTCTTGCTTCAATTGATTTGAAGGATTTGCTAGTGGGCTAGCCTATATACTGAAATAGGTCTACTTACGAAATCGTCACCCCTTCACAGTTCACAGCATTTCCCAGCTGATTCAGGGATTGGTAAAATGTCAAATAGAATGGCTACTTTCAGTTGTCATGAACGAATATTAACAGTCACACTCAAACTTTCTGTGGTATATTCCACTGATAAAATATCAGAATTCAAACGAAAATTTGTTTTAAACAATGATCATCTGTTGCTATCCAAATCGCACATGGTAGGCCTATCAGCCATTTGCACACGGCCCATTCGGGCAATTCTCTCCTGACACATTTAACCCGCCACTACTAAATGGTCGAATATTAAAAATCACAAACTAAATCTGAGAATAAGTATTCAAAGTTGTCCATATCACTGGTTTCTTTC
Organism: Atrina japonica; assembly: GCA_030159075.1. Lineage (NCBI taxonomy): Eukaryota > Metazoa > Mollusca > Bivalvia > Pterioida > Pinnidae > Atrina > Atrina japonica. The sequence continues at coordinate 151,207 of BROG01000472.1, read as the reverse complement.
AAAATGATATAAAAAAAGAAATTAAACCTTAATTTCATTAGTATTTGCGATTAGAAAAGACAACTACTTCTCATGTCAAAACAGCTGTTGAGCCATTAGTCATATGAAAACATTCCCCACAAAGTCAGTGTTCTGGAATAAATTTAGTATCCAGTGGACTACAGTTTCACTGAAAAATGGTAATGTATATAAATATAAGGATTGATTTTCATTTTTTGAACATCATCGGGGTATAAAAGCAATTGCTCATGGAAAAAATTCATATTGGCGAGTTTCTGGCTGGCTAGTAAAATTTCTGGTTCTCTGGCCAAATGAAGACTGAATTTTTTAGTGTTGTAGAGCCTTGAGTGTATAAAGTTCTTAATATTTAGTCATTAACTAATATTGATAATATGACACTTTTAACTGAAATATTTAGAAGTAAATATCAGAAATTCCAGTAACAAATCTGAGCTTCTATGTGTAGTGTCAGTTATATTGTGTTTTTAGATATTTGGCTTATCACCTAAAGCCTATAGACTATGGCATTTTCATGTAAGTAAAACATTTTTGTTGAAACACATAAGTTTAATATATTTATGGCCATTATTAAGACCAGAGTCTATGCCAATAACATCTGTCCATCAGTCCTGACTGACAAAAATCTGTTCAGACCGATGTTCTCCCAATTTCTGGACCGCATGACTGATAACGTTTTGAGTAATAGTTTACCTTGATTATGCACTTGTAAATGTTTTTTTAACGCCAAGTCATTACTTGTTCGTAACAACGCTCTAAATCACTTGCAGATGCAACCGGTTTTAGGTTTTGGCGAGTGTTTACTTGCAAATCAATCGCATATCGAACTAGTTTCTACCAAACCAGAAATCGAAAGTGTTCCGTTTTCACTCTGAAATTACATCACCGAAATCATGGTCAGCTATGCCCTTTACAACAATGCATTTTACTATTCAGTTTCGATAAATTACAGCATCTGACTCTCATTGATAACTGTTTAAAAGCACGTAGTGTTCTGTCACATTTGTATGATTTTCAGCTTAAGTTTGCCATAATATTAAAACAACAAAATGCAAAATGTGGGCTTATAAACACTCCTGGTCTGAGCAAAAAAAAAAACAAAAACAAAATAAACATCGTTTATAATGGTTTGAAATTTATTTAAGTCAAGTCAATTAAATATGAATGTGTTTTCTTTCATTTCATCATGCGGAAAAATCTTAACACACACACACACAGATATATATATATATATATATATATATATATATATATATATATATATATATATATAGAGAGAGAGAGAGAGAGAGAGAGAGAGACTTAGACTAAAAATAAACTTGATATTTTCCTACACTTATGTAATGTGCCCACCCCCCAATTATGGTATCATTTTAAAGTGAAAAAAGTGTGGGTTTTTAGGGTAGTAAAAATCGCTTGCTAGCTAGTAAAACTACTGGTACAAATGAAAAGTGATTTTCTTATTGTTGTAGAGTACTGCATGTCAAAATGACTGTGTTTGCATGGTCAGGATTCCATCAAGGCTATGTAATAATTGTGGTTTATCGATTAACCTTATAATTTTTTTTTGACTGACAAAGGTGGGTTTGGACCTGTGTGGAACCCAATCACACAGGTCTGAATGAACTGTTGGAGCCAAAAAAGTTTGGCGTGGACTGAGACCATAGAATGATCCAACTGGAAAGAATCGGGTTACCAATCCAAGGATTTACCTAGGATTAGACCTCTGAACTCTTACCACAAGAGATGAGATCTCCCTGTCAACTTGCCATGCCCATTATTGTTACCCCACACTTAATTATAGCAGAGCCACATTCATGTATGTTTTCTAAAATTTTAGTCATGTCTTTGTCAAATAATAAACAGGGTTTTTTTTTTCTTTTATCATTTTGTAAATCAGATAGGATCTTTGGATATTTCTCTCAAAGAAAATAAAAATGATATGTGGGCAATACTGATCAGAAAACATTTTGGTCAAGAATTTTAATTTTAAGAAAGTATTTTGGGGTAAGATTTTGTTTTTATTTTACAAAAAATGTTATAATTTTATGATTGCACCAAATCATTCATGACTTTGGATTGCACTGATTGTGTTTGATTTACTGTTAATTTTTATTATTTTTTTTTATATCCTTCCAATTAGTTTTGTTCATCATAAAGTAGGAAAATGTGTAAAATAATGTAAACAATGGATTTATAGAGAAAATATGTGAAATCTAAATATCTAAAGAATAAGGAATGAATGAATTAGCCATTACTCAGTGTCATGGCTGCTAGGATTGTACATTAGCAATGCGAGGTAATTTAATGTTTGTGACAGTAATAACAGTAATTCTGGTGGATTTTGTGTTATCTTAAAACCAGAATATGTCACATGTCAAATGTATGTTTCATCTTCTTTTGTTAATAGTTAAGGAGAAGCAAAATTGTATAGCTGTATTATATAGCACATTGAACATCCTATTTTCAAGACCTTTAAGATGGAAATACATTTGCTACTTAAAACTATGAAAATTGCATCCTTCAAAAAATATGAAAATTACATCCTTCATTGTATATTACGCTGAAAGCATTTATGTCTCAGCTTCTAAAGCTTTGCTGTAACAGTCTGTTTGTGATACATATCGATTTGAGTTTTTAACCAAAAGTTTTGAGTTTATTTTGTTCATCAGTAATTTCATCCAGCATGTTTTACATTATATTATTATTTTGTAATTTTGTATGTATTCAAGCATTTATGTCATAAGTGTTATGTTTCTTATGTGTATTAATGAAAATAATATAAACTGGGATAAAATATATTATTACAAACAAACTCTACATTGTAGTAAATGTTTCCTTTATTTTAGAGTCAGATATATGATTATCCAATAGGTTAATGATTTATAAGCAGGGCTCTTTCTACCTATTTGGCAGAAAAAGCCTTAGTTTGAAATGAATGTTTGCATCATGAAACATCTATTGTTAGTGTTCAAAATATCTTTGGATGAATGTGAATGAAAGAGTCATGAAGAACATTTGCCAACTCAACTCAAACAGGCATAAACTATATAAAATTACAAACTCCGGTTTTTAATGGTGTTAAGTAATAATGGCTGTTTAGTGTTGAATGTTTTGCTTCTCACAGTATTTATCTATCTTTGGTTAGGGAGTGTTTTGGTTCCATTGGTCAGAGAATTGCCTCAGAACACCCCCTCCCCCCCTCCTTCTAATTTGATTACTAGTTTGGGTCATACCTGTAAAAGTATCTTTTTATGACACACACACCCCCCCCTCGCATAGAAGGGACTTGTATATTGCTTTGCCCCTGTTGATTCTTCCGTCCTTCTGTCCATACACCAACAATTTCCATTCATTATCTCTGCTGTGGAAGCACATATTGAAATGAAATTTGGCATACAGATACATGAGAATATCTAGGTCAAGTTCTTATATGGTTACCATCAACCAGTTTTTGACAGTTACAGCCCTTGAACTTAGAAAATGTCCAATAATTCACAGTTTTCATTCAATATATCTCTGCAATGGGTGTACATGTTGAAATGAAATTGGCATATACAGTGATGATTTTCTTCCGATATTTAGCGGAAATCTGCTATTTTGGAAGCAGGGAGCCAATATTTTTTATGGGTCTCTGATATTTCGGTAATATGCATTTCTACTGCGATCCGTTTCCGTATTTAATCATGTTAAAATTTTGATGTGGTTCAGTCCATAATCTTGATCTTCTATGCACTTTATTCATGTCGTGTAAACGGTCGTACAGATTACTGAATAACACGTAAATGGACCAAAAAACACCTGAAGCCAGTAGATACATGCTTGTAGCAAGGAAAGGTCATATAACTTCCATGATGTAGACCGAACTGGACTTGTTATTCACGTATCGCTATACTATAAATATCAGACTAAAACAACTATAGTATCATATTTTAGAATTTTTTAACACCAAAGATTTGAGAAGTCAGGATCAGTATTCTGTATGAACTGAATAAAGTTATAAAAAAAGGTGATGGCATAAAAACCATATTTCACCGATAGAAATTTTCTTTTGACTAAGGTAATAAATGAAAATCTTCAGTTTTGTTTTCAAAGTGAATATTTATTTCATTGATATAGTCATATCCATTTTCGGTCCATAAGCATATGTTTTCAGTACTTATCTGTACATGTTCTGGGCTTGTTTTTCGGTAATTCGTAGAACCCGATGACTGTCACGAGGTCAAAAAATATGACTCTGGCCTTTGTGCTTCGTTCAAAACTATTCAACCTGGCCAGCTTGTGAAAGATATCAGAGTATCTTCAGTGAAAAATTCTTGCAATAATTTTGAGCTCAGAGATGTTGACAACAATGAAAAATGGATAGCAAACAGGAAGTCACATTATTTCAGCATCACATAAAATCGGCACAGAGTAATTTTTGCACTTGTACAAATTACGCATAACTTGGTGCCAAATTTACCTGTTAATGATACCGGCATGGCCCATATAAAGCAGAATTTTGGCATACCTGATACCAACTACTTACTAGGCTACTCCTCGGAAGTTGGAAATTCCTTCACTAACTGAGGAAAAATATTCACATTCTTGGCGTTGTTTGAAAGATAATTTCTCCCCCAACTTTTATCAAGTTTTATTCCCAAATCGGCAATTGTGAGTAAATAAAATATTTCTAAAAAATCTTGACTTATTTTAGTCATTTAGTTGCCTGGAAATGACAAGAATACAAGATTTTGCACCATTTTATTCAGAGCTGGGGGGGGGGGGGGGCTGGCTATGTGCCCCCAGGCCAGTAATTACCCAGACTCGTTGTCTTAAACTTTTGCAACCTAGCTATGTTTTCCTACTTTTTCTTATACCCCAAAATTATGTCTCGTTGAAATAAAACATGGAAATCAAGAGGGGAAATAAATTTTTATTCATTTAACTTTTTGTTTAATTGTACTGAATTATGCAGTTTGTTGTTTACTGAATGTGAACAACATGGTGATGACAATTGGGAAATGTTTGCTCAAAATTGGGGGAAAAAAGCAGATTTTACAATAGGTTTTACATTGCATTAATTACATTTATAGGTTCCACATTTTTATGATATTGTTGCTTATTTTCACTCGTAATGACAGAATTATTTTTTGTAATTACGCAAAATCATCACTGCATATAGATACATTAGGAGAATATCTAGGTCAAGTTGTTATTTGGTTATCATCAAACAATTTTTGACAGAGTTATGCCCCTTGAACTTTGAAAACTTTCAATAGTTCATAGTTTCCGTTTATGGGGAAGAGGGCCATAACTGTTTTACAAACAGCTCTTGTTTTCCCAAGTGTGTAAGTCACAGGAAATTTGGATGAGCCTTAAAACAGAGGTTTGTTGTCCTTGTAACTATGGCACATTAAGACCGCTCACTGCATTGGTTTCATAAATGTTACTTTAGAGTTGGCAGTCATGACAATGGTTTTGGTTCAAAGTACAGTGGTACCTAAAGCTGGTGATGTCTATGTACATGTATAAGTGAAATATATCTTAAAGGGATGTAAAGCAACATGAAATAAGACCAAATTCTAGTCTAGAAGTTCATGTATCAACAAGTATATAGATAAAACTTTATCAATAAGATGGTGATCTGTATCAGTATATCAAAGAAATGTTACTATAGACTATAAGAGTTGGTAGTCATCACAATGGTGTTATGTAAAGTATGGTGTGCCAATCTCTCTAATTTGAAATGTGTTACTATCAATAAAACCAAATAACTATATCACTTTCGCTAGGATGTTTTGTACATTTAATGGATTATATCTGTACTGAATTGTATATTTGGGTGACATAGAATCCATAAATTACATTTCATTGAAATATGTTGTAAAATATTTATAGGGAAAATGCTTGAATCATAAATCTAACACACTTCTGGCTTTAAAAAAAAATCAAAAACAATAATGAAGCAATATTACAGCACTTCTGGATATGGATACACTTACTGATGATTGTTTCCAATACTGTAGCTATACATCTGACGCTGTGATGGGCTCAAATCAAGTGCATCCATTTACTAGTGTGCATGTTCTGGACAATTTGCTTTTGACATTATTTGATTACTAAGTTACTTCCCTTTTATATTAATTGAATATAAGTGTGATATATAACATGCATTGAATGAGTGACCAAATTGTTTGATTTCTTTTTTGTTTACTTTCAGCCTCAAGGCTCAGAAGCAGGAGACTCTGATTATGTGAGTATACAGACAATATGGCAAACCCCCCCCCCCAAAAAAAAAAACAAAAAAAACAAAAAAAAACTGATGTACAACAATTAACCCACAAAAAAATATTTACTCAAAATTATTTTCTGTCTTTGGTAATTCTAGAAGTTAATCAATTTGGATGTTTAAACAGTAATGATAAAAAGTGTTGCTTTTTACATACCAATGGGCAAAACCAAATAAATAAGAGTCCTTTTGACTGACTGTGGCAACCACAAAAGTTACTTGTTACTGTAGAGCAAGTAATTTTAGTTCAAATCTTGTTTTTTTTGTAATAGCAAAATGAAATTAATATGTTTTGCAATGTAAAACTTGAATTTTTAAAATTTGAATCCTTGCCAGTGAATAATGAAATTATTGAATGCTTTAGTTTTCACCTTCAGTAGCTCCAACACAAAAGAATTCCCAAAGAAACATCAGAAATATAGATCTGGATTGGGAATATATTCTGAAGATACTGTGAAATGGTGCAAAGGTTTTGATCGATATAAAGTTTCTGACCTTTTGTAACACAACTGCCAGTGTTGAAACTTCCAAATACAGAAATGAAATCTTCATGACATGCATTTAATATTGTTCACATTTGTGAAGAAAAATATAATTTCATAGAAGAAAAGCTGAAATTGTTTACTATTTATCCAGTCCAGTGTTTTTGTTTTAAATTTGTTTTAGTCAGACATTTTCTTTTATCTTACATGCAAACATCTTTGCTGTTGACCTATATCATTGCTATGAATAGTTTTATCCCGCACATATTGCTAAGACAACAGAAGTATATATGGTCTATAAGAAAACATTTTATGCCCCTGTTAATGAATAATGATTTAAACTCAAATGACTTGTGTTTGGTCTTTCTATTTCTGTGCTTATATGTTTGTTTATCTGTTTGTTTGTTTGTTTGGAACATTTTGGTTTCTGTCAAATGAATCGAGTTTCTTTCACTAATTTCACCACCCCCCAAAATTTTGTATATTGCTTTATGGGTGAGTTGGATTATTGCTAACATTTGGCTGTATTTGCCAGAGTTATGTGACTGAAATCTTCATCAATGACTTAGCTCTCAGAGCGAAGTAATGCTCAGACACATTGTTGCCTTTTTATTGTAGTTTTACATCCTATTAAGAATTCTCCAATTACAGAAACTTGCCAAAAATTTATAGACATTATCGTTTTTTACTATATATTTCATAAAACCCAGATTTTTTTCAAAAAGATATTGTGAAGTCATTTCTTATCACATTTCAACAGGATTTGCACTGTTAAACAGAAAATTGGATACATTTTATTATATATTTTTATTTAAATTTTCTGAATTAAAAATTAAAAATTCATCAATTTAAACAGAAAGTTTGATTTTTGTGATGAAAATTCCTTCTTTGTGTAAGTAAAATTCTGATATGTAATTTTTACTTTTTGTTTAAATTTTCATATTTTTGAAATTACATATTAGAAAATTACATTTAAATAATCATTGAAACTTTGAAACATTCTCTGTTTAACAGTGAAATTCTATTCAGATATGATAAGAAATGGTTCATAATTTTTGTTATATGAAATATAAAGTAAGAAATGGTAATGTCTATAAACTTTTGGCAACTGGCTGTACATGGAAACATCACCAGCTGTAGGCAAAGTGCCAAAAATGGTGACTTGTGATATAGACTGTTGTCAATATAATAAGTTATTTGGTGTTCCATATCTTCCATGACATTGGTTCCTAACCTAAAGACTTGTACTTTCTTATGCTTAAGGGACAGAAACAGTCACACACCCTGTGCCAAAAATATCTTACATCTAACTTAGATTGGAAATGAAACCTCTGGGTTACTATATACTGCAACTATACTTTCGTTCTCGGGTTTGAACGTTCGTTCCTCTCTCTCTCTCTCTCCTCTCTCTCTTCCTCTCTCTCTCTCTCTCTCTCTCTCTCTCTCTCTCTCTCTCTCTCTCTCTCTCTCTCGTCTCTCTCTCTCTCTCTCTCTCTCTCTCTCTCTCTCTCTCTCTCTCTCTCTCTCTCTCTCTCTCTCTCTCTCTCTCTCTCTCTCTCTCTCTCTCTCTCTCTCTCTCTCTCTCTCTCTCTCTCTCTCTCTCTCTCTCTCTCTCTCTCTCTCTCTTTCTATTCTCTCTCATATTGAGATAATTATGTGTTTGTTTTCAACAGATAAATGGGGAATGTGAATGGGAGTATGAAGAAATTCCTCTGGAAAGGGTTAGTATTACTCATTGTCTTAGGAATATATAAGTACCACTATATTCTATAATATGGGTACTACCCCATCAACTCAGATTTTTGTCCTAATGAAAGGATCATTGTCCTAATGAAAGGATCATTGTCATGAAAACTAAACATAAATCATCATTTTGTAACTGATTTAATCATAATTCTTCAGATCAAAATATCAAATTCTGCAGAAGGCCACCTTGAGTTTTGAAATATTTTCATAGAGAGCACATGGCAAAATTCATTGCTTTTGTATATTTTCTATATGTATTAGGAGATAAAATTTTAGTTAGCAGTAAGAGAATTTCCTGTTGTGTTTTTGGTAATTGTAAGTTTTTGTGTGTTTAAACTCTGTTGTGCTATAATAGTTCTTTGGTATCTCAGCTTTTACAATTAACTCTAAAATCTGACTAAGCTGATTGGGGATCAAAAGTGTATCATGTAGGGATAAAGAATAAAATAAACACTTCATGTGTATTATAGGGAAACACAGGACTTGGATTTAGCATTGCTGGTGGAAGTGACAATCCACACATAGGGGAAGATCCAAGTATTTTTATCACAAAAATTATACCAGGTGGAGCTGCTGCTGAAGACGGTAGATTGAAGTAAGTTAATTATTTTTTTTCCACTGCAGTATTCTGATAAATTTATGAAAATGTTATATATGTTAAAAACATTGCTCGTGCCCAATAGCAATAAAAAATTGTAGTTGGGCTAAAGTAATTTCTATCTCCTTAGAGCCTGATACTTGTGAGAAAGAATACAAGAGCAGACCTGCTTACCCTCAGTATTTGCCTGTATTTTCTGTGGTAAAATAATGAAAAATACGGATTATGATTAGGACACCAAAAATATGATTACATGCTGATACCATTTGGGTTCATTTTAGTCTCTTTTCTCTTTTCATTTAATATGGTATTGGTCCTATAAAACACCATCCCCATGATGGTTTTAATAAAACATTTAGGTGATCCTAATAAGTGAACCATCATGCAAAGTGTGGACTTTAGCGAGAGTTTAATAGATCCAGGAGAAAAACAAAATGCAATTGGTTTTAATGTGTGGACTGCAGTGTCAGTTCAAGAAAATATCATGCCAAAAAAACAAGTACACCTATAAAGTTCTGTGGCCATATCTGATACCCTCCTAACAGGGAGAAATGTTAGATGCATGGTTTGTGAAGCTGACTTTTCTTGTGGACATACATGGGAAAAAGGACTAAATGACATTTGAATAGAAATTTTACGGATGCACAAGCAAAACTATGGACAGATGAGATCAGAACTACTGACTCAGTCAGTTGAATGAACATCTTGCAGTTCAAATTTGTCTTGGGTACATGTACATCTGTAGGATAACTTGTTGAATTGTGGTCTAATTGAATGAACACCTTGCAATAAATATTTGAGTGGAATTAGATGAAGTAATTATCATTCTATACACATTTTGCAAAAGTATGATCTAAAGCTAATTATTTACAGGAAAAATTGTTAATGATCTCTTGTGTCAGTTTATGCCATTTTGATTTAAATGAAAAACACAGATATCAACCAACCATTAAGGTATTGATGAAAAAGGGACAAGCAAGTTTTCTTCTGCTGTTCACCTCTACCATACGAAAAAGAGAGAAAAGTCCTTAATTCAGTTTATCAACATTTTTATCATACCATGATGAACAAAGAAGTTAGATAACTGAAATAAATATCTCTTATGTCATGGATGTTGGTGATAATTATTTTAGGTGGAAATAGGAGCACTGTGTGAAAACCCATGTGTCCAAGCTGAAGATGGAAGTTACAAATGTTTGTGTGTTGCTTATTGAGTTGTCCTAACTTACTTTTCAAAGTGCTGTTTTACACCACACTCAACAGTTTTTCAGTCATATGGTGGAGGCCAGTTTTTGGTGAAGTAGAGCACCTGTTACAATGTACCCGTGAAGTGACCACCGGCCTTCCACAAGTAAACTGCCAAATTTTCTCACAAAATCAGCTTAGGTTCTAGTTGGACTCCAACCTGCGCTGACTAGAAGTGAGCGACATCATGGTTAAAGTGCAATGCTCTAACCACTCTTCCACGGAGGCTTCTTATTGGCGTAGGATCATCACTATAACTACCGTAATAATTAAAAATTTGTCACTTTAATTTTTTTGTCTAGGATATCTATCCTTACTCAATTAAAGATAGGTAATCTCATATTACAGGCAACTATCAGATGATGGGGTAAATAAAAATTAACACAAATTGACCCTCATCAATTTTGCAAATAATCCATAAAATAGTAATTTGTTATTGCTGTTAGTCTAATCAAGTCAATTTCGTGCTGCTAAATTGCTTCTATGAGGAGAGGTTGAGATGAGCATGTCAAATTACAATAAAGATGGAAACTTTGTTATACCAGGGTGATTTCCATTTGATTTTTACTGTACAAACTGCATCTCACTTGAATTATCACTCAACATAAATAGTCATTTCCCACTGTGGTGTTTCCTTTTGCAATTATAAGACTAAGTTACCAATAATGTCCTGTTGTGTTTGCTGGGTATGCAGTCCGGAGAGGATGTGTTTAAGCTTGTTAATTAAGATTAACATTTGAAAACACTTTCGATTTTTAATCAAGTGTTGTGTGTGTCAAACACGTGTTGTTACGCAATTTCAGTTCCTAATATTATCCTGTCTTCATTGCATTTTAATCTCTTTTAATTGAACATAATTTAATTCTCCATAACCAAAATTGGGAGACTTTGTGCAATTTCAAATTGTAAGATTGTCGAATGGTGGTTTAGACTTAGTAAGGTTGGTTACCTCATAATAATTTGAGTGATCTTCACAAAGAATTTGAAATCTGAAAATCTTGTAACCTCATCAACCCCTGAAAAAGTAATCAACTCTTTTGTAAATCAATGACTTAGGTCAGTTGAAATGTATCTATATGAATGAATGAGTTAATATTTATTTACCAGATCCATCATTATTGATATATGGAGATTTATATTTGATAATATAGACAATTTGTTTCTTTGAGGACAAATTTCACACAAGCCTTGACCATAAAAAATCAAGACATTTTAATTAGGAGGACTAATTAAGCATATCTAAACCAAATCATTTCATTTTAAACTCCATCTTTTTTTTTCAATTTGAGCAATACATGTACAAAAAATGGCTAACTTTTAGCTTATCTTAACAAAGTTGAGCGGTATACTATTGCTTGGGTTAAGGAGTTTGGTTAAGATAAAGTTTAATGGTTTCCACTGATCATACACCAACTAAACACGTGGCATGTACATTTTATGATTGTTAGTGCATATCATATCTTCAGATGTCGGATTGGTGTAATTATAATGACCTTATTTTGGAGTCTATTTTCAATGCTGTTATTAAGAAGATTAATTGAGGTCAAGTTTACATGCTTCTGCTGCACATTCATCAACTTATTTGAATCGTTTGTGACACAGATACTAGATTGCTCATGTGTCTTTTCTCTCTTTTTAACAATGACCCTATTTCGGACTTTCTATTTTCAATGTTGTGGATTAGAAGATTGGTTGATTGTTGTTGTTAAGTTGATGTCAGGTTCATTTGGGGGTGTAAAAATTGTTGCATAAGGTGGACTTGTAATCTTTTATTACTCTAGATATACAAAAACAGATTGTGCTGGAAATGAGCAATTTCATATTTGTCACTTAGGTTCCTACTTGAAGCAAGTGTTTATCTGTAATGATAATTATGAAAAAATAGTACACAAAGTCAATCATTAAGTTAATACCTCATGTTTTGTTTTTACAACATTTAATAGTGTTTATACAAGGATCCAACATACTTTTCCAATCTTCTTGTTAGTACATAAAAATTGTTGGCACAGCCAGAATGAACCATTTTTACTTCAGCACATTAAAAGTGTAGTGCACTTATCCATAATTAAAGAGTAAATCAAGATCTGTTTTATTTGAAAATCACAAACCTTTGTAAGTTTTTGTCAACAGTGAAATCATAGGATCAAATCTAATACTTTGATCTTTTTTAAAATGGTCTGTTGTACCTTTAATTTCTAATGCAGTATAGGACTTGCAAGTTTTTGTTGTCTGATTAATTTGTTAGATAATGTCAGTAAAAATAATGTAATTCAATTAACAATTTTATAGGTTATCAGTGATATAAAGCTATTATGCACTCTGTACATAAAGGATCAAAATGTCAACCAGCGTTATCTGTTGAAGTAGTGTAGAAATAAATTTTGTCATTTAGTTATATAGGAGTTCAGGTGGTTTTGTTTGTTTGCAACTTGTTGGAACAAAATGCTCGAAGAGCTGTTGTCATGCCCTTTGCATCGTCAGATGCATTTGTGGACAAAATCTTAAACCTGGGCTAAAACCTAAGTAGTACAAGTAGGAGAGATTTAATATTTCACATGTGCTTTCCTTACAATTAGCCTCTTCTGATGGGGTATTGATCTTTGACTTTGTGACTCTAGAAATTACCATAGTAAAACTTTCAGTGTTTTAAGATACAGTGCTGCCTCAGGCGAGCTGTGTTGTTGTTGCTTGACATGTATTGGGATTGCCAAATGTAACAAAGTACTTCTATTCTTAAACTTTTCAAGTAAGTTAGTACAAATTAATTTAAGTTTCTAGTTGACTTGTTGTTATTTTTTGTTTTTTGGTAAGCGCAACTTTGTTACAACAACATGTTGGTTACAATTGACGCATGATATTGTAAAACTTGTAAATACTAACTAGGTTGGATTAAATAGGTATTGTCCGTCTATGGATTAAGTAGTTCCTATCTAGATATAGACTACGTAGGTCCTGTTTGTAGATGGATTAAGTAGTTCCTATCTATATATAGACTACGTAGGTCCTGTTTGTAGATAATGTAGATGTTTGTCGGTAGATAACATAGGGGCTTGTCTATGACTAAGTAGGTCCTGATTGTAGATGAAGTAGGTGCCTGTCTGTGGACTAAGTAGGTCCTGTCTCTTGTCTGTGGACTAGGTAGGTCCTGTCACTGTCTATGGACTATGTAGGTCCTGACTGTCTGTAGATTATGTAGGTACCTGTCTGTGGACTAAGTAGGTCCTGTACCTGTCGTGTCTCTGTATATGGACTATGTAGGTCCTGTCTGTCTGTGGATTGAGTAGGTGCCTGTCTGTGTACTAAGTACGGCCTGTCTCTGTCTATGGACTTCGTAGGTCCTGTATATCTGTAGATTAACCCTTTCATCCCTAAATTCCTAAATGGAATGCTCATTTAAGACCAGTCTGTATTGGTCTGTAGGGTTGAAAGGGTTAAGTAGGTGTCTGTCAGTGGACTGAGTTGGTCCTGTCTCTGTCTATGGACTATGTAGGTCCTGAATGTCTGTTGATTAAGTAGGTGTCTGTCTATGGAGTAAGTAAATCTGGTCTATTGGTAGATAATGTAGGTGTCTTGTCTATGGACTAAGTACGTCTTTCTGTAGATTAAGTACATATCTGTCTCTGGACTAAGTAGGCCCAGTCTCTCTGTAGATTAAGTATATATGTAGATGTCTGTCTCTGGACTAAGTAGGCCCAGTCTGTCTGTAGATTAAGTATATATGTAGATGTCTGTCTCTGGACTAAGTAGGCCCAGTCTGTCTGTAGATTAAGTATATATGTAGATGTCTGTCTCTGGACTAAGTAGTTTCCAGTCTGTCTGTAGATTAAGTATATATGTAGATGTCTGTCTCTGGACTAAGTAGTTTCCAGTCTGTCTGTAGATTAAGTATATACAGTAGAACTTCGATGAGTCGAACTTCAGTGAGTCGAATTTCTCGTTGTTTCGAACTTTTTACAAAGTCCCGATTTATTTCATTATATATCCTTACTAAAAAACAATTTATAAATCGAACTTTCATGAGTCGAATTTCTCGGTGTGTCGAACAAAACTGGCAGTCCCATCACTGTAAAAACATCGAAAATTCATACAAATGAATCGAAGTCGAAGTTTACCTGTATACAAGATGTAAATTACCCGTGTTGATTTTCACACCTATCCGACTACGTTGAACAATGGACACGTGTTTATCGATAACCACCCAGGACAGTATAAAAATAACAACATGATTTAAGTAATTAAAAGTAATAAGCAGACGCTAATAGATTATTGATTGTTTGCGACTTTGTCAGACTCAAATATGCAAATTACCGGCGGTTGTGTTGGTTGTTTACCATCTCGTAGCTTGGGTCATGATAAGTTACCGATTTGTAAAAACAAAACAAAATGACCCGATAATATACAGTAAACATTTTCTACTCAAACTCAAAGTGTCACTTGTAAAGAAAAAAACAACATGAAATGAACTGTATCGGCAATTTGATGTGACAAAAAATATTTTAATGTGTAATGACTAGTGCTGCATGATACATCTATTGACTTTCGTTTTGTGTTGATAATTAAATTGGTGACAAAATATTTTAGCTTCTCTGTTTTTTTTCTTAACTCTGAGTCAACGTTGTGTTTATCGTATAGCCGCTTGGATTACGATTTTTCTGCAGAATGTTTGGATTTATTCTCTGAGTACAAAATAAATACACTGTTTCTACATTGAATAAGCCGTAAATGATTTTAGTGGATTCGATTCTAAGTCATGATCCCATCACCTATACAGTTACACAGTCACGTACAATAGATTTTTTGTGTGACATGTCGTTATGGAGTAAATTTTAGATTTCTCGATCACCATTCATGAGTCGAAGTCCCAATGTTTCGAACTTTTTAGACGGTCCCTTGAACTTCGACTCATCGAAGTTCTACTGTATGTAGATGTCTGTCTCTGGACTAAGTAGGTCAAATCTGTCTGTAGATTAAGTATATATGTAGATGTCTGTCTCTGGACTAAGTAGGCCCAGTCTGTCTGTAGATTAAGTATATATGTAGATGTCTGTCTCTGGACTAAGTAGGTCAAATCTGTCTGTAGATTAAGTACATATTTGTCTGTGGACGTAATAGGTTCTGTCTGTCTGCAGATTAATTATGTATCTGTCTATGGGCTTAATAATAGGACCTGTCTCTGTGAATCTTGTAGATGCTGTCTTTCTAAAGATGATGTAGATCCTATCTGTCGTTAGCCTATGTATGGTAGATGATATTTATCTGTAGACTAATGTGACGTCTTTGTATAGACAAGCTGGTCCCATTTGTCTACAGATTAAGTAATTTCTTTATGCTACTTTTTATAGAAAGTAAGAAGTTATGATGATTAAATCTGTGTTTTTTAAATGTACTTTAAACTTCCATTTCCTTCTGGTTTTACATATGTGTGTAATCTTGATTTTTGTTGAAAATTTTCATATTATTCACAAATCATAATTTTCCTATCATTTGAGATAACAAAAACCCCTGTTCATGCTATGCAGGAAATGGAATGTACCATTAAATCTCACCTTTTGTTTATTTTATGCAATTTGGTAATTGTTGGATATTGTGAACTGACAATCGGTAAAAGGTAAAATTGTTTTGTAACACTGTGCAATCCCTGCAGACTAACATAAGTTAATTACAATTGTGTCATTCTGAATTGTAAAATCTTAACTTGGTGTTAAAAATCAATATAATAGGGCAAGTCTCATCACTGTAGCATAATATTGCACAAATCAAATTAATATTGATGTTTTTCTTGCTCATGGTAAATATATTTTTATATCTTTTTATTTGATTTATTGTTTAAATATCAGGAAACTTATGTTATCTGTTTTTCTGTAAAATTACATTCTGTCATTCACAGCTTTTAGATAGTGTTGAGTTGTGAGGAACCATTAGACAGAATGACTGTCTCCTTTGTTTTAGCCATATGGTAAAGATAATGTGTAACAAAATACTATTTGTGCTGTAGCACTTCAAGAATTTTTATATTTTATCCTCCTAAAATTATTATCATTTCATTGACATAAATGAGTTGTTCTTCTTTGTTTTCTTACTAGTAAATGTGCTTCTATAGGTGTCAGATTTTGGGTTCATTCAATGATTTCAGTTTATTGACAGATGAAAAAATGTGTACCATATGAGTTTTTATAAAGTGTGTGTAGTGGAGTTACAGAGCTCTGTAAATTAATGTGTACTATATGAGTTGTTATGAAGTGTTTGTAGTGGAATTACAGAGCTCTCTCTCTCTCTCTCTCTCTCTCTCTCTCTCTCTCTCTCTCTCTCTCTCTCTCTCTCTCTCTCTCTCTCTCTCTCTTTCTCTCTCTCTCTCTCTCTCTCTCTCTCTCTCTCTCTCTCTCTCTCTCTCTCTCTCTCTCTCTCTCTCTCTCTCTCTCTCTCTCTCTCTCTCTCTCTATATATATATATGTATATTTGTCTAGCTAGATGTAATTGTCTGTTTTAGCACCATTAAATTTTGGACTGCATTTAATATACTTTTGTTAATAATTTATCATTTAAATTTACATGTAATCAGATTTGTGAGTTTGTTCTGATTTTCATACTTTACAAGAATACCATTACCATTTGGATCATCAATACCATTATCATTGGGATCATCAATACCATTACCATTGGGATCATCAATACCATTATCATTCGGATCATCAATACCATTATCATTGGGATTATTAATACCATTACCATTGGGATCATCAATACCATTATCATTGGGATCATCAATACCATTATCATTGGGATCATCAATACCATTACCATTGGGATCATCAATACCATTATCATTGGGATCATCAATACCATTACCATTGGTATCATCAATACCATTATCATTTGGATCATCAATTATCATTTGGATCATCAATACCATTACCATTTGGATCATCAATACCATTACCATTTGGATCATCAATACCATTACCATTTGGATTATCAAAACCATTATTATTTGGATCATCAATACCATTGCCATTTGGATCATCAATACCATTACCATTTTGATTATCAAAACCATTACCATTCAGATCATCAATACCATTATCATTGGGATCATCAATACCATTATCATTGGGATCATCGATATCATTACCATTTGGATCATCAATACCATTACCATTTGGATTGTCAATACCATTACCATTGGGATCATCGATATCATTACCATTTGGATCATCAATACCATTACCATTTGGATCATCAATATCATTACCATTTGGATCATCAATATCATTAGCATTTGGATCATCAATACCATTACCATTGGGATCACCAATACTATTACCATTGGGATCATCAATACCATTATCATTGGGATCATCAATATCATTCTTATTGGCATCATCAATATCATTACCATTTGAATCACAATACCATTACCATTTGGATCATCAATACCATTACCATTGGGATCATAAATACCATTATTATTGTCATCATCAATATCATTATCATTTGTATCAATACCATTACCATTTGGATCATCAATATCATTACCATTTGAATCACAATACCATTACCATTTGGATCATCAATACCATTACCATTGGGATCATCAATACCATTATTATTGTCATCATCAATATCATTATCATTTGTATCAATACCATTACCATTTGGCTCATCAATACATTACCATTTGGATCATCAATACCATCATCAATGAAATCATCAATATCATTACTATTGGGATTATCAATAACATTATCATCGGGATCATCAATACTATTATCATTGGGATCATCAATATCATTTCTATTGGGATTATCAATACCATTATCATTGGGATCATCAATACCATTATCATTGGGATCATCAATACCTTTACTATTGAGATCATCAATACTATTACTATTTGGATTATTGTAGTGTGTGAGTTAGAGGAAATGAGTTATAGAGAAGTGTATATGGGTCATTGAAGTGTGTGAGTTACAGTGAATTGTATGTGAGTTATATTGAAGTTAGTATATGATTTATAGGAAGAGAGCATAAAGAAGTTTTTGAGAGTCATAATGAAATTAGTGTGTGATTTAGAGGAAACAAGTTATACTTATACAGAAGTGTATATGGGTCAATGAAGTTAGTTTGTCAGTTACAGGATTATAATGATGTGTAAGTGAGTCATATTGAAGTTAGTGTGTGAGTTAGAGGAATTAAAGTTGACAATACCTTTCTGTGACATATTTGACTTTGTGTGACGGTTTGCTTGTCTAGGATTTTTAGTTCTGGAAGCTAAAGTAATGGTTGTAGTTTTGCTCAGTATAGATTTATGAAAAATTGTCAATATTGAAAATGTTTTATTGATTCTTCAATTACCAAAATGTTTTTATCATTTTATTAACTGAATCAGCATCAGAAAATAAAGATTAATCTTTTTCATCTCGGACATAAAATGTTTCTGGAAATTTCATAAGTCTAAGCTGAAAAGCACAACCAGAGTCAGTGTGTCTACATTATGAATTATCGTCTGGAGTTGTTGATTTCTAACAGACATTTTCTGTGGAACCTGAAAGTGAGAAAATGTTTTGGAGAAAATAATAGTAATAACTGTGTAAAAGTTTTTAAGTAATATGATAGTTATCAGAGAAGTGATACTGTTAGAGTAAAAATGTTTATTTTATGATCAAACACATGGTTGGAATAAATTAAAGCTTTAGTACAGAGTAAGCAACCTCTATTATCACTTTACATATTTTCTTTTATAATGGATACATCGCTTTTTTGTGTTAGTAAAGGCAACACGTTTTTATTACACTTTCTTTACATTATTTTATGGAACAATTTTCTTTGAAGAATACTAAAATCTATTAATAATGACTACTATAAAATCTATTGTTATAATAATGACTATACCTAAAGTAGTTGTACTGTTATGGTTGTTTGTAAAGTGTGTTTGGTGTACTGTAAAGTGAGTATGTGTACTGTTTGGATGGTGTACTGTAAAGTGTGTATGTGTACTGTATGGTGTACTGTAAAGTGTGTTTGGATTGTTCTGTAAGTGTGTGTTTGGGTACTGTACTGTAAAGTGTGTAGTATGTGTACTGTAAAGTGGATGGTACTGTTTGGATGGTACTGTAAAGTGTTTGGATTGTACTGTAAAGTGAAGTGTGTATGTGTACTGTTTGGTGTGTGTGTACTGTAAAGTGTGTATGTGTATGTTTGGATGGTGTACTGTAAAATGTGTGTGTATGTGTGGATGTTTGTAAATGGTTTACTGTAAAGTGTTTGGATTGTGTACTGTAAAGTGTGTATGTGTACTATTTGGATGGTTTACTGTACTGTATTGTGTACAGTGTGTGTGTGTGTGTGTACTGTTTGGGTGGTGTATTGGAAAGTATGTTTGGATGGTGTACTGTAAAATGTGTGTGTACTGTTTGGATGGTGTTCTGTAATGTGTGTTTGGATGGTGTACTGTAAAGTGTGTATGTGTACTGTTTGGATGGTGTACTGTGAAGTGTGTATGTGTAATGTTTGATTGGTTTACTGTAAAGTGTGTATATGTACTGTTTGGATGGTGTACTGTAAAGTGTGTATGTGTACTGTTTGGATGGTGTACTGTAAAGTGTGTATGTGTACTGTTTGGATGGTTTACTGTAAAGTGTGTATGTGTACTGTTTGGATGGTGTTCTGTAATGTGTGTTTGGATGGTGGTGTACTGTAAATGTGTGTATGTGTACTGTTTGGATGGTGTACTGTAAAGTGTGTATGTGTACTGTTTGGGTGGTGTATTGGAAAGTATGTTTGGATGGTGTACTGTAAAATGTGTGTGTACTGTTTGGATGGTGTACTGTAAAGTGTGTTTGGATTGTGTACTGTAAAGTGTGTATGTGTACTGTTTGGATGGTGTACTGTAAAGTGTATATGTGTACTGTTTGGATGGTTTACTGTAAAGTGTTTGGATTGTGTACTGTAAAGTGTGTATGTGTACTATTTGGATGGTGTACTGTAAAGTGTGTGTGTGTGTGTGTACTGTTTGGGTGGTGTATTGGAAAGTATGTTTGGATGGTGTACTGTAAAATGTGTGTGTACTGTTTGGATGGTGTTCTGTAATGTGTGTTTGGATGGTGTACTGTAAAGTGTGTATGTGTACTGTTTGGATGGTGTACTGTGAAGTGTGTATGTGTAATGTTTGATTGGTTTACTGTAAAGTGTGTATATGTACTATTTGGATGGTGTACTGTAAAGTGTGTATGTGTACTGTTTGGATGGTGTACTGTAAAGTGTGTATGTGTACTGTTTGGATGGTGTACTGTAAAGTGTGTATGTGTACTGTTTGGATGGTTTACTGTAAAGTGTGTATGTGTACTGTTTGGATGGTGTTCTGTAATGTGTGTTTGGATGGTGTACTGTAAAGTGTGTATGTGTACTGTTTGGATGGTGTACTGTAAAGTGTGTATGTGTACTGTTTGGATGGTTTACTGTAAAGTGTGTATGTGTACTGTTTGGATGATGTTCTGTAATGTGTGTTTGGATGGTGTACTGTAAAGAGTGTATGTGTACTGTTTGGATGGTGTACTGTAAAGTGTGTTTGGATTGTGTACTGTAAAGTGTATGTGTACTGTTTGGATGGTGTACTATAAAGTGTGTATGTGTACTGTTTGGATGGTTTACTGTAAAGTGTTTGGATTGTGTACTGTAAAGTGTGTATGTGTACTATTTGGATGGTGTACTGTAAAGTGTGTGTGTGTGTACTGTTTGGGTGGTGTATTGGAAAGTATGTTTGGATGGTGTACTGTAAAATGTGTGTGTACTGTTTGGATGGTGTACTGTAAAGTGTGTATGTGTACTGTTTGGATGGTGTACTGTAAAGTGTGTATTTTTACTGTTTGGATGGTGTTCTGAAATGTGTGTTTGGATGGTGTACTGTAAAGTACATATGAGTAGTGTTGGGTGATGTGTCCTTGGGCTTGGGCTTTAACTGAAGCTGAATGGGAAGGTTTGCCAATTTTCATTTTGAAGGCTGTTAGTCTTTTCCTAGGATCATGGGAAGAAGCAATATTGTAGGCCTCCTTGTATTCATTGTTGTAAAACCATGGTTGGGAATTGCTATGCAATGGTCCCATGCAACCAAAATCTCTCATAGCTAATTAATATTTATAAGACATAAGTGTTGTCCAATTTATCCATTCATAGTTGTTTTGATCGTCAACTGAAGTTATAGCAGGGTCTGTTGATCCAATAGAATTCTGTTATTGTTTAAATGCCTTGATCTGATTGGTTGACGAATGAAAGCACCATTTACTCTCATTGGCTGAGGCTTCATGAATAATGAAAATAAATACAAGAGATTTTGGTCATATGAGACCATAGGTAGGAAAGAGCATAGTGAATCAAGACTGTGGTTTTATAAGGATGAATACAAGTAGCTTACAATATTGCCTGTTCCAGTGTCCCTAGGAAAGGACCAACACCCTTCAAAATAGTAACTTGTAAACCTTCGATTTCAGCTTCAGTTAAAGCCAAAGCTCTCAATGGCTAAAGATAAAAAGGCTATGTTTTAGACAAAGAGACTATTACGAAGATAAAAGGACTATAAGTTCAGTAGAAACAGATCCTCTAGGTTTAAATTAAAGAGATCCTCTAGGTTTAATTTAAAGGAATCCTCTAGGTTAAAGGGATCCTCTAGGTTTAAGTTGAAGGGATTCTCTAGGTTTAAATTAAAGGGATCCTCTAGGTTTAAGTTGAAGGGATTCTCTAGGTTTAAGTTAAAGGGATCCTCTAGGTTTAAGTTAAAGAGATCCTCTAGGTTTAATTTAAAGGGATCCTCTAGATATAAGTTAAAGGGATCCTCTAGGTTTAAGTGAAAGAGTTCCTCTAGATTTAAGTTAAAGGGATCCTCTAGATTTAAGTTAAAGTGATATAAGCTGTCACAATGATGATTTTTGTCCTATGACATATAGACGAGAATATGATAAAATGTGTGTTTAAATACATTATCAAACACGTGAAACGTTGTAAAAGATCTTCTTTTCTGAGTTATTTGTTTTATCAGAATTTAAGTTTTACCGTACCTTCAAAAATCCGGCTGTATTTCCATATGCAATGACCTTTTAGATAAACTCTTTCACCATATCCAATATGTTTCGTAATTCAATCGGGAGGATCCAGACCCTTTACGCGCTCGATCTATCAGCAATTTGGGCTGTTGACACAATTGTGTGTGTTAAAGTCGGCCGATTTTTATGTTTAATATTTACTTTTAAAATACAGGACGTAATTTTTATTGGAAAGTACATGTATTATGTAAAATATGTGCTTTTCAAGCTATTTTAAATACCTGATCGGATCAATATATGAATTAAAAATATCAGGTCACTAAAAGAATTTTTTCCAGTCTTTAATGTTACCCTGGAATGAATGCTGACATTCCCAAAATACAAAGAATATAACTGTGAAAATTATGCGTACCTCATGTTTTACAATCGTATAGCCCTGTCCGTTGGAGTTGGGCATTTCATTTTTGTCTAGAATGATAAAGCCGAGTATGCGATGGGACAAGTTAAAAATGGGTCAAATTCACCCGATTTACCCGGCACGTGGACAATGTCAGAAAAGAGTGTTTTGAACCAACAGAAAAGAGCAACTTTACTTGATTTTGGTTAGAAATGATTATGTACGAGAAAAAATGCAAAGGGTAATAAGAATGGAATATATATTAACTTCAAATAGCCAGAATGATATCAAACTGATATTACAATTTACATTTGGCAAGTTTGGAACAATTATACGCATGCATTTGTTATTACAACCATATTTGTTATTACAACCATCAGATGCTCTCTTTGGGATATATATTTAAGATAAGATATTACATAAAATGGACATGTAAATCTTTTCATCTACGACAGCTCATATCATTTTAAAGAGATTCTCTAGGTTTAAATTAAAGGGATATAGAGCAACATACCAAATTTGATTGAAATATGATTAAGAAAATAAACACATTATTATCCCTTCGCAAATGAAGTTTGGAGGGGATATAGCATTAGTACGTACATATGTTACACTTTCCTTGTCAGCGCTCCAATAATTCTATTTCTAAACTGAATTTCACAAAACTTGATACAAGGGTTTACTATGGTAGATGAGTTCGTATTCCGTAACCTGCGCTCTCTTATTTACAAAGTTATTGCCCTTTGTATATTTCAAAGAAATGTTTTTGTCAGAGCTCTTACACTTTTATTTCTCAATGGAATTTCATGAAACTTGATACAAGGGTTTGCTATGGTAATATCTTGAACTAGTATGTTTCGTAACCCACGCTCGCTTATTTACAGAGTTATTGCCCTTTGAGTACTTTTGTCAGCGATCTACATGTATTCTACAGTATTTCCATTGTGAGGGGATTAATATCACTTGTGATGCTTTGAATTACATCTAAACAGAGATGTTTCACACTAAACCACAAACCCTAGGCAATATGCCCCTGATCTTTAGTCTTAGAAATCCAGGTGAGGATTGTATAGCCCAGCTATAAGGTATTACCTCTTTACACTGTGAATCTCTATCAACATGTAATTGATAACTCTGTTAGATTTCTTCGTGTTGAGGTATATTAACAGTATATCATATACTGCTACATGATTACTTTCTCATTGTTGTCCAACTGATGTTAAAATAGACCAGAAAACACTGAACAAGTTATTACAGGCTAATCTAGGTATATGTGTAAATGTTTTGCCATCAATCAGGATATTTAGAGTTCATGTATAAAATAAGCCACCTATTCTTTAACAATAGTCTCCTGGGTACACTTAATGAACCTTATATCTTTATAGCCGTGTAAAAATATTTCTTCAGTTTGAGTTTATGTTTCTTGATGGTGAGTAAATTGTCCTTCCCTAATACTGCTTCTAATAGATAAATGAGAATGGACAAAATTTCTCTCTATTGATTTGTTTTGTGGATTTTTTTTATTATTATTTATTGACACATGAAATGTTATCAAGATGTACTTTATCCTGGTGTATCAGTATATTTAAGGTACAGAAGATAATACTATGACAACACAGCATCATGATCTAAATTGAAAACAATAGTAGTGGTGATTTGTTTGGAATGACATGTTAATTATTAAAATATACCATGTGTGTTGAACCTAGTATTTTGATATGTCAACATACAACAAACTGCTGTGTGTATATACAATAGGCAAGTACTACTAATTAGAGATGAGATCTGACTTTCATTGTGAGCTGAATGTACATGCGGTAAAGAGAGTGCACCAACTCCAACTGTTGCCTGTGGTCAGATTTTTTATAACAAGTGTTGACAATTACATCAGTTGTGGTTGACCCATCATAAATGATTTTAATGTAATTATTCTTCTGTTTGTTCACTTGTGTTTGGGAATATGTTTTTATGATGGAATTCCAGCCAATTGAATGATGATCATTTTTCCGGGAAATCAAATTTTCACATTGCGTCAATCAACATCTAACATGTATGCAGTACAGATATACAGGTAATTTGTTCATAGCTATGGATTTGTTGGTATACATGTATTTTTTGGTTATTTTGTCATATTATCTTATTTACTTAATCATTGCCTAGATTAGTAATAGGTTTATAGATTCAGGACATTTATTACTACCAGTTTTATTGAAACTTTTGGGACTAGATTTTGGACTACTGGGTATTTCTGTGGCATTTGTATGGATATATAGTGCAGTTACATATCACTTGGACAAAATTATCTGTTAAAGGTCTTTAGGATTAGATGACAGACAGATGGTCTCCTATTGAATATACAGTAGGCAGTGCATCAGTCTAGATCCAGTGAATTCTAGCTGTTGATGTGCAGTAGATCACAAAATATCAGTTGTGTATAGATGTAGATGTGTGTTAACATAAACCTCTAAAAATGCAGAGGCTATCATATACTCTAGTACTACAATTACCATCACTAAGCATCACGTATGTACATATACACACACATGTTCATTACATGTGCTTGTATGTGACTTATATATCACATTTAAGTCACACACAAGCTTAAATATACATACACCTCATTTACCAGGTATCTGACTTGCAAACATCACATACACACATATACGTCACATGCAAGTTTATACACAACCTCACTTATCAACACCATTACTAAGCTTGGGGAGTTTATGTTTATCAATTACCTGTTTAGCTTATCTTTCCAAAGCTTGGGGAGTTTATGCTCATCTTTTACCTGTTAAGCTTACCATTATAAAGTTTGAGAAATTTATGCTCAGGAATAGCCTGTCAAGATAATATTTCCAAAGCTTGGTGAGCTTATGCTCAGCACTTACGTGTTTTGCTTACCTTTACAAAGCTTTTGTGCTCAACACTTACCTGTTTAGCTTCCTATTACAAAGCTCGGCGACTTTATGCTCTTCACTTACCTTACCATACATAGACACTGTATGCAACAACATATACCATATACATACTATATACAATAATAACACACACCATACATAGACACTATATACAGCAACACATATACACACACTATATAATAACACATACCATACACAGACACTATATACAACACATACCATACACATACTATTTACAATAATAACACATACCATACATAAACACTATATACAGCAACAAATATACACACACTCTATATAATAATACACACCATACACTGACACTATATACAACACATACCATACACATACTATATTATATAGTATGTGTATGGTATGTGTTGTATATAGTGTCAGTGTATGGTGTGTATTATTATATAGAGTGTGTGTATATTTGTTGCTGTATATAGTGTTTATGTATGGTATGTATAGTATATATAATAATAACACATACAAACACTATAAAGAACAACACATATCATACATCGACACTATATACAACAACACATTCTATACACAGACACTATATACAGCAAGAAAAAATATACACACACTATATAATAACAAATACCATACACATATACTATATACAACAACACATACATATGCTATGTATAATAATAACACATACATAGACACTATAAACAACAACACATACCATACACAGACACTATATACAGCAACAAATATACATGCACTGTATATAATAATACATACCATACACAGACATTATATACATCAACAAATATACACACACTCTATATAATAATACACACCGTACACTGACACTATATACACATACAACACATACCATACACATACTGTATACAATAATAACACATTCAAACACTATAAACAACAACACATATCAAACATCGACACTATATACAACAACACATTCTATACACAGACACTATATACAACAACATATATACATGCACTGTATATAATAACACACACTCTATATAATAAAACACACTGTACACTGACACTATATACAACACATACCATACACATACTATATATAATAATAACACATACCATACACAGACACTATATACAATAACACATATACACACACTGTATATAATAACACATACCATACACAGACATTATATACAACAACACATATACACACACTCTATATAATAATACATACCATACACAGACATTATATACAACAACAAATATACACACACTCTATATAATAATACACACTGTACACTGACACTATATACAACACATACCATACACATACTATATATAATAATAACACATACCATATACTGACACTATATACAACACATATACACACACTGTATATAATAACACATACCATACACAGACATTATATACAACAACACATACACACACTGTATATAATAACACATACCATACACAGACATTATATACAACAACACATATACACACTCTCTATATAATAATACACACTGTACACTGACACTATATACAACACATACCATACACATACTATATATAATAATAACACATACCATACACAGACACTTTATACAACAACACATATACACACACTGTATATAATAACACATACCATACACAGACATTATATACAAAAACACATACCATACACAGATACTCTATGCAACAACACATATCATACACATGCTATGTATAATAATAACACATACATAGACACTATAAACAACAACACATACCATATACATACTATATACAATAATAACACATATTACACATAGACACTATATACAACAACACATACCATACACATGCTATGTATAATAATAACCCATACATAGATACTATATACAACAACACATCATACATAGACACTATATACAACAACACATACCATACACATGCTATGTATAATAATAACACATACATAGACACTATATACAATAACACATCATACATAGACACTATATACAATAACACATACCATATACATACTATATACAATAATAACACATACTACACATAGACACTATATACAACAACACATACCATACACATGCTATGTATAATAATAACACATACATAGACACTATAAACAACAACACATATCATACATAGACACTATATACAATAACACATACCATACACAGACTCACTATATAATAACACATCATACACACACTATGTATAATAATAACACATACAGACACTATAAACAACAACACATACAGTACGGGCCATACATAGACACTATATTCAACAACACATTCCATACACAGACACTATACACAATGTCATATACTATACACATACTATATATACAGTATTAACACACACCATACATAGACACTATATACAATAACACATACTATACACAGACACTATATACAGCAACACATATCATACATAAACACTATACAGCAACACATAACATACACATACTTTGTTTGTTATCACTATTTCTCAGAAAGTACTTAAATTTGACATAGAAATATGGATTTAAGTTCAATTTTAATGTTGAGACACAAAATAAAAGAAAAGAACAGTCTGTCATAGATCAGACATAGACCATTCCATGGTGGGTGCCAGGATCCATCTGGGATCTCTTGTTGTTGTTGTTAAGTAATTTTGGTGATAACATTTTTATCACTCTTCAGTTAATTGGCTGTTATGTAATTATAATCCACATTTTGTTTACTGAGATGTATTCAGTTAAAATTTTGTTAAGGTTGATACATTCACATTGTACACTAGGAAATATAGCACAAAAATTTAAATTCACTTACCAAAATGAAATTTAGTTTAGATTCAATAATCCTTTGTAAAAAAGTTGTTTATTAGACTGCTTGTTAATACTGCTTGTAACTTTTAATAACAATACTGATTATCTATCAATCATCTTCAATTTATGGTATTTTAGAGATCTTAAATAATGTATCTTGTCCTGGGTCCAAGTCAAAAATCCAGTCTTCAAGAAATACTTACCAACCTTTGAAATTCAAATTTTATTGTGAAATGCACATTAGGATATACACTGATAAAACTTTTTATGTTAGATTGATATTGATTAACTTCCAGGAGGTTTTAACAAAGAATTAATTTAGAAATAAGTTTAAAAAAATCATCCTGGGGTCAGTTTTATCATAATTATGCATTAGGATAATATCTTTTAATAGTATACTTAGAAATTCAGCATTGTCACTTTAAATGTACAGTATTTTGATATTTTTACACTTTTTATTAATTTATTACTTTTTTTATAGTTATTGTTGTTTTCTTTTAGTTCTAGCTTTTCCCACATTTATGAGGTATTACAATTGAATGACCTGTTTTTTATTAGAACTAACAGGGACATGGCCAAGGGTTGTTAGACTGCATGGCCAATGTCGGCACAGTCCAGGTTTCTGGTTATTTTTGTTTTGTTATTGATCTAAAGTCACTTGCAAGTTGAGAATTGAATATTTATTGATCATTTTGTCCCAGTATGCTGTATTCTTTATCGTCATTAGTTTTAGTAGGGGTAATTCTTCCAGATCTAGAAGTTCATCAGCGTATATACAAAATTATCACAGTTAATGTAGCACTTTGTTAACTGAAATATTTAGTAACTAAGATAAATTAAGATCAAATTAGGTATTGGATTCTCCCTTTGGAACTTTCTGCTAATTGGAAAGCTTGGCATTATGAGCCGAGTTCCAGAGATGACCAAAGTGAGAGGCATAAACTTTTTCTCTTTTACAGTAATCTTAACTGACATGTAAATTTAGTTTGTAATAATTTTTTAACAGTTTTGCTATTACTTTTTCTGTGTTTTTTTTATGTCCCCCAAACAAAGTGGGGGGGGGGGGACATTATGTGTTTATTCCGTTTCTTCTTATAATTCCTATTCCTTCTTCTTCTTTTTCTTCTGTGAACTTGTCCGACACTTTGCTCCAAAACCGCTGGATCAATCCTTACCAAACTTCACAGGGATATTACTGAGGGTGATATGTAGTGTACATGACCTTTCATTTTCCGAGAAAAAGTCACATGACCAAATGATGGCTTCTGATTGGTCCAACACTTAAATGAGAGACATGCACACACAGGCACTTAGATATATACAGCAGCACATACAGACTGACACACAGACAGGCAGATATAAACAGGACACATACAGAGATATACACAGAGACATGCATACACAAACACAGATACAGACTGACACACACACACACACACAGGCAGACCTAAACAGGACACATACAGAGATATACACAGAGACATGCATACACAAACACAGATACAGACTGACACACACACACACACACAGACAGGCAGATATAAACAGGACACATACAGAGATATGCATACACAAACACAGATACAGACTGACACACACACACACAGACAGGCAGACCTAAACAGGACACATACAGAGATATGCACAGAGAGACGTGCACCTACAAACACAGATACATACAGACACACACACAGACAGGCAGACCTAAACAGGACACATACAGATATACACAGACATGCACATACAAACACAGATACATACTGTCACACAGACAGACAGATTGACCTAAACAGGACACATGCAGA
The DNA here is from genome assembly GCA_030159075.1 of Atrina japonica. Lineage (NCBI taxonomy): Eukaryota > Metazoa > Mollusca > Bivalvia > Pterioida > Pinnidae > Atrina > Atrina japonica. The sequence continues at coordinate 120,913 of BROG01000472.1, read as the reverse complement.
GATACACAGACATGCACATACAAACACAAATACATACAGACACACACAGACAGGCAGACCTAAACAGGACACATACAGATATAAGATATACACAGACATGCACACACAAACACAGATACATACAGACACACAGACAACTAGAAATTTACAGCGACATATACAAAGACCTACAATACACAGACATGTACACAGGCATGATAAAATAACATGTTATATATTATATAAGAGACATAAATGGATACACCCACACTAACACATGCACACAGTGACAAATACTTAAGCAAAGAGACATATACATGTTCTAAATCAAAATTTGAAAATGGAAGTATTGATAGCAGGTGTCAGAGAGTGGTATGGAACTAGTTAATACAACAAATTTACAAACATACTTAATAAGAGATAGTCTTTGAGCTAGACTGTTCTTTATCTTATGTCTCAAAAGGCATAAAAATTAAAATCCTGATCAAGCACCCCTAGAGTATTACAACTGCAACTTGAGTAAACATTTTGTGGCCTAAATAAATATCAAAGCCTATAATGGCTATATTGTGTTAATGGAATGTGACTCATATTTGCGCTAATTTATTTGTGGATGTGATCAAAGACTTGTTACTTGGTTGCAACCATTTAGTCTTGTAATTGAATGCCGTCCTAACTAAGATATAAGGAACTTTTTATGCCCCAGGCCTGAAATGTCCACCAGGGGCATCCAGTGTTTGGATCATCAGTCTGTCTGTCTGTCCGTATTTCTATCCCACTTACATATAAAGTGCAATATTTCAAGTTTGGATTATGGTACAGTAACCAAACTGAGACTGTAAGTTCATCACTAAGATTTGCTCACACTTCACTGATATCACACGGTATGGTAAAATCCATATAACCTGGTAGGATGGAGTCTTAACATTAAAATTACACCGACTAGAATAAATGTTCCTATTTGTCATCAAAGGTAAGAGAGTATATAATGAGGAATAAAGCGTTTTTCCCATGCAGCTTGTCATAACTGAAAAGTGAGTAGAATCATTACTCTACCCCATCATCTTATGTGTGAATCAGGCAATATGCATGATTGTTAACATAAAACTTTTTGTGTACAATGATTAGAAAGTTGTTGGGAATTATCCAAGGATTGTGATGACAATTTCTAGGTCATAGGTTAAAAGGTCAAGGTCACAGGTATCCAAGTAAATAGAAATCTAACATTTTCTTCAATGTCTAGACATTTTTTACTTCTGAAAAATTAATTAACCAATTTTAACCAAATTTTGCAGAAACTTTCCTCATAGGATCTCATATATATGTTTGCAAATGAGAAGGTGTTATTACCAGTGGGTCACCAAAAGGGCCAAATCTGGGTATAATTTCACTCAGGTGACTGTTAAGACCCAGTGGGCCTCTTGTTTATCATGTATATCTCTAATAGTATTATAAACCTATATTTCTTTAATACTTATTCTTAAAGCATATTGTACCCACACTAATAAAATCAACCCTTACCTTAAAGGTATAAATGAAAAACCTAAGGTTTCCAAGGCTCAATAAAAATTTGGCATTCAAGAATCTTACCTCAAGTATTGAGATTTCATGGCCACATCCTCAATGTAGCACTGATTAGTTTTTTGTAATGTATCTATGTTCCTACATTCCAATGTTGGTAAGGTTTGTGGATGATTTGACATTTAAGAATCTTACCCCATGTATTTAGGTTCTATCTACATATCCTCAAAGTAAGGAAGATTTGACATTTTAGAATCTTACCCCAAGTATTGAGATTCTATCTTCATATCCTCAAAGTAAGGAAGATTTGACTTTTAAGAATCTTACCCCATGTATTTAGGTTCTGTCTTCATATCCTCAAAGTCAGGAAGATTTGACATTCAAGAATATTGATCAATTGCTTTCTGATAGTTTATTAGGATAACTTTTAGAAAAAGTAACAATGACATTACAATCTGAATTTAGTTAGTTAGTTGTATACATGTACTAATATTCTTTCTATGTATTTTTTCATTTTAGAATCAACGATATTATCGTAAAGGTGAATGATGTTGATGTATCAGATGCTACACATTCAGAGGCGGTGGATGCCCTCAAACAGGCTGGAACAAAAGTTGTTCTTGTATGTATTTCAATATCTACACTAAACAACATGTTATCATTATGTCCCTGTTCTAAGAAGAAGAGCATATTGCTTAGAACATTCCGTCAGTTTGTTGGTCTGTTGGTCAGTAGATCACATGTTATCCAATCAATATGTTAAGAACCATTTGCTGGATTGTTATATTTCTTATGTGTTTTGTTAATGAGTAGAAAATGGCCCTTATTGATTTTCAGGTCAAAGGTCACAAGGTGCAATGCAATACTCTATGGAATTTGTATCCTCTCGAGTTATGATATTCAAATGTAAATGTCTATATGAAAGTAATGATGTACTGTAAGAAGCTTTGTTTTCTTTCAAGTTAAAGTTTTCATCATGGATTTATTCTCATTGATCTGGGATACCAGTGAATATAACAAAATTAAATGCTCAAGGAAAATTTATTATATTACAGTATGTATTGACATTTCATTTTCCCTACTTGCATACTCTGGGATCTCATTATCTCAAAATTCAGGGGATCACCGCTATAACTTAGAGATATCAGAATTTGAGATAACCTAACTTTTAATTACCGTAACATATTTATCTAGCCTCAAAAATCTGGACCGGTCATTCGACTTTGACGTAACTGGAATTTCGACTCCTCCAATTTTGACATAATGAAGTTCTACTGTATAAATTGACATTTAATTATTGATACTTTTGTATAATGTAATTTCATCATATTTACTAACTAGAATAATTCAATCTCGCTCCGTTTCTGATCCTCCTACTACGACGACTTGAAGTCTATATAGTATAAAAAGTTGTTCCCTTTGAGAGGGAACCAATCACAGTGTCATATTTCTTTGGGTATGTGCAGTAGGCACATTTGGTGAAAATTAAAACTTTGGAAGTCTTTCGTATTTATTCTGTGTTCAAGTTGTTTACATATAATATGAAGCTTACAATTGGATTAATATTTTATATTGCATTATTTCAAAAGTAAGACAGCTTTACATTTACTTTGAATTCCTCTTATATTGCCCGCCAGCTGTAATAATACTGTATACAAATCCCACAATGCAACATGAAGAAATTTCTGGTCTGTTGCATTTCGAGTGTAAATGCATTCAGGCGTTAATGCAGTGATCGTAGTGATCAGAATATAACAACTGAATTATTGGGGTTATAATTTACTTACATGATAATTAAATGTCAATTGTATTCTGAAGTTGGAATGAACTTATGCAGGAAAGCATTCTTGCAAGAAGGGTTCAACATTTTGCATTGCTTGTTCCTTTTAGATTAGTACTTTAAAATCTGATATGATTAATAATCTCTTTTTTTAGTATGTCAAAAGGATGAGAGCTCCCATGGAGAACATAGTGGAAATGCAGCTAACTAAAGGAAATAAAGGTGAATTGATACATAATATATATAATGATTTTAAAGTGAAATTGAAGGATTCCTACATGTAATAACAGCATTGAATGTGAACAATTTCAAACCAATATGAGTCCTCTTAGCTCAGATCTTACAACCTAATGACAGAAGAAGCTATAAATTGTTTTAGAAAATCTTCCTCTCTATACTTCTATGTATTTAATACATATTTAAGAGAAAACATACAGCCTTATCCTGAACTTTTTATCCTAGTTACTGGGGTCCAGAGTTCTAGGTTGGGGGCCAGTATAACCATTTGTCTTACAAAATATTACATAACACTAACATTAACCATGTCATCATTCAGACCTTTTGGGCCTTTCATATATTTACTTTACTTAAATTCATTATTTTTGGCTAATACCCTCAAATAAGATGAGTTTGAATTATTGGGAAATATTTGCAAATCCTCATTATGGCAACGGGTACTTTTCAATACTGGAAGTAGTGGCACTTTACACACAAAAGTTCATGACCTGTACAATATTCTTCTTGATTTTGAGGTCAAAGGTCAATGTCATTTTGTTGTTACAGAGGGATATTCCTGCTAATATGACAGCTCCTAGTCCATTTATAATAGTGACTACATACATCTGGACATCAGTAGTTGTAGTAAATCACTCCTGTTAGTCGGCAAGATGTCTCATTATCAGTATCACTGTCTTATATCAGGTTCTCTGGGGAGATGTATCTTAATTTAAAGATAGAGTTTACTCCTCATTGATTGAAATTTGCTTCTTATCTAATAAAAAAAGAGCTTTTTATGACTGTGGGATCATTATCTATTTTACCAGTCTACTTCCATAGATTGTTTAGCCGTATTACTCATATTTTTGTACTCAAGAAAGGCTGTGTTATTATTATTTCTCTTATTTTGCCTATTGATAAAAACAATACATATTCAGCTTATCTAAAACAAAGATTCAAAGCGCTATCAAACTTGTCACAGACCACTTTAGGTTGAATAAATAGTGACACTGTCTCCTTAGGACATATGTTGTCTTCCATTTTATATAGACAAGTTTAATAAATTTGTTAATAAATTGTTTGCAAATTTTTCAGGAAGTAAGGTCAAAATTCAATTTCTATAACAGAGTCAAACAAGATGTGTTTACTGAGGACAAATGCCCCAATCATGAGCATAATACAACAGGAATACTTAGTCAAACAAATTGTGTTTACTGAAGACAAATGCCCCAATCATGAGAATAATACAACAGAAATGCCTAGTTATAATTAAACAAGATGTGTCTACTGAAGAAATCTGTCACAATCACAAGCATACTGTAACAGAAATGCCTAGTCAACATGCATATAAAGGGTTTGCTATTGAACCTGGTGTCTAACCTACTGCATTTTATTTGTGTTAATATTTTGATTTATTTTTGGACATTTACCAGGATATATACATTTTAGTCCATTGACAAATTATGATTAATCATCTTATTGGCATGATTTTTTCCAAATACAAAAGCTTTCCCAAATTGTATCAGGGAGGTTAGAATTATGAACATTAAGTCACACCAACCCAAAAGAACCTTAATTGGACATGTAAACCATATGTAGACAAGATATATTTCCAGGTCTGATTGTCTTGCAGGGTTAGGCTTTAGTATTGCTGGTGGGATTGGCAATCAACACATTCCTGGAGATAATGGCATTTTTGTCACCAAAGTTATTGAAGGTGGTGCTGCTGAACTGGATGGCAGGTTAGCTGTGGGAGATAGACTAATTGCAGTAAGTAGTAATTTAAAGTTGCAGATTAGTTATATGCCAAGACCTTAAAGTCTTGAGTCCAAAGTGACTAAATTTAATCAGTAAGCTAAACAAACTTTATATGATTTTAAAATGACAATACTCTGAACTTATGCTGCAGCTGGACATTTTGTATATGTATTGAAAACAATTGTAAATAATGATAAAAATTACTGATCTATTAAAGAATAATAAAAAAATAGTTGAAGTTCATATAAAAATTATGAGTGCCGTAACCTTTTATGTAACAATCATAACTCTGACGCAAATGTAAGGGATGTGAATGGGAAGTAAAAATTATGTTTCTGAGGTTTTACAAACAGCTAGATATACTCAAAATAATTAACTTAAGTAATAAATTTTATAACTTTGGGTCCTGAATATATTGAATGAGCTGATGTGAAAGTGATAACACTTCATAAAACAGCTGTTGATACAACCTTATTATACTTCATAAACAGCTGATGATACTTCATTATGTTACTTCATAAACAGCTGGTTATCCATCCTTATGATACTTCATAAACAAGGATACATCCATGTTACTTCATAAACAGCTGGTTATCCATCCTTATGATACTTCATAAACAAGGATACATCCATGTTACTTCATAAACAGCTGGTTATCCATCCTTATGTTACTTCATAAACAAGGATACATCCATGTTACTTCATAAACAGCTGGTGATACATCCTTATGATACTTCATAAACAAGGATACATCCATGTTACTTCATAAACAGCTGGTGATACATCCTTATGATACTTCATAAACAAGGATACATCCATGTTACTTCATAAACAGATGGTTATCCATCCTTATGTTACTTCATAAACAAGGATACATCCATGTTACTTCATAAACAGCTGGTTATCCATCCTTATGTTACTTCATAAACAACTGGTCATCCATCCTTATAATACTTCATGTTGCTTTATAAACAACTGGTGATACATCCATGTTACTTCATAAACAGCTGGTGATACATCCTTATGATACTTCATAAACAGCAGATGATACATCAGTGTTACTTCATAAACAGCTGGTGATACATCCATGTTACTTTATAAACAGCTGGTGATACATCCATGTTACTTCATAAACAGCTGGTGATACATCCATGTTACTTTATAAACAGCTGGTGATACATCCATGTTACTTTATAAACAGCTGGTGATACATCCATGTTACTTTATAAACAGCTGGTGATACATCCATGTTACTTTATAAACAGCTGGTGATACATCCATGTTACTTTATAAACAGCTGGTGTTACATCCATGTTCCTTTATAAACAGCTGGTGATACATCCATGTTACTTTATAAACAGCTGATGTTACATCCATGTTCCTTTATAAACAGCTGGTGAAACATCCATGTTACTTTATAAACAGCTGGTGTTACATCCATGTTACTTTATAAACAGCTGGTGATACATCCATGTTCCTTTATAAACAGCTGGTGAAACATCCATGTTACTTTATAAACAGCTGGTGATACATCCATGTTACTTTATAAACAGCTGGTGATACATCCATGTTACTTTATAAACAGCTGGTGATACATCCATGTTACTTTATAAACAGCTGGTGATACATCCATGTTACTTTATAAACAGCTGGTGATACATCCATGTTACTTTATAATACAGCTGGTGATACATCCCATGTTACTTTTATAAACAGCTGGTGTTACATCCATGTTCCTTTATAAACAGCTGGTGAAACATCCATGTTACTTTATAAACAGCTGGTGATACATCCATGTTCCTTTATAAACAGCTGGTGTTACATCCATGTTACTTTATAAACAGCTGGTGTTACATCCATATTACTTCACAGGGCTCCACATTAAGGATTTTTTTCACTTGTCCAGTAACTTGTCCGAATCACAGATCCACTTGTCTGCTATTTACAAAGAAAAAAAAATTTCATAGGATTACAAAAAAAAAAATTAATCTAAAAGTTAAGAAATTAAATAAAAAAAAACATCTGTTACCAATAGAAAAAAAGAAAGAAAACAAAACAAATATGTGTATTCACACACTACGAATAGTGTCTGATACTTGCTACTTTTCAAAATAATTAGATCTACACTGTTATAATAAACAAACCTTTATCATTGGAAGCCTTATCTTGGGAGATTGATTGATTGCAGAATGTTTTAAAACTGCTCTCAATTTCAACTTGTCTTTCTTTATTTCTTTAGTTTCTTTGAACACAGTTTTCAGTATTGTTTTGTTTATCAGTCATAAACCAATAAGTTGTCAAATCCATGTTTCAGGTAAAATATGTAATCAAATCAGGGTAACTGCAGCCTCAAAAGCTATTAATTTCTCATATGCAACAAGCTTGCATAGGCAGATAAAACTACCATGATGTTTGTCTATGTAATTTAAGCTTCACTTTTAAATTATACATTAAATGGATACAAATCAATGTAGTTAAGGTTTGAAATAACCAATTATAAATATTGCTGATTATTTTAACTTGTCCCCTTGGACAAGTGCTTAGGAAGATTTACTTGTTCGAGCTAATTTTCACCTGGACAAGAACAAGCGTTAATGTTAAGCCCTGGTTCATAAACAACTGGTGATACATTCATATACTTCATAATTATGTTGGGTAATTTTTTTATGAATACTAAAGTCAAAGAGTTCCTGAGATCACTAGTGTGCCATGAATATTCATCTATCACCCAAATCATATTTTGTCAATAGCTACACTGACAGTTATTCAGTTGTAGATTTGAATATCTTGTGTTTAGTGTAATTGGTCACATCTTAATGGAACAGTAAAGGTTAAAGTGTAGAGTGTATCTGAATTGATTAATATCATCACATGTGGTTCTGGTAAAAGGCCCCATTCCCATCGCAAAATCTGCTGTATTTTTTTCCAATTTTGAGCAAAAATTTCTCAATCATGTTCACCATGTTATTTAAATTTGGTATTAAACCTGAAAAAAGGAAAATTTAATGTGATCTATACTTCCAAGCCTTCTGATGAAAAACATGTTGTCAGCTAATAGTTAAATAAAAGAAGTTAAAGAAATCTGAAGTTTTGTCTCTATTCTTAGTAGCTAAATGTCCATAGTTCCATTTTTCCCAATTTGGCCATTTGTGACATAAAATTTCCAATAGGAAGGTAAGGACCCTGTCCAAATTTGGGTATGTTAAACCCTGTATCTGATTGATGATATATCTTGATGTAGCAGTGTGAGGAACTTTGTTTATTGCTGATATAGACACAGTCAACTTAACACTGAGTCAGTTAAAAACTGTTGCAGGGAATGTAAATATATCTTTTTGTTTCAGGTCAATGAAAACAATCTAGAAAATGTTACACATGAAGAAGCAGTGGCAGCACTAAAGGCCACACAGGATGTTGTCAATCTAACAGTGGCAAAACCTTCATATGCTCAGGATCCACCTCCTATGGACTCTACTCCACCATGTTAGTATAGTAGCGTTGCTGCATCATTTATTAGAGAGAGAAAGAGTTTATACCTAAAGTATTGTATAATATTGTAATGTCACCTTAATGACCTTTATCTAAACATTCCTTTCTGATGCCATGTATAAGCTATTCACATTGGTATTTTTCTTCCAATATCATAATTAGGAAAGTAGTAAAGAATTTGACCTACAAATACATAAAAATATTACAAGTTTTGGTGTTGATAACTTAAAAATTATATTTAGTCATTCTTCTATAACATTGGTCTTTCAATGAAATTTGTAAAATGTTATAAATTACTTTTTCTTTGATAAAATATTTCTACATGAAACTTATATATAATGACCTCCTTAGGGACACAAAAAACTGGTCTTTTTGTACACATATGGTACTATTGGGGATAGCAAAACATGGTCTTTAAAACCAGGTGGTCTTTATACACAGGTGGTCACTAAAGCTAGTTTTACTGTATTATTGATTAACTGAAAATATCAGTTTAATATTTCATTTTTTAAAATTTCCATTGAGCAGGGGTAAAAAAGATTTTTTTTATTTAAGGCCCTCATTTTAAAGATATATTTTTGTTCCCAACTTAAAGTTTTAGAGGTGCATCTGTCAGTAGGCAAACATTTTTTTAATCTTTATATTTCAACTGGACAAAATTTCAGAATTTTTATATTAAAAAAATGGTCAAAACTGCCTTGAAAACTTGTTTAGTCTGGGCTTTTTAGGTGGGTTGGTTGATTAACATCAAACAAATCTTTATTATTATTATTATTATTCATGGTCTAAACTGTAAAAAAAAAAGACACACAACAATCTTTCAGTTATATGGTGGCAGCCAGTTTTTAATGGTGAAAGAGAGTACCTGGTTACAGTTTACCCAGGAAGAAACCACTGTCCTTCCACATGTAAACTGCCAAACTTTCTCACAAAATCCGCTTAGGTTCAAGCTGGAATCAAACCAGGATAGTTCATTTTGGGCCATGGTAGGTCTTTTAATTTGTTAACAAGGATATGTAGTTAACCAAAGACTTTTCGTAAACTTTTTTTGTGAATTAATAATATATGTTGAGTTGTACTGTCTTCTTTATTTCATTTGTGATATTTCTTCCATAAAGCATAAGTCAAAGGCTTCAAGGGTCCAGAACCCATACCAAAATACATATACCTTTAACTTAAAACATTCCCATCACTTAATTAGTCTAAGAAATGCCATTAATGTTTGTTAGGCCACCATTTTGTTATATTGGGACAATTTATGGTCTTACATATATTTCTAGTTTTGCTGTTGTTGTTGTTTTTTTTTCTTTTTATATCAAATGATGGGACCGCAAACCAAGAGAGACTAATTATTGTGCTGATGGATAGGTAGGCTGGTGTTTAAAATAAGTTTTTTGGTCAGCACATGAGTAAATTTTAATTAAAGTAATGATAGGCCTGCAGTAAAACCTTGTTGTTATGCAACCTTTGTATTGCCAAACCCGCACACCACCATTAATTTACTCAAAAGGAATTTCCTCCAATGTGAATGCACTCTTTATAATGCCAAACCTCCATACCGCCATATGTTGCCATATTTAAAAAGCAAATGATCTGAAATATGCTATTTTAACCTTGTTAATACTGCCATTATAAGCGGAGCACGGGTGACTCTCAGTGACAAAAACTTTCTACTGATACTCATGCATGCTGATTAGCCAGGTGACACTTAACATGTATACATCTTGTGTACACATGAATGTGTTGAATCTTGGCTACACCTTTGTTCAATTGTTATCTTTTATAGCAGAAATTTATCGTCATTTTCGATTCATATCTAAAATGAACACTTGGGTAAACATGGTTAATCTGTTGAATGCCAAACTCATGGTATCTGAAAAATTTTCCTGGACAGAAGGTGACAGTATAATGAGGTTTTACTGTATTTTAAATATACAGATGTTCATAACTACTGAACATTAATCAAGTTGAAATTAGAGTTATATCCCTTGAGGCTATACACATTCATTAAATTCATAAACAGATTTTTATAATAATTATAATGATATGCATTTTTTTTTTTAAAGTGAATTGCAATAATATATTTTATATCAGGATTTGATCTCAGGTAAATCTTATTATTATAACAGAGTCTAGCAGTAGCATTATTCCTCTTTGTTTATGCGCTGGCCAGTAACAATACCTATTAATTACAGATGGAATGGTCCATATCCAATAAAAAGAAATAATTTTGGTTTTAGATATTTATTCTTTTGCATAATTTCCATAAATTTGATCAACTTTTTTTAAATGTGAAATTAGAAAAATAATGATATCGATAATTATGATAAATACTTGTAATAGAAATAAGTACTGCTAATAATAATAATAATAATAATAAAAGATAGGAGTAGTAAATATCAATTAAAGAACTTGAATAACAACAATTATAAGTGGGGAGAGAGTAACGACTATTATAATCAAAGGTAGAGTTAATCAAATTTGTGTAGGATCTGTAAAATGCTGAATTCAACCTCAACATGTGTTTGTTAGTCTAAATAGCCAGTAGAAGTTACCATATCATTTGTGCCATAGCTTTTAGATATATTATTTCACTCATTTCTGCATCATAACCTGACAACATGATAGTCAACATATTTATGATATAAAGTAAAGAATTAAAGAAACACTCAATAAAGCCATTATAATATCAAGTTCTTGTTTTGTTTTTCTTCTGTTTGCTAAAATTGGTCTATGTTATATTATATTATGTTATATTCGGTCACTTTTAGCTTGACTAGTAATTTTTGCTGATTATATAAAAACTATTGACACTAACATTTCAATTTTAACACAGTTGTGTTTTAAGACTTCCGAGTAATTTTTTCATTCCCATAAAATATGAAATTAATCCCCTCTCTTTGAAATATTCACATTTATTTATTTCCTGCGAGAATAAAGCATTGCACAGCCAGATGAGGCTGAAATGTTTTACTTGTAAATGACGAAAGTTAAAGAATGGGACCATTCAATTTGTTTTACAGATCTTTAAGGCATGTTGTCAGAGTATTTCAGGTATTATCGTGTGTTCGTAGTCATTTAAAAATTGTTCCCATCATAAATTAGCACAAATAATAAACCTTCATATGACCCAATTTACTTCTGTTGTAAGGATAACAAAGAGATTCTTGTCATAAAACTATTTTGATGAATTAAATGATAAAAAAAATTAGACTATCTGATGAAAGGACACAGGACATTATGTTTGATTTTTACTGATATCCGTAAAATATTATTTTAATGAATAGAAACTTTACAAAAGTATTTGAAATTGGTGGTTTAAATTGACTTAGACAGTAGGATTTTGAATTAGTTGAGCATAAAAGAGAGGAAAGGTAAATAATAAATTTCTAAAAACACTGATCAAAGACAGTATGTATTATTACATTAAACCATTAAAATTATAAACAAATCACTGTAATAATGATACTGTCATATTAATTACAAAGATACCTACTTATTTAATCAGGTTCTTTGTCATAAACATATCATTTTTATGGGAGATAACTCTCTCATTCTAAAACAAACAAAAATTAGTTTGAATTATCTCCCTTTTTAACTTATGCTTGCAAATATTTCTACTGTTATATAATCTGTACTGCAAACGAGACGGGCTGGCTTAGTTGGAAGCGCACTCGACTTTTGGTCGTGAGTTTGAGTCCCACCGGTGGCAGGTTGGTTTCCTGTCTGTCAGATGAGACAGTAAAAACCGAGGTCCTGTGACACAGTAGGTGTCGGCATGTTAAAGAACCCTCACTGCTCAATGGCAGTAAGTGCCAAGCATAGGTCAAAATTTGAAGCCCTTCACTGTCACTTTGGTGACGTCTCCATATGAGTGAAAAAATTCTTGAGCAAAATTCTCTTACTGCAAACAAGCACACACACACACACACACATAAATGTGTTTGAGAATTTGAACATGTACATATTTCATTTCAAAGTATGTAGTAAATGAAAGTTTACCCCCCCCCCACCCCCCCCACCCCCTCTCCAATTCATGGAACAAGATTGTAAATGGGCAGAGAAAGGTATGACTGGGACACATCAGTGTTCTATAGGTAATTAAGTCCCCCACAGTAAGCACCCCTACCCACCAACATAACAGCCAGTAAGTTGTTAAACTTGTTAAATGTATTACTTACCAAAAGAACTAATGATTAAACAATTTGTTATATTTTCTTGATATGTAAAATAAGATTATAGTGACATAATTGTAAAATTTGAAGCTGATTGTTTTTGTAAGTGTGATGTAACATTTGTATGTTGCAAATCTCTAGCTGATAATAACGGACATTTATTTACCATTTTGTATGGACTACATCAACAAAATGCAAAATAATGGAATAACAATTGGTCAATGATGTGCTGAGACAAAACATTTTTGTGATTTCAAAAATGTTACCCAGCTTTTTCTTTTTAAACAGCAACAAGAAAAATGGACAATGTAGCTGTAGTAGCCCCAACGTCTAGTCCAGACCGAATGTCACATTCCCCGGTGACGCCTCCAAAGCACAACAACTACGAGCATGATGATCCTCCAAAGTAAGTGAAATTTCACACATGCATACATGTTCTTGTAACTACCACAGTTTAAGTACTGTAAACATGAAAGTTTATTTGTGGGGGCAATTTTACACTAAATACACAATGAATAGTTTTTCATGTAAATTACCCCTGCATACCAGCCTACAATAGTTCTAAGATTTATTGTTAAGTACAGGACTGGTCACAGTAAGTTGTGGCATTGTGAAAAAAAACCACATGTTTTGTTTACACAAGAAATTTACATACTGGTAGTAAACAACAACACCAAAAAATATCCACATTTACAGTATGGGAAATGACAAATTATACATGGAAAAGTGAGTGAATAACATATTTTTTCTCATTATTGATGTTAAATATGAAAATCTTTCAAAGAAACAGAAAAAAAGTTTTCCACCTATGTTGATCCACAATTGGTTATTTTAATGGGGAAATCTGAATAATTTATGTTTGGCTTGTGTATTTAAAAGGTCAGTGTTTTAGAAGTTTACAAAAAAAAATTCATTGATGTTTTTTTATTTTATTTTTTTTTCAAATACTGAATGCACATATTCAGATCAGAAGATTTATTTGTTTGGTTTAATTCCAGTTTTTTATGTTCCGCTCATATATAGCTAACACTAGATACAAATGTAGTGCCACCGAATTTGACTCATGGTGTCTGTTAGTAATTTCATTGTAGAGATCCAGTATATGGTACCACATCCTGATGTTAAGTGTAATCTCTGTAAATAATTTCTCATTGGAGATCCAGTGAATGATGCCACATTCTGTTATTAGGTGTAACCTCTAAATAATTTCTCATTGGAGATCCAGTATATGGTGCTACATCCTTATATTAGGTGCAGCCTCTGTAAGTAATTTCTCATTAGAAATCTGGTGTATGAGCAACATAAACTATTAGTATTTTCTGGTATTGATAATCATAATTTTAGTAATGTCTGTGTCACAAGTTTATGGTCACCTAGAAGAAGCTTTTGAGCTATGCTAATTCTACAAGCAGGTGGTTGATGGTAAAATCCTGTCTGTGTCAGTCTAGAGGTATTTGGATAGAATGATGTATTTGTTACTAAGCAACATACATCATTAGTCGATCTGAGCTTGTGGGTGATCACAAAAGTTAAATTCAATGTCTGTTTCAAAAAATAAAAATAAGTCACCAAGTTGTGTAATTATGAAAAAAGGCAGCATACCAAATTGTGAAGATATCTGTCCTTTGGTTGGATAATTGCTGCCAGAAAGAATCTATCTGCCATCAAGATGTCCAAATATGTAGTTTAACCATAGTCATATACTTGCTGTTAATATGCAGTTGAAACTGATGGATCAGACTGTTATGTTTTTATAGAGATATTCTTTTGCAAATTTTCCTAAAATTCTGATATCAGAATTTCTACCATAGATTTATTATTTCAATGTACTGAAACAATATTATTTATTATTGCATTGTCATAAAATAAACTCCATCTCTGACTGAGACGTGAGTCCCTTATAAAAAAATATAAATGTAGGTCCTCACCATTTTCTGCAGTTTTAAACAATAAAGTAAATTTAAAACTACCGGTAAATCTTTGAAGTTTTTCAAGGAGATTTATTGTGTGTTACATGTATTTCTATTCATGCATTTTTTTCAAATTTATTGTTAGTCTATCCTAAATAATTTCCATGTTTAAGGTCTGCCATGTGTGTAGGCAGACATTTTGAAATAATTTTTTTTTTGCTGGTCTGTATATATATATATACAACTGAAATAAAATGGAAAATTACAGGTTGGACCAGTTATCAGAAAGATTTCACCTCACCTATGTAAAGGACTATATATGATACAGATGCCTGTATACCCACCAATGAATGAAAATCAAGTATTTCTTGTAAAATACATAGTTGTATACATTATGAAGTTTAAGATTAGCACTTTACATACACACAAAAAAACAAACGTTTCCTTGTCAGGAAAGTGTCCTTAAATCGACATTAAAATATGTATATTTTCAATATTTTATCTATTTTATTCTGTTTTTGAGCCTTTGGGGGTAAAATGAAGTATGAGCACAGTCTTGGACAAGAAAGATATTTCACACTCTGTTGTGTATGTTCATTAACTATTTTGTGTACAAAGGAAAATTTTGTCCAAAGCTGCATTTGATAAAAACAAACAACTTTTCACATGAACAACACGTCCATGGATTACATCGTTACTATGGAGATTCTACTTCTGGTTGTTTTGGCGGTCTACAGACAGCGTTCATTTTTTTTCATCATGGACCATACATAACGGAAACAAACTACCATATACTTGACAAACCAGGAAAACCAACTGCTGTTGCATAGGCTATAAATAGCGACAGTGGGTAGTTTCTTCTCTGTTTATTGCTGGTTCCATATTACTGCGGCAATCACATTCTTAATACCAACTGGAAAATACTGAGTACTGTAAGCAAAGTGCTACAATGCTTTGTTTTTCTTTCATTCTTTGAATTCTCTATAGATAGATCTGCTTGACAACTTTTCACTAAAGATAAGTACGGTAAACTTGCTTCGTTGAGAGATGGAATAGGCCTAACTGAATTTCCCTTTGGTTTGGCTTTGCCGACTGGTAACCCATATACTACTGTATACCCTTGGATCAGTGTTTTTATCCATCATAGATCTACAATATGATGAATAGACAACTACATGTAGGTCAGTTTACAGTTAGCCTGACCTAGGTGCTTTGGCCCTTATGCATTTCTTTACCCGAGTGCCAATTACAGGCCTACTGCAAAGAATCGATTTCTAGAATTTTACTTCTGAACTCGGGCATCGTCGACGCTTTTATCAAGTGTACTTGAAAAAAAAATTTAGTAAATAATATCACTGTTAAAAAATTAGAAGTATAGATCTATGAGGTAGATCTACTGTACATTTTTTATTTTTCCAAAGTAAGCCCTGCAAGTATAAAATGTAAGGACATACAACTAGCGACTGTATTCTCTTATTGAATCTTAATCAGACTGTTTAACACTTTACAAGAGGATTATATACATTAAATGGTGGCGTAATGGTTAGCATGTCAGATTGTGAATCCAAGGGTCCGGAGTTCGACTTATTTTTTCTTTTTATACTATATTTTTAAAGGAATACATTTTATATATATTTTTCACCAGATAAAAATTTTCTGTGGAATTAACAAAATTTACTTCATTTTCTCGAATAATTTTTCTTCATACTTAACACAAAAGTTCATTATGTTACTGGAGTTCCATTGATGTAACATGACCTTGAAATCACCTTTGAGGTCAAGAGAGCAAGTCACACTACTTTGATCTCAACTTTAGATGATATGTAGAACTTGTTATGAAAATGTGACCATCCACCATTTGGTGGACCCTTATCATTTATAGTTCTTTAATGGTTTTTCTGGTAAGATCTTCTCTTAAAATCTCTATAAAAGTGGGTTTTGATGAAAAATTACATAATTGAAAATGATGAAAATTTATCATTAATTGTTTCATTTGAAGTTCTCATCAGAAGTATCATATAATTTCAGTACCGAAAATTTTGTCACTTGTTTCGTAAGAAAGTATTTTCAGCACTTGCTTGCAAGTAATTTTGGCATTGACACTAAAAATTTTGGCTCTCATGGTAAGTACCAGTAATCATATTTCAAATAAATTTATGTACAGTAATGTTTCGAGTCAATAGAGTTTCGTGTGAACTACCTAGTTTTTAATGAAAAAAAAAGCACACCAAAATATAACTTTTAGATATTTATATTGTGAGAAATTAACTGATTTCTCTTAATCAATACATGTATTAAATGACTATATTATCTGTTCAAGTGCCAAAGTTGCTCATACATATGCTGAAATTATTCAATGCCAAAATTGAGCCAGCCTGGCTTAGTCAGTAGTGCGCTCAGCTTGAGTCCAGCCAGCGGCAGGTTGGATTCCGACCATTGCATAAGACAGTAAAAACTGAGGTCTCGAGTCAGCAGGTTAAAGAACTCTCACTGCCCTATGGCAGTAAGTGCCAAGCATAGACCAAACTTTGAAGCCCTTCACTGGCATTGGTGACATCTCCATATGAGTGAAAGATTCTTGAGTGGAAGGTTAAACAACAACAACATCAATGCCAAAATAAATAGAAATCTCCCAGAAGTTCCTCATATTTCTGCATTCACTTGATCCCCACTCCCACAGAGATGAGGTACAGGTATCTTGCTCAACTTCTCTAGAAAGGACAAAAGGCAATAGAAAATAATCCCTCTTCCTGGAAATGGCCATGATATTTGTGTTGCTGTGTTTAAGATAGACAGCTCTGATAAGGCCTCAGAATCAGATTCAGACAAGAATGCCTTCTCAAGAATGATGCAGAGTTCTAGAAAGCAGGTTGTAAATTATCTTCCTTTAAATTATGAGAGCCCTTGTCAAGGAGACTGGACATTATACAATGATTTAGTTGACCTTATATTTAAAATAGATGCTCATTTCAATCACCCCAGTCAAGAGATAAATTAACTTTTTTATTTTCTTTCCTCCCTCATAGGTTTGAAGATTCTACATGGACGTTAGACATAGAATTTATTTAGTGTGGCCTTATATTAATCTTCCTAGCACAGGGTGAAATGTACAAGAATGATAATCTTAATACTTTAATCAAAGCCGTCTACACACTAAATGTATATGTACATGAATAATTATATTAGGAGCTACTTTTAACACTCACATGAATACATACGATATACTTGTCATTATTTTTTTACTGAGGGAGATAACTCATATAATTAGTGCTGTAGCACTAGTAGTCATGGTGGTATATATATATATATACACACAGTTGACTATCGATACTTCAAGTCCACGAAACCATAAAACAAACTTAAGGTTTCAAGAGTTCCAGGTTTCAAGAGTTCCAGATACATGTACAGTATTTCGACCAAAGTATGTATGTATGTATGTATATATATTTATAGGGCCAGTTATTTTCTGTTTCAGATTTGCTTCAGTTCTGTTTCCAGTTTTGTTGAATTCTGTTTTATTCTGTTCTCATAAGAAAAAGAACAAAAAACATTCTTTGGATGAAAAATATTTAACAATACAGACTCATAATCATACTTTCAATATTCTGCCACACCAATTTAATGATAGATTTAAATAGGGAATTAAATAAAACATACACATGTATATGCAACACTGTATGTTTTAATGATTTTTAAATATTTGATAAATAATTTCTAAGTCTGTAGGTCTATACTCATATACATGTAGGTAATAAGTTTTGTTGGAAATTGTACAGGTAATTTCTAATTACTTATTTTTGCTTTGAATTTATCACCTAACTTAGAACAAGTCTGTGATGTTTTATTTGATGTTTTTTTTTACTTTAAATAAACTTATAAAGTAGATCTACATGTACATATATTTAATTTTTAGTCTTTTAATTTATTGTATCAACACTAACATAATCTATACCATGCTCACAGACTTTGCAAAATCAAACGTCACCATCTTCATAAAGATTCCATGGAAACTATCAATCCATGCTGATGTATTTATTAGCCCACCATCAACAGATGGTGGGCTATTCTTCATAATTTCTATCCATCTTCCGTTGTCTGTCCTTAAATAAATCTTGTTATCGCTGTTTCTCAGAAAGTACTGAAGGGATCTTTATACATATAGGTTCTCCTTGAGGTCTAGTTTTGCACTGTACATTTTCAGGTGGATCAGATCACAAAATGGCTGCCAGGGGCCCATCTTGGATTTGGACAATTAAAGTTTGTTATCACTATTTCTCAGAAAGTACTGTTGGGATGTTTATAAAAGTTAACCTATAAGTTTTCCATGAGGTCTAGTTTTGCAGTGTACATTTTCAGGCCAGGTGCCATTTTGGATTTTGACAATTAAAGTTTGTTATCACTATTTCTCAGAAAATATTAAAGGAATCATCATGAAATTTGATATATAGGTTCTCCTTGGGGTCTACTTATGCAGTGCACATTTTCAGGCAGATCAGATAGCAAAACGGCTGCCAGGTGGCCATCTTGGATTTTAACAATTAAAAGTTTGTTATCGCTATTTCTCAGAAAGTACTGAAGGGATCTGTATGAAATGTGACATACAGGTTTTCTTTGAGGTTTACTTGTGCATTGTACATTTTCAGGTTGGTTGGATTACAAAATGGCTGCCAGGTGGCCATCTTGGGTTTTGACAATTAAAGTTTGTTATCGCTATTTCTCAGAAAGTACTGAAGGGATCTTAATGAAATTTGACATACAGATTCTCCTTGAGGTTTAGTTGTGCAGTGTACATTTTCAGGTGGGTCGAATACAAAATGGCTGTCAGGTAGCTATCTTGGACTTTGACAATTAAAGTTTGTTATCGCTATATTTCAGAAAGACCAAAAGGGATCTTTATGAAATTTGACGTATAGGTTATCCTTGAGGTCTAGTTGTGCAGTATACATTTTTGAGTTTTGGTCAAGTTTCCCTTACTGTGCATTGGTGATGTACTCCTGACCCAGTAGAAACCTCAAAGAGGAAGTCACCTATATTGGAATCTGATGATAAGGGTCTTCAATGAAGTAGGGTGGCAAGTGCCAAAGGACAAATAGAACTGTTAAACAACAAATTTCTCCTCAGGTTATCGATGTTGGTTAACAAACAGGGACCAGTATTAGGCATGTCTATGCTGAGGTTCAGACAGAACCCGTACATACAATTTCAGATACGATCATGAGTGACAAAAGTATCCAAGTAGACTTGTTCAAAATCAAAACAGTAAAAACTACTGAATATGAAATTGAAGGTGTCAATACCTGCATCCGTGAAATCAAAGAATCTGTTGCTTTCGAGTAGAATGTAGCTTCATACACATGATATGATTGTTTATTTTTTACATAATGACTTTAGTTTTGTTTATAATGCGGGAGGCATTGTGATTAGAGGTGTGGGTAATGTGACTGTTTCATAAATGATGTCTTTATTTTTGTGTTTAGTTTTATAAGAAAAACTTCAAAAACTCTGGAATTAATTAAAGTATACTTATTTTAGTTCATAATTACGTTCATTTCATGTCTGCACAAAAAGGCACGCATATTTTATCTTTGCCGTGGTACAGATAGGCCAGTTAGCATGTAATCTTGTTACATATCTAATTTTGTGCAAAAGTAGGATTGAAATCTGTAGCAGCCAATGAAATTCAAGAATTATTGACCAATCAGCATTGATCTCCATTTATATAAATAAAGGTACAGGCCTCTTGTTGTTTTACTCAATACAGGTCATGACCAACAATTTCAATTTTAGATGTTGACAGGTATGGTTAAGCTATCTTTGATTATAGCAATTTATATCTGGTATTGTCATAATCTTGTGAGAAAGCACTTTACATATATTAGGTTTTAGTTCAAATTCATTGTTGAGCCACAAAATAAGAGAAAAGAACAGTCTGTCATAGATCAAATGAAGAACATTTTATGGTGGGCACCAAGATCCCTCATGGATCTTTTGTTTTTTAAATAGGAGGAAGTCTCCTCTTTGTACATACATGACAGCTACAGTTAAAAACAATTATTCCTGCATTAGAGTAGACAAAGTTATAATCACTAAATAAACCAGCCATCCATGACTGAGGCACTGCTAATACTTAACCTAGAGTCTTGTGGGGTTCTTTATACAAACTAAATCTGATGCACTAAAAAGTAAAAATATTTCCATTTACTTTACATACAATTGCGAAGGTAAATATGAAAACCTGAAGAACATATGAGGACGGCGTGAAAAAGTGCAGGATCATAACGGTAATCCAGGCTAACTCGAAAGTTCCCTATTGAAATTTTCTTTTAAAAATTCACATTTCCATTATTTTTTATATATAAACGTGTTTCCCGAACACTACACTACACCCAATTATCTCGGAAATTAAAATTTCAGTCGGGTTCCAAATGGAAGTTGTGTCTACTTTCGCACTCCTAATATTTACATACCGATTGCAGTTCCCTTCATTGCAAGTATATAGAGCGATGTATTGCATATGTCAGTATTTGCAGTCACATGACTCAAGTGTTAACCGCTTTACTTTTCAGCATAAGAATACATGATCAAATAAAAAAAAAATAGAACATCACATTTTTATTTCTTATATATTTCATCTTAAAAGCCATACATCAGGCTTACCACAAAACCAACAAAAATCAGAGAAAGAAATTGGAAACATCTAGGTCATGTTATGGCCTGAACCACAGACCATAGAAATGAAAGTATGCTTCATAGTTACAATTGTAACTGTTAAAAAGAGAGTTAGGCCTTGTGCAGTTTTGTCAAGCATATCTGATAAACAGGTCGATTTGTTTGCCTTCACTCGATATTCCTGTCAGAAACAATTCATCACTTGCATCCTGTGAAATCAGGCTGTGTGAAATATGTAAGTTACTTACTGGTTCCCAGCTGATTGCTGAAAAATGTCAAATAGAATGCCTACTTTCAATTGGCATGAACGAATATTAGCTGTCTCCCTCACACTCAAACTTTCAATGGTATATCCCATTAATAATATATCAGAATTCAAATGAAAATTTGTGATAAACAAACCAGTCATCATTCGGAAGATGGCTATGGCCACAGCCATTTTTTCTGAAGCATTTAACCTTCCTGCACCAAGCGATGGAATATAGAATAATCTCTATTCAAATTTGACAATAAGTATTCAAAATTTTCGATATAACTAGTTTCTTTCAAAATGATATGAAAATAAAAAATAAAGCGTTGTTTCATTTAGTATTTCCGGGCAGTAAAAGGAACTGCTTCTTGTCTCAAACAGCTGTTTAGCTGTTACGTCAAATGAAAAACTCCCACCGCAAAGTCAATTACATAGGATGAATTTTGTTACCAGCTGACTACAATTTCATAGAAAATGGTAATATATATATAAATATAAGGATTGTTTTTCATCCTTAGTTATTCACAAACAAAGCAACATGCCGGACATGGAGGTGTATTTTTTGATACATTTTATTCTATATATGCATGCCATCTGAGACATGAAATGTATGACTCTGATGATATAAAGTATTTTATTAGTTATTAGATAGATATGCATATGTTTAATTCATCAATCAAATTCATTACCATATCTATTGTAATCATTATGGCTTGTTATGTAATAACAACCTGTTATGGGTTTACTTCGACTTTTAATCAAGGGCTATCCTATTAGCAGTGAACAGGTCATGGAGGTTGCATTTGTAAAATATAGTCCAACTCAAGAATTCAGCTTTTACAGAAAAGTCAAATATTTTGGTGTAAATGAAATTCAATCTAGTTTGAATAATTATTAAATGAAATACCACAAAATTCTACTTAATTCTGCCTTTCGAAATTATACAATATGATTTGTAGTTAGTTTCAACAAAACGCCATCGATCTATTTATAAATATGGAATTCCAATATATAAGATTCCAGTGATATTGAGCCTGCCTTGAGAAACTGCGGTATTACTCCGCCATTCATCATATTGACATTGATAGCTACAAGCATACAGTGATGTAAATAGAATTAGTCTTTCAAAAGCAGGTAAAATGGCACAGTTTGAAGGCCAATATTTCGAGAATGTGCGCACCGATCTTTATATCGAGTTTTCAACGTTGTTCTTAGAATGATAAGTTCTATAATTACGGAAATTTTCATTTGTTCACTCAGGGTGCTCTTTAAAGCGATATGAGCTGTCGTTGGTGAAAAATTTTACATGCCCATTTTGTGTGATATTCTATCTCATATATATTCCAAAGAGACCATCTGATGGTTAGAATAACAAATGCATGTGTAAAATTGCAATAATCTTGATAAACGTAACCCGTAATATCAGTTATTTTTTGTCCGTCATACTTTGAGCATTGCAAATCAACTTTCGGTAATTTTTTACGAAGATTACCGAGTGACCAATAAACATGTGCTATTTGCAGTTAATATGCATTCTATTCTTATTACCCTTTACGTTTATTTTCGTACATCATCATTTCATACCAAAATCAGGCCGAGTTTGTCTTTTTTTCGTCGTTTCAAAACATTTGTTTCTGAAATTGTCCACGTGCCGGGTATATCGGGTGATCTCGACCCATTTTTAACATGTTCCATGATTACCATCGCATTCTTGGCTTTATCATTCTTGACATATATGATGATGAACTGCCCAACTCCATCGGACATGGCAGTGAAACATGTAAAACATGAGGTATGCATACTTTTCGCAGTTATATTTTTTTGATTTGTCAATGTTAGCATTCAGGATAACATTAAAGATAACAAAAATTTCTCTCAGTGACCTGATATATTTATTCATGTATTCATCCAATTTTCTTCAGGTATTTAAAATAGTGTTGGAAAGCATACATTTTACATATTACATGCACTTTCCAATAAAAGTCATATCCTGTATTTTAAAAATAAATATAAAACACATAAAAATTAGTTGACTTTAACATAGTCTGAGCACATAAAGGACAGAGATCCCCTGAACAAATTACAAAGTACATTTGATATGGCGAAAGAGTTTATCTGAAATGTCATTGCATAGGGAAATACAGCTGGATAAGGTACGGGAAAACTTAAATTCTAATAAAACAAATAACTTCGAAAAGAAGATCTTTTACAACTTTTCACGTGTTTGATAATGTATTTGAACACACATTTTATCATATTCTCGACTATATGTCAGGGGACAAAAATAATCATTGTGACAGCTTATATCGCTTTAACGTCCTAACTTGTATGGGGTACATGTACTTCTATGTAGCAAAAGTTGAGTACAAAGTTCTGTCCAAACTATTGTTATTTAATGGACATACATATTGTAATTAGTGCCAGCACCCACGTATGGGTACTGACTTTCATACATTTGAAATTAAATATAGGAGTTCATTTATCGAATAAAGATTAGTTTATTCTATGTTCTAAATTTATAGTTTTAATTTCTAAACAAAATTTATTTAGATATTGGAATTAGTGAATTTACTTTTACATACCACTTTTTCACATATGCTGTAGTTCATGTATAGCTGAGAATTATCTTACATACACGTATATGACAAAGGCCTACATTAGTACAACTGTCATTTCATTTTGCCTAAATAATTCTGGAATAAATAACATGACATTTAGTTATCATAAATCCTGTTTTTAATGTACTGATTATAGGAAATGTCATCTGCTGGCTTTGAAATTTGAAAATTTCCCCCAGAGGAATATCCCCACTGAAACCCCTTGAGGGCTAGCTCTTAAATACAACAAATATTTGCCAGACACATAATTTTATGATATTATTACCAGATGTTTTGAAAAAACACTTAACAAAAAGTGGAAATTAAAATTCTGTTAAATTTTGCCAGGAGATCCTATAAACACATGCTAATACTTGTGTAGAAGAATTTTGAAGTCTTACTAGATTCCTTACAAAGCTTACTTATTGTCTCCATTTGACCTACTTATTTTGTATTTAAATTGATAAGAACAAGAGATTTGAAGTAGATATGCCTACCTTATAGACAAATGGTGTCATAATCTCGACAGTGTGTACACATTGGTTTTACTTAGCTGGTTCCAGTTTAGTAAACAAACAATATGATAAAGTTAGGTACCAGCCCCAATCTGTTGACTTCTAGGTGTTCCACTTGGAATCACATTGCAGGGAGGCTACCATATGGGGTTTATGATACATGCTTGCTGTACAATGGGATTTATTTCTGATATTGATTTCAATGTTACTTGATACATGTGTTAATTATGTAAGAGAGTTAGACTGTTGAATATATAAAATGTACAGTTTAGTGATCTAAAAAAGAGGCTCTTTAAGGGTTTCTGTCTTACCTGCTTAATGCCTACTTGTGTAAAAAGAAATTTGATTTACAATGCTAGGCATTTACATATAAACCAAAGGTGTGCATTAGCATACCAAATTCCCAAAAATTTTCACAAATAGTTTTAAGTTTGGTAAATTGAGGAGAATATCTACTGTCCGTGCTTGTTTTCAAAATATGATGTTCACAGCTGTTACAGATATAGTCCTTTAATTTACAGATTACATCATGTACATTTGTATGTATTAAAAAGTTATATTTGAGAATCACTATGCCCCAAGAGTTGTCATGGAGATTTTGGAATCCCGTAACTCTGACAAATATTACCGATGTTAAGTGCTATTGAACTTATTTAAGATTTCAACATTGTACCAGATAACTTTTAGAACACTTAGGTAAAATACCCATAGCTTTCCAAATGCAGTTGGTATTTTTACCTTCAAAATTTCTGTTAAGCGGGTAGTTTGCCATTCTGTTGCTAAATTGTGGTTTCCATAGACAAAGTGATGATCTGTTTTATATGTTGAACAAACTTTTTTTCACCAATCTTTTTATTATGCCCCCGGCCTGAAAGGTCTGTCGGGGGCATCAAGAGTTTGGATCGTTTGTCTGTCCTTAATTCCCTCCCACCCATAAGTTCGTCCCACTTACTGTTGTCTATCTTTCCATAATTATGTTCTGCTTACAAATTCAAGTTTAAAAATTTGTTGTGACCAGGGGCATTTGTGTTTCACAAACACATCTTGTTGAATATGTTTTTATGCCTCCGTCCTGAATGGTTCACCTGAGGTATCTGGTGTTTGGATCGTCTGTCTGTTTGTCTGTCTCTGTCTGTCCGTAATTCCGCCCTGCTTACATATAAAGTGCAATATTTAAAGTTTGGATTGTGATACAATAACCAATAACTTAGACTGCAAGTTCATCTTAGGGTTGCTTACACTTCACTGACACCACATGCCCCTGGGAGTGGGGTGTGGTTAAATTATAGGACATTGCAACATTTCAAGTTTGAATTGTGATACAGTAACCAAACATGGACTGTTAAGTTCATCTGAGGGTTGCTTACACTTCACTGACATCACATGCCCCTGGGAGTGGGGTGTGGTTAAATTATAGGACATTGCAACATTTCAAGTTTGAATTGTGATATAGTAACCAAACATGGACTGTTAAGTTCATCTGAGGGTTGCTTACACTTCACTGACATCACATGCCCCTGGGGGTGCACTTTGTCAGGGGCTATTAGACCCGTTTTGAAAAAGGGTCCAGTACCCTTTCAACTGGGAATTTTACGTCACAATGGGCTAAATTTAGTGTATTTATTATGGTAATTTTACTAATGAAATTAAAATAAAGATACCAAACATATGCTTTATTTAACTTTTTATTAAACTGACAGCATATATTTAATCAGAAGAGATGAAAGTATTAATTCAGCCGATTTTATTTTTGTCTGTAAGACTATATGAACATAATTTGGAAATCTTTGCTAAAAATTGGGGAAAATATAGCTGATTTTGCATTTGGAATGGGTCATTTACCTGACCAACATGTTGATGATATTAATCCCTGTTTGCTGACATCATATGCCCCTGAGGGTGGGGGAGGGTCATTTTATTTGCCAGCATAGTAATTTGTTGGGACTGGGGGCATATGTGTTTCAAAAGCACATCTTGTTATATATGTATGTTTCAATATGAAAAAAAAAAAATGCCTATATAAAGATATTCCATTACATCAAGATTTACACATGTGCAAACTATTTGTCCCAATTTGACACAAATTCATATTAAAATTCCCAACTCTGTGTTAATTGCTTTTCTCCAAAACTGGCAGAAAAAATGTCTGGTATCTATGTTCTGTTTCTTCATTTGGATGCCAGTATTACTATAAGATTTATTTACAAAAATTAAAGAACCATAACTCTATTGAGTATATAATCTTAAAATGATGACTCATAAAGTTGGTGTAATTTTTGCCCAATTCTTGCTCATTCCAGTTATGTCAGTTGCTGATTTAATCTTCCTGAATATTTATATAATCTTCAATATTCAAACTCATTTGGTGAAAGTATATAATGGATCATATCTACTTAATACACATACATTGAAGGGGATTATTAAAAGTTCCACAGAATTTTAAGAAATTTGATTTATAATTAATTTTGTTTATCAATAAAATTCTAATATACTGAAAAATATAAATCAGCATTATTTTAAAAATATTTTGCCAAGATAAGATGAATTGGGATGAAAATTGCTTCAGAGTATAATATTCTTTGTAATCTTAATATAAAACCAAAATTCTGAATTGAACATATTTATAGAGTTCAGGTTGTTGAGACTTTGCACAACTCATCAAGCCATTGCCATAATCATAGATTTGTTCAAAATAAAAATTTTGACTTTGTCATCCATCAGTCTTTTGTAAATAAGTACATACACACACACACACACACACACACACACACACACACACACACACACACACACACACACACACACACACACACACACACACACAATATTTCTTGTCTCTCTTACATTGCACACTTTATTACCAAACTGTACACTGAAGGAATTCACATGTGTGGTTGAAAAACAATGAAAAAAAAAACAAAGAAAATGGGAACAGTTTTATAACTCAAGCATACTTTCATACTTTTATTATTTTATAATCTCATACAGACTTAGTTCATATATCAGTTATAGTTTCTTTATTGATAAACTAGATGTAAGCTAGCTAAATACTTTAAAGAGATAAAGAGATAGATAGAGAGAGAGAGAATAGGAATTATATCCTGAAAATGAAATATTTGAATACATGTATTTACTTATTAAAAGGAAAATGTTGAATATTTCTAGAAAATTAAGTTTGTTTAACAAATTCATTGTATAATAACTAAAATGATATTTTTCATTTGATCTACCACCTAAATCAATTTCCTTTTTGTGCCCCTTTATTCACCGTGCAATATATCTGTCATTTTGTTTGCAATTACCATCATCTGTTATTTATTTACATTCAGTGATTTATTCCCCCACTGGTTACCCCTCAAACCGACCCTACAAGCTTTCCAGTGATAAAGAATACTACCTGAATGGCAGTTATTGATCTGAACTTTCCATGTTATACTTTATACATTTAAAGAGCTTTGCAACCCTGATTGTGTTTTATTATTGTATCAAGTAACATATTTGATGTAATTATATATTTTGTGGTGTGCAAAATAACATTTTCAATGCAAACGAGTGTATAATAGAAAGTTAAAGGACTGTGGTTTAATGTTGTGTGGGACATTTATTTTGAATATCTGGGATTTTGAATTTCAAGCTTGACTTCCTGCTAAGCTCAGAATCATATATGTGTTATTTTATTTTTTCTGTTTAAATGTGGAACATCTTGTTCATTGGTGGCATTTAATGTGCCAAGTCATGGTCATCTGTGTGTTTCGAATACAAACATAAATTTATAATGATATTCACAGGAACATTTTGAATTAATGTAAAATCTTGAATCAGAAGGATATATATACCAACAGTGCTTTAAACACAAGTTTTAGTTATGATTGATTGGATTAAGTTCATTTTGACTTGATATTACACACAAAATTAACAATGTCCAGACATCGTGGACAGAAAAAGGAACCGTATTTCTATGATCCCCACATACCCAGGTAAGATTTGTAAATGACTGTATGATTATTTTACCTGTTGTGTAAAATGAATTTTGACACATGGTTAACTGAACGGGTATCAACCGTTGAATTCAAAAATATAAATGGTTTGACATTGTGTAGTTAATGGTTGTTTATAAATTCAAGGTGAATGCCGGTGCATGCCATTAATGCAGAAATTTAAAGGGACCATCTGTAAAAAATTCAGACAGTAATGTCTGCCTGTGGCTAATATTACGTAATTCCAATTTTATTTGTTTAGATACAACAGTTTTTCACTAAATCTGTGGCAAGATTACTCTACACTTGTACTTTTAAGTTATAATTTAAACAAATATGTAACTCCTTCCAGTTTTGTGAATCTTGAGATAGTCCCTTCATTGTGTCATTTAGCTATAGGTGATGTCCTTTTAGTTTAAATCACTTACTTTATGTCTGTGTATGCGGTGGATATCAGAGATTTCGTAAAGACATTTTGCTCCTGTGATTGGTAAAGCACAATTGATGATTTAAAATAGGGTTATGGTGACATATTTATTCCTCACTGTCTACATACATGTCTCACTTTTGTATCTTCCAGATAATTTGATTCGAGAAAATATATCTGATATATTGTGTAAAAGACCTAGGATAATAAGATTCCCTTACCCATTATCTTTATTTTGTATCCTACATAAGCAGTTAAGTAATTATTTTATGTATGGAGGAAGATGTTAGAGATACTATATGCTCTATGCTTGTTTAATTAAATTGATTTTTCTGTTATAATGTGGAAATTATTGATTTTTGTCTAGCTGCAGTGGTATTTAGAAAGACTGTTAAATTATCTAGAGTATAACAATAGTGTACATCAGAGATCTGTCAGAAATATGTATGTGTGTTTGTGGTGTATGAGTTTGGGTAGGGATGTGTATGGGAGGATAGGGATATGTGTTTTGTATGTGTGTGCGTCTATGTGTTGTGTGTGTGACAGTAGTGTTTGTGTGATATGGTTGTGGTGTGTGTTTGCTATATGTTTGTGTATTTCATTTATTGTTTCAGAAACCCCCCCCTCTCTCTCTCTCTCTCTCTCTCTCTCTCTCTCTCTCTCTCTCTCTCTCTCTCTCTCTCTCTCTCTGTGTACATGAATTACAAATTTTAGGATTAGATGACATCTTTAATCTTGTCAATGTTTATTTGTTAGTTGATTTATGGTATTAGTTCATAACAGAGAAATCAAATTAGCAAATGTGTAAAAACATCAGTGTGTATGACAGACAGTTGTCTTTAGTTGTATCAAGATGCAACCTGAAACAAAAGCTATGAAATTGGTGCTGTTATTACACTCTATAAATCTTCCACACAAAATTTATAATAAAACAACATGTTATCACCGCCTTACAGGTAGGCTAATGAAATAATTGATATCAAAATGTTATAGTAGAAATATGTACCTGTCTTAAATCTGTCATAATGCGTCTGTCTAATTGTGTCATGATTGATGATGGAGAAAGAGAGTTGTGTATTGATTTTGTTTGTTTGTTGAATGCTTGTTGATTGTTGTTCAACGTCCCACTCAAGAATCTTTCACTTGTATGGAGACGTCACCAAATGCTGGTGAAGGACTTTAAATTTTTGCCCATGATCAGCACTTACGGCCATTGAGCAATGAGGGTTCTTTAACGTGCTGGCACCTACTGTGACACTGGACCTTGGTTTTTACTGTCTCTGTCCAAACCAACCTGCTGCCGGCTGAACTAGAACTCACGATCAAGAGTCGAGTGCCCTACCAACTGAGCCAGGCCAGCTCTGTTGTATATTGGTAAATAAGGGTTAAAATCAACAGCAATTAATTAGAACAAGGTTTGTGTGCAGGCCAGACTTCACTCACATTTCTCATTTCT
Source organism: Atrina japonica (assembly GCA_030159075.1). NCBI lineage: Eukaryota > Metazoa > Mollusca > Bivalvia > Pterioida > Pinnidae > Atrina > Atrina japonica. The sequence goes on along the minus strand of BROG01000472.1, from coordinate 90,194 downwards.
GATGGACTGATAAATATATAAACCCTGTTCATCTGTGAAATAAATAAATAAATTGAAATACATAGAAATTTAGTTACAATTTAAAAGATTTGATCAGTTATAATTTTGCTTGTGTCAAAAAATGTTTAACTTTGTGTTGATTTTGTTTGTTTGTTGTTTTTTTTTTTTTTACATGTTATTACAGCTTATAGATATCCAGGTCAGATTTAAATGTGATACATGTTAAATGTAAATTACCATGTACATTCATTTGACTTGAAATCAGACACTTATGTCTGACATTTCACGATGTACTTAACTTTCAATTGTAGGAATACTTATTTAGTTGTGGTGTGAGATGTTAAGACTCAAGTTTCCATATTTGTGCCCTACAGACTTCCTGTAGTTGTACACTTAGATCACCACTGCTTGGGGTTTTGTACCAATGTAAAGGACCCTCACAGTATTTGCCTTATTCCATAGCTTGGGTAAAATGTTACCCATAGCTGGTGATGTATTTATATATTCTTTGCATAAAACAATTTAAGAAAACACTGCCCCTGTGGATTTGCACCATAATTACAGAACCTAATTTTAGTCTAGTCTTAAACACACAGGTGTAACTTCTGACAATATTTTAGCTGATGGTCTGTAAAAACATTGTCATTCATTATTCTTAGAAATTTATGTCTGAATTGTGACCATCCAGTTTGTTGAACTTCTGTGCTGTGTGACTATATATCAGCAAGACCTGTTCAGAGACCATTGTAAAGCAAAACCAAAGCTGTAGTCTTAAGAGGGCCCAAAAATTGACCAATGCTTTAAATGTGCACTTGATATTTCATAAGTTTTACAATAGGAAAGTCTAAAGTATTCTTATGGTTTTCTCATAGTGTCATGATAGCACAACAGTCCAGCAAAAAATCTATTATGGTTAAATTTATCATTCAGATCTGATGATGATAAGTCTGTAGATATGAATTGCAACAGAAGCCAAATGCACCCTGTACCTCCCACACCTTTGTTACACATGTTCACACATGTTCTTTTTGTTCTTTTAACATGATGGGTTGAAGAAGAGTCTGTTCTCTTGATATTAATAGATAAACATATCTTTGATGTTGGATTCAGCTCACATTTTTTGTCACACTCACACACACGCATTTATTCTAGTAAGATTTCAACTTTAGAAAAGTCCATTCTCTGGTAGTTTTAGATAAATGTAATTAACATTTCTTTGATGTTTTGTTTCAGCTGTTTTGTGAATTAGAGGGTATCGTGTACCAGTTTCTATTTATAGCAGCAGGAGATTTGCAGTATCAACTTATCCTACTTATATTTAACTCTTGAACATTCCTTTGACTTTTCCAGTCTAGAATGCCTCTTATGTTTATACTTATGTTCCTGATAGTGTATTATTATACACAGAGAGGGCAGCACATGTAAAATGTCAGTTGGTGTGTACATATCTATAGCTAATTGAGCAAGTAATGTGATTGGAAGTTGATAGAAACATTAAGTGGATGTGGATTCTATTCTATTTTTCTGGTTTTGAGATTACAAGAGAGATTAATGATAAGTTTTGGATTTAGAACAAAGACAAGGAGAAAAAGGACTCGTACATATATGTAGGGTGCTATTTTTGATGTTTTCCTGTTGTGAATGAGACTAACCTTTGAGGTCAGGAAGTTTACATGTAACGGATGTGCACACATTATGCCTGTTTCATTCAGTTTGTAACTTCATAATCTATATGAAGCTAATTTTTCCTAAATGTTACTATCCACTTTCTGTGATAAAAAAGCAGAATAGATTGATTATCTGTACTATGCTGCAAGTCTTTTATTGGAACCTATTTATCAGTGTTTAATATTTGATGGTGAAAGTAGAAGAAGCGTGCGGAGTTGTTGTTGAAGACGTTAAATCAATTTGTTTACACCCTCCTAGTGAATGTACATAGGCAGAAAACAGGTTCATATACAAACTGGAAGTGGCATATCAGTGTTGTGTGATGGTGTTGACCGAACTAGGCTTATATCTATGAACCCTCCATTTCAGTAGTGAAAATGACAATTCCCATGAAAGAAGTGATAAGGTAAGATTATGACGTCATGGTAACTGTACTTCATTTTAGTTTCTCAAGTGTTTTTGTACAGGACTGAAGTGTTTGTAAGTTTTTTAGATGTTTAGAGGGGGGCAGCATGCATGTTATATCTATATCAAATATATTTGTAGAGTTTTTACACACCATGTCACTGCTGCATTTTTTTTTCAATTAGTAATGGAGGAGCAATTATTCTGTTTTACGTAGGAACTATGCTTAAATTATTTGTTTATCTTAAAGATATTTTATACTTTTATAAAAAAAAGAATAATTCATATCCTGTGTGTGCATGCAAGTTTGCAATCATATCAAGGTTGTAGGAATGTTGTGGATACCCTGGGACTTTTTTTTTTCAAACTTGAAATAGTTACATTATTTTGTCAGAGGAATATGCCATGTTGATTTTCAGAAATAAAGTTCAAGGTCATTTGATCTGTCCATAGAATTTTTACAAACACTTAAGGCAGTGTACACTGGAAATCTTTAGAATTCCTATATACAAACATGTATGTATGTGACCATTGTAAACTTTACACATATGCCTGGTCTACACAATGCTACAAATCAATTGTTTTATGGGAATGCTTGTACATCATTGTTGATCTAATGTCTTAACATATATTTCTTAAATAGAATGGTTAACCCATCCATTACAGATACAATATATTGTATATAGCCCTAATAGTCTTTACTCTCTGTCATTTACCCCCCTCTCCCCCCCACCACACACAACAGATAGAATAGCATGTAAATAATGTATATAGCCCCAATAGTCCTTACTCTCTGTCATTTAACACCTCCACTAGAGACACAATAGCATGGATATAGCCCATCAGTCCTTCCTCACTGTCATTTAACACCTCCACTAGAGACACAATAGCATGGATATAGCCCATCAGTCCTTCCTCACTGTCATCTAACCCCTCCACTACAGATAGAATAGCATGGATATAGCCCATCAGTCCTTCCTCACTGTCATTTAACACCTCCACTACAGATAGAATAGCATGGATATAGCCCATCAGTCCTTCCTCACTGTCATTTAACCCCTCCACTACAGATAGAATAGCATGGATATAGCCCCAATAGTCCTTCCTCTCTGTCTTTTAACCCCTCCACTACAGATACAATAGCATGTATATAGCCCAGCAGTCCTTCATCTCTGTCTTTTAACAGCTCCACCAGAGACACAATAGCATGGATTTAGCTTAGCAGTCCTTCCTCTCTATCATTTTACCCCTCCACTACAGTTACAATATAGTTTAACCCCTCCCCCCATACATTACACCCATTATAACACCACACCTGCATAACGCCATGTCTTGAAGAAAAAAAATTCCTCCCTTATAATTCCCCCACTATACAGCCAAAACCCTCATACATCCATCCACCGCCTATTCTCTGGTGCAAATGGTCATTTACACATGTTAAAACCCTTGACCATAGTGCCGGACCTGGTGTACAAACAGGTGTGACAGTGTTCTCAATCGGTTTTGTGATAAGGGGGAAAAATATGAAATAGGGGAAACAGAATTGATATTTTAGTACACTTCAAGTAAAACAAAAAATCTCATAGCTGGCAAATTCTTTACAATAGGTGGTTGATTTTGCCTGCTGCTGCCTCTTATTGAGAACACTGAGTAAAACTGTTAGCCGAAGGTTGCTTGTTTACTGCATGCTACAACTGCAAAGGGAGATAAGGCGAACATCACGTCATAAATTGGTATCCAGTTGTATGAATAAAGTGAATGGTCAGATGGGCACCAGCTTACGAATATAACAATTTTCAAATCTCACTTCTGTGAAAGTTGAAAAATATTTACACCTTTTGTGTTTACGCAGCAATTATCACACGTCAAGAAATAATTATGAGTAGTGGGATTTATAAAGCTAAAGATTTTGTATTACTGGCCTGTCAAAGAGTTATTTAAACAAAAAACAAAAACAAAGATGAATGTAAACATTAGAAATATTTCTGGATTAATGATAGAAACAGGTCTAGATTTTCCGGCTGTCAAACATGTATATATTTTGGACGGTTTAATTTTGGCAATTTTAACAGCAGTGTTCCCACTGCTTTTTTCAGAACAGGCGTTTTTGTACCCTATAGGTGGAAAAAAAATGGGTACAAGGATATAAATCAAGGGTACACATACATGAAATTAAATCAAAAGCAAAAAACAAGTTTTATTTTACTCATCTCAACCCCCATTTTAATTGACACAAATGTCTGTGGATCTGATGTAGATACATGTCTAAATGAACTGTGATATCACTTGTGGATAATGCACTTTGTTCAACATCAGTTGACAACTAATGGACTTTTGTGTTATGATAGCATTGGGATTCAAGAGTATTTAGATACTGTGTAAAAATTGCATAATCAAAACCTGTATAGATTTCAAATCATTCTTTATATTGGCACCTCACTGTGAAGTTGAAGTTGTCAGTAAGGACACTGCAAGCTGTGTTCATTGGAATGTGACCTTCACAAATGATGAGATTTATGTGGGAGTCTAGTCTTGGGGGAAAGTGTTATATAGACAAATGCACTCAATTTTTAGGATTGTTTTATAGACACTGACACTGTTTACTAAGTAAGGATATGACACTGGCTTAGCAGTAGTGTTACCATCATAATGACAATATGAATGATAATGTGATAGGCATCCTCTACACATAAATGCACATGATGTGTTTTGTTTTTGTGATAGTTTTGTAATGAAACTCTGTGATTCACGCAGGTTTTGTGTGTCACGGAACACTGAACAGGGTGGTCAAATTGCCCAAACTTAAACAACAGATAAAATATCCGAATTTACTGCAGTGAGTTGTAAACAAGATATGATATACTGCAGGGATTAAAGACATGAAAATTGCCAAACCCATTATACTGCCTAAAATTAAGGATAACAAAAGGTGGCGGTATATTGGGGGTGAATGATGTATATATGTCACTTTCATTTAGTTGGGATCAAAACCAAGATGGCTGACTTCGAATTTACTATTTTCAATATCAGTTTTCCTGAGTATAGTGAATACTACATGTACAAACTATCTCTTATTGGAGCATGAAAGAGAACTTCAATCCTCTTAAATCTGATACAATATATACCCGTGTTAAACTGCAAATTTAGGTTGAAAATTTGTGATCCTTGATTTGTCTACTACAATCCATATGCACAAAAAAGAGTTCACATAAGAATGCAGTGTTTTCTTTAAATGATAGATCTTTGTAAAATAAAATAAACACTAAGATTATTAATTTTGTTTTATGAATAATTGTACAGAAGATAAAATCGATAATAAGTTCATTATTTTTAATTTATAACAAAATGTGGAATTCATATGATTATGCAGACTATTAATGAAGATGATTAAATGGAGAGAAATATCAAAGGAAAAAATGTTTGAGAGACACAAGTGAAACATTACATTATTATAAATCTCTCTACATTTGATTAATCTGATTATGTAATCACTTGCATTGGTCATTTAGGTTAGTGTCTCACTGATAAATTTTATGTTATAAATGCTGAGACCTGCATGACAACCAAAGAGATGGATAACATTTTGTGTGTAAGAAAATAATACATGTGATCAACAGATGAGAGTACATTTCTCTGTGTATTCAAGTGTATATTGCACTCACTTGAACAGATCTAATAGGCATTACATAATCAGAGCTATATCATTCCTCACCTGGTTTCAGTACTTTCAGTACTATGATTGTCATTGGAACCATTCACTGAGTATTTGATCGAGTTGTTTTCATTATCAACTAGTATTATTTTAAACTGCCATCACGATTTTGTTTGTTGTTGTTTAACATCCCACAAAAGAATATTTCACTCAGATGGAGTCACCAAATGCCGGTGAAGGGCTTCAAATTTTGGCCTATGCTTGGCACTTATGAACTGCCATCAAGTGAAAATATATCAGTGTTAAAACGATTTGAGCTATCATTGGTGAAAACATTTACATGCCCATTTTATGTAATATTTTATCTCAAATAGATCCCAAAGAGACCATCTGATGGTTAGAATAACAAATGCATGCCTATAATTGGAACAATTTTGCCAAACATAACCCGTAATATCATTATTTTTTCCTACATCACCCTGAGCATTGCAAATTAACTTTCCGTATTACGAAGATTATCAAGCGTCCAATAAGCATGTACTATTTGAAGTTCATATACATGTATATTCTATTCTTGTTACCTTTGTGTTTATTTTCGTACATCAATTACCTGAATCAGGCAAAGTTGGTCTTTTCCATCGTTTCAAAACATTCATTTCTGAAATTCATGTGCCAGGTATATCGGGTGAGCTCTACCCATTTTTAAGTCGTATCTTCGCATTCTCAGCTTTATCATTCTTGACACATATGAACTGCCAAACTCTACTGGACATAGCGGCACGATCGTAAAATATGAGGTACGCGTAGTTTTCAGTTTGGGCAGTGTCAGAATTCTTTTTATTCATATATTCATCCGATTTGCTTTAGGTTTTTAAAATAGGGTTGAAAAGCATATATTTTACATAATACATGTACTTTCAATAACATTCATGTCCTGTATTTTGTAAAATAAATACATGTATAAAGCTTAAAGAAATAAGCCAACTTTAACATACGCCAATTGTGTCAAGGGTGAGATTGCTGATAGACCGAGCGCATAATGGACAGAGATCCCCCTGACCGAATTTGCAAAGCACATTTGATATGGAGAAAGAGTTTACCTGAAAGGTCATTGCATATAGAAATACATCCAGATTTTTAAAAGTATTTTTAAAGTACGGGAAAACTTAAATTATAATAAAACAAATAACTCATAAAAGAATATCCTTTACACTGTTTAACGTGTTTGATAATGTATTTGAACACACATTTATCATATTCTCGTCTACATGTCATGGGACAAAAATCATCATTGTGACAGCTTATATCAGTGTTAAAATTACCCTTTTTGGGAATGTATACATGTATTTATAAACAGAAGTAGACAGATTTGTAGAATATATCAGTATTTAGTGATGTATTTTTTTTATGCTAACTAAATACCCGACAGACATTATACTATTGATGTTTGGGTGTCATATCACAAACTGATAGACATTATATAATTGTTGGATCTGAGGATGTCGGATCAATCCTTGACAGACATTATACCATTGATGTTTAGGTGTCATATCACAGACAATATAAAATTCTTGGATTTCTGGATATCAGATCAATCGGTGACAGACATTATACCATTGATGTTTAGGTGTCATATCACAGACAATATAAAATTCTTGGATTTCTGGATATCAGATCAATCGGTGACAGACATTATACCATTGATGTTTGGGTGTCATATTACAGACATTATAAAATTCTTGGATTTCTGGATATCAGATCAATCGGTGACAGACATTATACCATTGATGTTTGGGTGTCATATTACAGATATTATAAAATTCTTGGATTTCTGGATGTCAAATCAATCCATGACAGACTTTATACCATCATTGAGTTACCTGTTTGATAGTGGTTGTTGAGTCATCTGTACCAATTGCTCTGAGGATTTCTTCCTCACCTATTTTATTTGAATTTGACTGTGGACTCATGGCAGGTGTAATTGGTCAACAAGGGATTCTTACTCATCTACGGCACCAGATCCCACCTCTAGATATCCAGAGGTTGGTGTTTGTCCAATATCACCAGATTTGTTTATGTATTATTGACATCCTGTAGATTAATAGTTTGGTATCTGAGATTTTATGTATTACAAGCAAAATCTGTTCCATATAAGATACAGTAGTAAAACAGTTCTGCTTCACATTTCATATGCTGTAAATAAATGTCATAGGTTATCATTATTAAATGATATCCACTGAAAAACATTTTGTGTTTAATCTATTACTGGTATATAAGGATTAACAATGTACATGTATTTGAAAGTTCAGGAAGTGACAATCCTTTACTGTGCATGTGAATATATTATTCAGGAAATGGTGATATATATATACTCTCTCTCTCTCTCGATCTCGATCTCGATCTCGATCTCGAAATGTAAATTATATTCATACAACTTAAAATCAGAAACTTTTGTCAGTCTTGGCGTGAAATATTAAGATTCAAGTTTTCATATTCATGTGGTACATACTTCCTGTAGTTATAGTTGTGAGAGTTCAAATTTGGGCAGTGAATCATTTAACATTCTAGAGTTATGCTCCTTTATAACTTGGAAAATTTCAGTTTTTTGCTCTAAGTTTGCCTCAACCATATTTTATGAAACTTTTACAAAAGGCTAAGAACCACAACATGTAGGCAGAGTTTGAATTGGGGTTGTGAGCCTGCTCTAGAGTTATGCCCCTTTATAGCTAATTTCTCCATTTGCGCTCATGTCAAGTGCTTTTAAAAATTATTTATCAAATGTTTTGTAACCCAGCTTAAGCAGGAAGCATTTGTGTTCTCAGTGACACTCTCTATTATGTTTTATAATTGTGTTTTAGGCCACAACAATTTTTCAGTTACATGGTGGTGACCATTTGTACCCTGGAAGAGTCCTCAAGTTAACTGGCTCTAATTTTGTGAAATGTTGTCAAAATTTGTGCACTTTACCTACAGATGATATCTCTTTGTAGATGAAAAATTCTTGTTTGGAGGTAAAACAAACAATAAAAGAAAGTTAAAATAAGATGGCTTTACTGATGATGTTATATCTTAAAGGCAGTTTGCTGAAATTACCATGTGTTTATGCAACAGTGTGTTTACAAATGCACCTACAAGATTTTACAAAGCAGTTCTATTTCTAGCCTTGACATGTTTAAGGACTATGTATGATTATGTGGTATATAAATATGGTAAAAATGTGTTTTCCTTTGGATTTACTGTGTAAGAAAATTGCTCAGCAGTTGTAAATTTTTGTGTTTTTTCATAGAAGCTACATGATGTCATGCTGTGTTTTAATTTACAATGCCAGTATAATATTTTGTCTCTCCCTCTAACCAATACTTACCCCCTGTTGACATGGGAAGACATTGTTTTTGCCATGGTTGTCTGACCATGTTACAATATTGTCCTGTCTAGAACTACACATAGAATGCACTCAAACTTTGATATGTTATTTATCATGACCTACAGCTCTCACGACCTTGACCCACAGTCATATCTGCAAGGTGAAGGTCACAGTGCATCCATGGACAATAATATTTATGATTTAAAATGGTAAGCGAGGGGGAAATCATCTAGTTTTGTAATGACACTAGACATGTGTGTAGGTAAATGTGTTATGTTGTCTGTTAATCTTCAGCTTTATCCCTGTCTGAGGCATAACTTGGTCAGTTCCTCACCTAGGTTCACCATATTGGATACAAACAATAGATATTTATTTAAAGTTGTTGTGCTTCTTCCAGGATTATTAATTAAGCCGTCAAGGAACTGTAATTCTTTAAGTTTTGTCTTTTTAGCTCCCCTGAACAGAAGAGTTATTGCTGTCACTGCTTCTTCATCGGCATCAGCCTTTTTCTGTGTTAAGCTTTCTGTTTCAGTCCTTTGTGGGCAAAGTATTGCAGCTACAGCCATGAAACATCATATGCACATTGTCTTGGGTCATTCCTTTACAATTCAGAGATGCTGGTTGCTGTTGCTTAATTTTGACCCAAAGTTTCAGCTTCCTGGACTTACTCATTTACTATATGAATAGAACCGCTTTAAGCTTTTTGATTCAGTCCATTGTGGGCTAAGTATAATGTAATGGGATGCTAGTTGCAGGCAAGCTTTATGGTCTGCCTTCGCAACCAAATATTTTGTTATTATTCACATCATTTAATACCATTTAACTATCATAGAACAGTTACAAAATGTATAGTTACATTTCCCAATGATCTTACATTAGACTCTTGAATGACAACTTAGTTTACCCTGATATGATGTTAACACTGTCCTGATATGATGATAACATTGTCCTAGTATGATGTTAACACTGTCATGATATGATGCTAACATTATACTGATTTTATGGTTATGATCTTATAGCTACATTAGATTGTTATATGACACCTTAGTTTATCCTGATATTAGATGTGTCTAGCAATGATGCTAACACTGTCCTGATATGATGCTAACATTGTCATGGTATGATGCTAACAATGTCCTTATATGATGCTAACACTGTTCTGATATGATGCTAACACTGTCCTTGTGTGATGCTAATGCTGTCCAAGTATGATGCTCTCATTGTCCTGGTGTGATGCTAACACTGTCCTTGTGTGATGCTAATGTTGTCCAAGTATGATGCTCTCATTGTCCTGGTATGATGCTAACACTGTCCTGGTATGATGCTAACACTGTCCTGGTATGATGCTAACACTGTCCTGGTATGATGCTAATACTGTACTGAAATGATGCTAACACTGTCTTGATTAGGGGTGGGACAGTTCAGGATTTTTTCGGTTCCGTTTTTTCTGTTTCCGTTCTCGTTTTTTTCGGTTTGGTTCATCTAACAACTGACTCTTGGCCTCCAAGTGCAACTACAGAAGTATAAACACATTCTAAAGTGAATGTCAGTTGAATGGCACATATTTTTTAACCCAAATATGAGACCCTGTGGTGCAACACAGCAGTATGTGGGTTCTAGTTCATATCTCTAGCCTACCTTACGCTATATTGTGAAATAATATATTTTTAAGATAGATCTGTGCATGGCACAGTAGTATTTCTAACAACCTACTAATCAGTGATACAGAAATACATTGTAATTTGCTTATATGGAACACTTATGTTTAAAATATTCTATCCATTTTCATTGTAAGAGAGATATTCTGTATTGCTATGTTTAATTCACTAAAAAATTTTACTCTTGACATCTTGTTTAATCCTTACTTCTTTGGAATTACATTTTGGAAAAAAATATTTACGACAGGGTATAGAATACCACAGGCTGAGGTTAATGGATCAAATATAAAGAACTTGGTCTTTCTGCCATAGAGTAACTCCATAGGTGTGTAGACACTACAGAGAAAACGCTGCATGTCAAATTGTCATGTTTATTATTTGAAAGACTTGCCTATTCACTGTTGATTATGCATTGCCATATTTGTCATCGGCATCTGGTTGCAGTTGGAAATAATCCCACACGAAAGTAACTTGAATTACTCAAGCCCTTTCTGTTCCCGATCTCCCTTCTTTCAAGAAATGAAGTGATCGTAGTGAGCGAGATATAATGACTGTTTAACAACACCAAAGAATAACTTCATATTATCTGCCATTTGCAATATATACTGTTAGCACTAAACACCTAACAGACACAAAGTTACGAAATAGCTGCAAGGTATTGAGAGGCTGGATATATCATCACATCTACATTCAAATTATATCTGTATTGATCATTTATAGATTATTTTATATTCTGATAAAGAATATTACATTTTTTTAATTAGAAGTGTTGGTATCTGCTTCAAGTAAATATCATGCTGTTTGGGTCATTAGAAGGAACTTATTGAATAATAATTTTTGAACCAAACTGAACCGATATCTGGAATATAAGAATCGAACCAATCGGTTCAAACTCAACGGTTCGGTTCTTTGGTTTTTAACCAAACTGTTGCACCCCTACTCTTGATATGACGCTAACACTGTCCTGATATGATGCTAACACTGTCTTGATATAATGCTAATACTGCCCTGGTATGATGCTATCATTGTCCTGGTATGATGCTATCATTGTCCTGGTATGATGCTATCATTGTCCTGGTATGATGCTATCATTGTCCTGGTATGATGCTAACACTGTCCTGATATGATGCTATCATTGTCCTGGTATGATGCTAACACTGTCCTGGTATGATGCTATCATTGTCCTGGTATGATGCTATCATTGTCCTGGTATGATGCTATCATTGTCCTGGTATGATGCTATCATTGTCCTGGTATGATGCTATCATTGTCCTGGTATGATGCTATCATTGTCCTGGTATGATGCTAACACTGTCCTGATATGATGCTATCATTGTCCTGGTATGATGCTAACACTGTCCTGATATGATGCTATCATTGTCCTGGTATGATGCTAACACTGTCCTGGTATGATGCTAACACTGTCCTGGTATGATGCTATCATTGTCCTGGTATGATGCTATCATTGTCCTGGTATGATGCTAACACTGTCCTGGTATGATGCTAACACTGTCCTGGTATGATGCTATCATTGTCCTGGTATGATGCTATCATTGTCCTGGTGTGATGCTAACACTGTCCTGGTATGATGCTAACACTGTCCTTGTGTGATGCTAACACTGTCCTGATATGATGCTATCATTGTCCTGGTATGATGCTATCATTGTCCTGGTATGATGCTATCATTGTCCTGGTATGATGCTATCATTGTCCTGGTATGATGCTATCATTGTCCTGGTATGATGCTATCATTGTCCTGGTATGATGCTATCATTGTCCTGGTATGATGCTAACACTGTCCTGATATGATGCTATCATTGTCCTGGTATGATGCTAACACTGTCCTGATATGATGCTATCATTGTCCTGGTATGATGCTAACACTGTCCTGGTATGATGCTAACACTGTCCTGGTATGATGCTATCATTGTCCTGGTATGATGCTAACACTGTCCTGGTGTGATGCTAACACTGTCCTGGTATGATGCTAACACTGTCCTTGTGTGATGCTAACACTGTCCTGATATGATGCTATCATTGTCCTGGTATGATGCTAACACTGTCCTGGTATGATGCTAACACTGTCCTGGTATGATGCTAACACTGTCCTGGTATGATGCTAACACTGTCCTGGTATGATGCTATCATTGTCCTGGTATGATGCTAACACTGTCCTGGTATGATGCTAACACTGTCCTGGTATGATGCTAACACTGTCCTGGTATGATGCTAACACTGTCCTGGTATGATGCTAACACTGTCCTGGTATGATGCTAACACTGTCCTGGTATGATGCTATCATTGTCCTGGTATTGAAGCAAAGCAGTTAATTTTTTATAAGATACAGTGGTAAAGTTTTTGTAGTTAATATCGTGGACACCTAATGGCATAATTGCGTTGCATGAGGCTAGAGATAAACTGTTATTTATGTTTTTCTTGTCCACATTGCCTTTTCAACAGGTTAGAAAAAATACTTGACCATGTGTGAAAAGGGGAAAAGGGCGCTTATAGAGACATGAGTGCTTATTGAGCCAAATACAGTATACTAGACATTTGAATTATACGGTATCAGACCTTAGTTTACCCTAATAAACACTAAACACTTGTGATATATACAATTGACTTTTGATACCTCAAAGTCCATGGAACCACCAAAAACCTTCTAGGTTTCAAGAGTTCGAGGTTTCGAGAGTTCTGGAAATTGACATTTTGATCGTTGTAGATTCTTAATACTATAGAAAATAAGGCATGTTCTGGATTTTATATTCGTAATTCGCATGAATCTTGTCATAAACAATCCTCACACTTAGTTTTCAAATATAAAAACATGTAAATGCATTATTTTTATTATGTTTCCAATTAGGATTTAAACTGTTGTGGACATAATTGATACAAAGTTTATAATGTTGCAGTAGCCTAGGTACCGGTTGATCTAAAAGTTAAATGCCATTGGATAACTTTGAGGTTTCCACGTTCAAGCCATCGAGAATTACCTGTATATAGGATATACCATTTACATGTATGTCTTCCTATGACAATTGCAAGGACCTCATTTCCTGTGGAGTTCTGCACTTGACAGACCTTGGAACTTTTGTTCTCTCTCAGTTAATTACATCTAATCTTATAATGTTATTATCCACTGTAATAGTTTGTAGACCAATCTTTGTACATGTGAACTGTTATGAACAATAATCTGCAAAACAGATTACAATTTCTTCCATAACAGTGGAAGTATGTTTCTAACATTATGAGAACTTGATATTGTAGTGATGCAAATAAACTCAATTTGGTTGCTATGGCAACCTATTTGGAAAGTGTAGACAGAGTGAAACAGCTGGGGGAAATCAAAGAGTTTAATTAAGTAATTTTGGAGCTTAGACATCCAACAGCTGTTTAGTATGTGGTTAAAGATGGTTTAAACATGTAAGATGTGTTTAGTACAGGTATTAGTAATACTTACAGGTAAACCTCCAATATCTTTAAACATGTAAGAAATGTTAAGTACAGGTAGTGGTGATACTCACACTTACAGGTAAACCTCCAATATCTTTAAACATGTAAGATATGTTTAGTACAGGTAGCAGTAATACTTACAGGTAAACCTCCAATATCTTTAAACATGTAAGAAATGTTAAGTACAGGTAGTGGTGATACTCACACTTACAGGTAAACCTCCAATATCTTTAAACATGTAAGATATGTTTAGTACAGGTAGCAGTAATACTTACAGGTAAACCTCCAATATATTTAAACATGTAAGAAATGTTAAGTACAGGTAGTGGTGATACTCACACTTACAGGTAAACCTCCAATATCTTTAAGAGAGTCGCCGTGACTCCGCGGTAGAGTGATTGATTCGCAACCAGAGGGTTGTTGGTTTGAGCCTTGACAAAGGTGCCTGGCTTTTCCTGTCCTCTGGATGAGACAGTGAAAATCTAGAGCCTGTGTCACAGTAGTTGTTGCCACATTAAAGAATGGCCATAAGACCAAGATTTTAAGCCATTCACTGGCATTTGGTGACATCTCCATATGAGTGAAAGATTCTTCAATGGGACATTAAACATCAGTACAACAACAACTCCAATATCTTTAAAAATGTAAGATCTGTTTAGTACAGGTAGTAGTGATACTTATAGGTAAACCTCCAATATCTTTATACTTATAAGATGTGAGGCAGAGTAACTTTTTAATTATCTTACAGATTATTCTACTCATATTTTAGCTCACCTGAGCCAAAGGCTTTTGTGAGCTATTGTTTTCACTCCCCGTCCGGCATCCGTCTGTGAACTTTTTCATATTTTCAACTTCTTCTCTGAAACCACTGTAAGGATTTTGACAAAACTTGACAGGAAGCAAGTGCATAAAGTCTTTTACCAAATTATTAGTTTTCAGCTAGATTTGCCAAGGGGTTGATCCAGTCCAGGGCAGAGTAGGTAATAGGTACCCCTCTTTAAAAATCCTCTACTCCAGAACCGCTGCATGAATTGAAAAAACGGATTGTTTCTGAGTGATCTACATGGATGCCCTCTTGGGCCTCTTGTTGGTTATGACGAGCTTAAGCTTCAGGGGGAAAATGTTTTATTCTTCACTGGATACTCAAGTGTTCTCCCCACACCTTTAAAGCACCTCGGTACAAAGGTGCTAAAATTTATGCCACGGTGCTATAATTCATACTGTAGTGCAATATATTTTGACCATGGTGCGATTATTCGTTCAATGAAATATCAATATCGTATATCAACAGTATTTATCCAAGTAGTGTAAAATAATGGTCAGGACGTAACATGACACCATCAAGGAGCTGCAAATTCATAATAAAAATCATATATCAACAGTAGTTTGTCTGTGTGGGGTTACATACATTTATGACCTCTTGATATTCTCGGTATATTTCCAATCCATCTACTATTGGTTCAGATCACTGGTATTTGGAGCTACAGACGGCCAGAGTGACACGTAATTTCTTTGCGAATACTATTTATAAAAATCAGAAACTAAAAATCTATGTATTGTGTAAACTGTTACATAAGATTTACCTCCCGTTATTTTTTACTTCATTAAAAAATAAATAAATATTTGTCAAAACGTAATAATATTACAAAAACGATATCAATTCTAGTAAAATGGAATCAGTTAACTTCATACACCTTTTTTCTTTAACAAAACCCTGTGCATTTCTGAAATTTACATTAGAAATATATTTAAAAGGTTCTAAGAAAGGTATCATTTTAAAATACTGACTTTTTCTCTGCAACATGCACCTTACTATAGATATTGCCTTGCTATGAATAAAGCTCCCAATAGTTAAGAGGTTAGGTTAAGCCTTCCTTTTGAATATTAACAAGTCAAAATGGAATGGCAAGCCTGATTAGCATGCAACCAGTGAGCAAACAATAGGAAATGCCCATTTAATTTTGATAGATTAATATTCAACATCCAAGTATTGTATTAATTTCCATATGTGACCAAAGAATTGCATTGGAACCTGGATTGCTAATAAATCCATGAAGTTACTATAAAGTATATTGCAAAAAAAAAAACAACAATTCAAATGCAGTAGAATGCCTCACAGTAGTAGTTTTTTTTATGAAACATTAAACACTAAATATTTTATTTTACTTTTAATGTTCTTGTGCATACATGTACAAATAATCATGAAATGATAGACAAAATAGAAGATGTAGCATGACTACATGAGACAATGTTACGATGTGGGGCGTGGCCCCATACGTGACTTAATTGTTCATCTGCGTTACCATGGTGCTATCTGAAATTCCTGGGGAAAACACTCCGACTCTCTTATGTACTGTGACAAGTAGGAACAATTACTCTAGTCAGTGTAATTTTCATGTTATGCTTTATTACCTAAAATTCAAACTCATCCAGGTCAGGATAGGGTTCACAAGACTCCACCCCGCCAGGTTATATGGATTTTACTATATTAGCAATATTTGCAGGTAAACCTCCTTATCTTTATACATGTAAGATGTGTTTAATATAGGTAGTAGTAATACCTACAGTTGAACCTTCAATATCTTTATACATGTAAGATGTGTTTAATATAGGTAGTAGTAATACCTACAGTTGAACCTTCAATATCTTTATACATGTAAGATGTGTTTAATATAGGTAGTAGTAATACCTACAGTTGAACCTTCAATATCTTTATACATGTAAGATGTGTTTAATATAGGTAGTAGTAATACCTACAGTTGAACCTTCAATATCTTTATACATGTAAGATGTGTTTAATATAGGTAGTAGTAATACCTACAGGTAAACCTCCTTATCTTTATACATGTAAGATGTGTTTAATATAGGTAGTAGTAATACCTACAGGTGAACCTTCAATATCTTTATACATGTAAGATGTGTTTAATATAGGTAGTAGTAATACCTACAGATGAACCTTCAATATCTTTAAACATGTAAAATATATTTAGTACAGGTAGAAGTAATACTTACAGGTAAACCTCCAATATCTTTATACGTGTAAGATATGTTTAGTACAGGTAGAAGTAATACTTACAGCTAAACCTCCAATATCTTTATACGTGTAAGATATGTTTAGTACAGGTAGAAGTAATACTTACAGCTAAACCTCCAATATCTTTATACGTGTAAGATATGTTTAGTACAGGTAGAAGTAATACTTACAGCTAAACCTCCAATATCTTTATCCATGTAAAATATGTTTAGTACAAGTAGAAGTACTTAATACTTACAGGTAAACCTCCAATATCTTTATACGTGTAAGATATGTTTAGTACAGGTAGAACTAATACTTACAGGTAAACCTCCTATATCTTTATCCATGTAAAATATGTTTAGTACAAGTAGAAGTACTTAATACTTACAGGTAAACCTCCAATATCTTTATACGTGTAAGATATGTTTAGTACAGGTAGAACTAATACTTACAGGTAAACCTCCTATATCTTTATCCATGTAAAATATATTTAGTACAATACTTACAGGTAAATCTCCAATATCTTTATTCATGTAAAATATGTTAGTACAAGTTTGAAGTACTTAATACATACAGGTAAACCTCCAATGTCTTTATACATGTGAGATGTGTTTAATACAGGTACAGTAAAACCTGTCATAACAGACACCTTAATTCAGCTGACATCCTCCAATAACTGACAGTTTGTCTAGGTCCTGATTTACATTGTTATATGAGACTACTAACATCTGTTTTAAATAAACGGACACCTCTCTTACCCCGACAACAGACAAAGTTGTTTACTCCAATATGCATACTTTCAAAATCTTAATCTTGAATTAATGGACAGTCTTCCTATGATCAACTTCCATTGCCACAGGCAGTTTCTCACAAAGCTGTATGTTCCAATTTCTATATTCAGAAACGCTTCTACATTCTGTAATTTTGTGTTTTTGCTTGATAATTACTTCCTTGCATTGCATTGTAACAGTTGATTATAAGAAAGGTTCTGTGAATTATAAGTATGAATGTTTTAGCCATGAATGGTCATCCTTCATTCAGCAGACACCTCTATAACGGAGAATTTGATTAGTTTGTCAACTGGCTGCTAAACACAGGTTTTACTGGAGTAGTAATATTTACAGGTAAACCTCCTTATCTTGATACATGTAAGATGTGTTTAGTACAGGTAGTAGTAATACTTACATATACAGTGTAAATCTCCAATATCTTGATACATGTAAGATGTGTTTAGTACATGTAAATGATACTTACACGTAAATCTCCAATATCTTGATACATGTAAGATGTGTTTAGTAAATGATACTTACACGTAAATCTCCAATATCTTGATACATGTAAGATGTGTTTAGCAGAGTAGTAGCAGAAATTCACTGGTCTTACCAGAAAAACCGGTAAATTTTACAAAAGTCTAGTGAAATCTATCTGATAACTGGTCCAAATGACCAGTAATTTCCCATTTTATTTCAATTGTGTATATATACAGACCAGTAAAAAAAAATTTCTTTCACGAGTGAAATTCCTTTATTCACTGGACTGGTTGACCAGTAATTTCTTTTTATTTCAAAATGTCTAGTACAGGTAGTAGTGATACGTACACATAATCCTCCATTATCTAGATACATGTAAGATGTGTTAAGAACAGGTAGTAGTGATACTTACACATAATCCTCCATTATCTAGATACATGTAAGATGTGTTTAGTACAGGTAGTAGTGATACTTACACATAATCCTCCATTATCTAGATACATGTAAGATGTGTTTAGAACAGGTAGTAGTGATACGTACACATAATCCTCCATTATCTAGATACATGTAAGATGTGTTTAGAACAGGTAGTAGTGATACGTACACATAAACCTCCATTATCTAGATACATGTAAGATGTGTTTAGTACAGGTAGTAGTGATACTTACACATAATCCTCCATTATCTAGATACATGTAAGATGTGTTTAGTACAGGTAGTAGTTATCATGAATTGATGAGTTAAGGAAGCATCGGTTGCTATGGTTACAGATTAAAAGCCTGCAATCTTTCAAAATTTTGAAATTGTCATATTTTGATGAAAAGCAGTATTTATGGTATTTTCATATTATGAATTATATGGTACATGTTATGAAAGTGTCAATTGCCATGGTAACAAAATAAAGGCACCTTGTAGGTTAAAATTGTATAATTTCAGATTTTGATATTGTTAGATTTTATGAAAAACAGTATTCAGGGTTATTTTGGTATTATGAATTCAATAGTAGTTGTTATGGAATTATCAGTTATGGTAACAAAATAAAGACCTGTGATTGATAAAAATTTGTAATTTATTAGATTTTGTTAAAAATTATATATAAAAGTATTTTTGTTTGTCTGTTTGTTGTTGTTTAATGTCAGACTCAAGAATCTTTCACTCATGTGGTGACGTCACCAAATGCCGGTGAAGGGCTTCAAATTTTGTCCTATGAAGGCCATTGAGCAGTGAGGGTTCTATAACGTGCTGACACCTACTGTGACTCAGGATCTTGGTTTTTACTGTCTGATCCGAAGGACAGGAAACCAACCTGTTGCTGGCAGGACTCATACTCATGACCTTACAATCAAGCATGCTACCGACCTTGCCGGGCCGGCTTAAGTATTTTTGTAGTAGCAATTCAATCAGAAACATCAGTTTATATGGTAATCTAATTATGGCCTGTGATTGGTCAACATTAGAATTTGAATGAGCAAACATTTTCAAACTTACCATGTTGTAAAAAACATAAATGTTCATTTTCCAGTTATCCTTTATGAATAATGTTTCAAAGTAACAGGGTTGCAGTATATAATGTAAGCCATATCTACTGAATTATTGTACCATAAATTAAATTTCTATAGCTAGTTACATTGTATGAATACAAAGTCTTTTATATTGTTAAAAGTATTCCCATTTCATTAATTCTTTTTTCTCAAACAAAACATATTTTATTTGAAGCTGGCTATTTCTTGTAGAATTAAGGTGGGATGTGTGTGTTCATACTTTGCATCTCATTGTTTTTGTTGTATAGATATGGTAGGATGTTTGTGTATACACTATGCACCCCATTGTTTTTTTGTAAGTGCAATGACATATCATTTTAATTAATAAAATCATGGAAACTATTGATTGTTAGTTGATAAGATAAAAAAATGTTACCTGTAACATTTTTTGGAATTTGGTATATTTTATCTAGGGGTGTAGGTATGAACCTCATGTTTACTAAATGAATAAAACCTAAGCTAATATCATATCCCCTGCAACATCTGTGGACAAAAACTTCACCCTGAACTGTATCTCATAAAATACATATACTAGGATTAAAGCTTTTATATTTCACCCATATGATCACCCCTTTCAGAGGTGATGCCATGACCTTTGACCTACATTTTAGTATCAGTCATATTTCAGTATCTGAGGTGTGATGCTGCCACCAGCAATCTTTGTTGTCCTGACAAATACTGTTTTGTCATGGCATATATGTAGACCTAAATGCTAACATTATATCAGTATGTAGAGGAAGTTTTGCCAAGTAAGAACATTCTTCCTTTGCTGACATTATATTTCTATCTTTACAGAGAGCCTAGAAAAGTGGTGCTCAAAAAAGGTTCCACAGGATTGGGTTTCAACATTGTGGGTGGAGAAAATGGAGAAGGCATTTTTGTTTCCTTTATTTTGGCTGGTGCCCCCGCAGACTTAAGTGGTGAACTACGCAGAGGCGATCAAATTTTATCTGTAAGTTAAATCTTTTAATGTAAACTTTTACACTGGTAATTATATGTCCAAAAACAAAGGTTAATTAAAAAGCATGAATTTTTTGTGGCATTTCTGATGTCGACTGCGCTGCAAGTGTAGAATTTGTGAAATAGAAGTTTATCATCAGCATTCAAATCATCTTAATTAGTTTTAAGTCTCTCTGTTTATAAATGAGACATTTTTGTGTTGATTTACAATCACAACATTTTATGACATCTTTCTGTAAACTTGAATGTTGCAATCATTGGATTACATTTATTGGATTATTACCAAAACTATATAACTTTCATTTTGCATTTGCATGTAGCAAATTCATATAAAAATCTTTTGCTGACTTTCTGATTCTGTCTGCAATTTTGCTTTAACAGAAAGTCATTAGCTCTACACCTCTATAGTAGTATATACAAAAGATTATATTGGTTTCAGTGTGCTTATTTGATCATGGACAGTGATTCTTGACTTTAATATCATACATCAAGTCTAAAATTATAAAACCACTTATGAGATGGAGTCTAGGTCACTGATTTCACACCTGGGCCTGATTACATAAAACTTGAGTATTACTCAAAACTGAGCAGACCAAGTGTTAGTGCTCCAATATTCCAATTCCCAATTTGCAAATTCCAAGTTTAATGAGTCCAGTTTTTAAATTCTAACTTTCATAAATATTGTAATATAGAGAAATTAACATCACTTTGTCTTTGATAACATTACTTTGTACATAAAAATGGTTGTGTTCCACGATTTGTGTGGATTTTTTTGTCTTTGAATGTTTTTCATTGTTTGATAATCATCTTCTCTGATTGTCTTATCGGTGCATTTCTCCAAATGACAAATAGCAGAACTCTAAATGAAGACATTTTCCTAACTTATAAGCAATACAAAATTCTGTATATTATTTTTGTACAACTAGTTTTTTCTTTCTTTTTTCTACATGTAAGATTTCTAATTTCTTGAAGAACATTCAAAATTATTTAACAGGGATTTCCCACCCTATCATACAGGCCGAAATAAGGCCCCATTCCCAATGCCAAAACAATGCATTTTTTCCCAATTTGCTGTCAAAATTTCCCAACTGATGTCAAATGACAACAAATTTGAAGAGATTCATATATTTTAACATATTTTTGTGTATTTCTAGATTTCCCAATTTCAATAAAATGTTGCTAAAAGTCCCAATTCAAAATGCCCAGGTCCAATTCCCAAAAGAGTATGGAAAATCGCTGTTTAATGTGACATGTTTGTGACTTCTTGTGTTTACATTTTTTTGCCTTGTCAGTAACGGATGTAAGTTGATCAAAGCTTTTTCTTACTGGAAGTACACAAAGGTTCTTTGATCATGTAAAACAAATTTGTCTCAGCTTATGAATAATTAAAAAGCATTTGCCGACAGTTAGTGAAGTAAAGTGACAATTGTAAGTGAATAAAAGATACCAGTGCTGTGCACAGATGTAATAAACATATCCATGTATGTTTATGTATCACATTGAATATCAGCATGATATACTACCGTTATAAAACAAATATAAGACTTGTTTTAGGACTAGTTAATGTAAAAAGAGTTAAGTAAAAAGGTAGATAACTAAGCCTGTACTTGTTTTGTTCTCTCACTGTTTTGAGTTTAGCACATGGATGATTATCATTAACATAATTTGTATTATCTTTATAACAGCTACATATATTTGTTATTATTTCATTCTGTGACTATCAAAGATGAGGAGGGGATATTATTGTGTTTGGTCTGTTTCTGTCTGTCAACTACACAACTTTCCTTTCATTATAACATCTATTCAATATTTTCAAAATCACTGGGGAGAGGGCATATCATTTTTATGGTCAGTTTAGCTGTGTTTATCCTAGTTTTAGACTATCCTATAACTGTAGAAGAAAACGAGATAATGTTTCAGTGATTTAAGAGATTGTTATTGATCATTTTCTAAATAGGTCTTACCCGAATGACAAATATAAAAAATAAAAAAATCAAATACATAAAAAAAATTAAATTTGTCATTGCATCAGGATTGGAAACTTGATGCTGACTAGATATAGAATTTGACCATGCTATGAAGGGATTTGTGTGCTTAAAACATTCTTGTTTCTCACTTTATTAGCTATCACTATCAGACATGCAAATTTGACCAACTGATCATGACAGTAGTAAGCCACACTCAGGGTTTATACAGTACTTATTGTTGACTAAGTGATTTGATTAACGTCAACAACTTGTATAATGCACTTGTGCTTAAGTATCATTTGTCCCATGGTACTTTGCCAAAGGTCAGTGAATGGGTCACCAGACATGTTTATATATATATATATATATATATATATATATATATATATATATATATATATATATATATGTGTGTGTGTATATATATATATATATATATACACATATATATATATGATGTATAGAGTAGATTGATTTACAGCAAGTAAATAGGGTCATTTATTGATAATAACAAATGCATATATATATATATATATATATATATATATATATATATATATATATATATATATATATATATATATATATATATTATTATTATTATTATTATTATTGAACTTTACATGGACTGCACTTATTAATTAGATAGTAATAGTTTTTTTTCTTTTCAAATATTATTCCATATTGCTAGTAGTTTGTACTAAACTTTGTTTCCAGTTTTTCTTATTGAAAAGAAAAAAAAACAACACCAATGGGAATAAGATACGGCACAGTGCACCTAAATTGACCTATGCCAAATGTCTGACATGTGCCTGCCAATGTGCTTTTTTCATTTCATTTGCTTATGGTGTCATAATTATGACACAAATGTTTGATAGGCCATTGATTTGTAATGATGTAACTGGAAAGTGTGCCAAAAGGTGCAATGTCAGGTCTTCATGAAGTATTTTAAAAGTATACAATTTTCAAAACAGTGCAAGGAATGAACATGTAGAATGTAAAAGATAATTGAATGATATGAAATTCTGTGTACAAAAACCAAGTTTAAGGAGTATATTCTGATTGCAGTCAGAAGAAATGATATTGTATTTTAATGAAATCAATTTCTAGATCTAGATAATTATGAGGAAGTTTGTTCTGAAATCATGTTGAATGGACGCCCATGTAGAAATGAATTATTATCAGGCATCTCTGATACAGCAAATGGACATAGCTCATTACACTATATTAGATTTCTCTCCGATACAGCAAATAAATGTAACACCTTATTTCATTATTTCCTTATCATGTTTATTGCAGTCCATTTAAGTTATTTTGTTATGCCCCTCAGATAAGACACAGCCTATATTGTTTTTGGTCAGTCTGGCTGTATGTAACTTTTGGTTTCCAAAGAATTTAACCAAATTTTGTCTGGTGATCTCAAATGTTTCCAATCATAACCAACATTTGACGATATTTTCCAGAGTAAAGTGACTTTAAGATTTTTATAAATGACTTAGTTCCCATCACTTCTTAAACACATCTTGATACACTTGCAGTATCCATTCAGATGTAACTAGAAAATTTGATGTCCTGTTGTTACATTGTGAAAATTGTAATCTTTTTATTACAGGTAAATGAGAAAAATATTCGTCTAGCAACACATGAAGAGGCAGCTGCTTCACTTAAAAGTGCTGGTGACACAGTTGAACTTGTTGTACAGTACAAACCAGAGGGTAAGTAACTAGATTAAACCTCATAGGAAACTAAGAAAAAAGAAATAATTCTAGTTTATCTCTCCAATTATTTTGATCTTGAACTAAATGTTATCTTACCATATGGAATGATATAGTCTTCCTTTTTAATTTTGTGTCTTGATTTTATAACATTTGTGAAACAATAATATGGCACATTCTCTGTACAATGTGAAATCTAGAGAAGCTCAAGTTTGGTCCCACTTAATGTTTTCTGTCTGGGTATGTCAACAAACATTCTTAGAAAGAAAAAAAAACTTTGTGAATATATCTTGTGAAAGTGATGAAGAAACAATGTTGTATGTGTGTATCATCCCTGACTTTGAAACATGATACGGAATATAACTTTTTACATGTTTTAGGCAGAGATTCTTGCTCTTAATACGAAAACCAACATAACCCAAACATAAAGTATAACTCTTCACCATCCTTCTATTTCTATAATCAGTTCTTTTAGAATGTCTCTTTGAAATTCACACAACTTTAGATATACATGTATTTGTTTACCTCTGTCAAACTTCACATTTATGTCTTTCATTTTTCGTTACCCTTATTTTTTTTTAATAAAACTTTACCCGAAACATTGCTATAAACCTGTATGAGATGGGATGAAATATCTGGAGAAAAATATTGCATGTCTAATCATATTTACCTGTTAATGCCTGTTTAGGTGGAGCTCTCATATTGTTGCTTGGAGAAGCTATACTGCCTGAACAATAGTGAGAGCACTATTCTTCTGCCTGAAGCAATGCTAGGAGAACATATTAACCCACCTAAACAGGCATTAATAGATTTAGTTCATCACATGACATAACCCATTACAGGGGTCGAAATTAGCGGTGGTCCGTAAGCCCGAGGCAAGTATTTTTGTGGTCGGGCCAGTAAAATCCGTACAAGCGGCGGCCCGGTTGGCTTGTCAAATTTTGGAAAACACTGCTAAATTAAACCAGCGATATATAAAGCCTAATCGCTGGTTAAACAGTTTTCGGTTTCGATTTGTTTTGAAACTCAGTCGGAACCCTTCTTCTCTTTTGTACAGTAAATGAAGCATTGTATATACCCCCTCTAAAAGATAACTCGAGATCGGCGGCGCGTTTTAACAATCAGTGTAAAGACTTTATATTTTCAAAGCTTTTACCGTATTTTACGGCCTATAGGTCGATATTTTTTTCTCTAAAGCTGTGACCTCGGCCTATTCACCGCACCGACTTATCTTAGAAAAATTAGTGAAATATTTAACTTGTATCTGCAATTCCTCATTCTAACATCGTAATTCAAAAATCTAGGGGCCTACTCCAAACACTCATTTGTATTTACACTTAATAGGACTATTAAATGTGACCTCGTGTGAGCGTAATGCACTGTGTTCATAATAAAGTGACAAAATAATTATATTTCATGTTACAATATCATTGGGATTCAAGTGCGTAATAAAAATACATTGTTTACATTATATTTATACCAGACAGTTTATACTTTTGAATGTTTCCCTTATCTCGGCACCCCACTGTGAAGTTGACGTCTTCATTCAGACTTTCAGGACACTACAAGCTGTGTTCACTGGAACGTGACCTTCAACTGATAAGGATCGCGCGGCAGTCTTTGAAGTTGGGAAAGTTTTGGAAAAAGTGTGACGTAAATTAATTGACACTCAATTGTTTGACAATTGCAGCAGCATGATAATTTAGGTCAATGTATGTAAACAGCATAAAGAATTTAATGATGATTTGACAGGTAACATAATGGCTATGCTTGTATACAAAATCAGTACGCACCAGTAAAATAAGTGATTTTAATTAGGATAAAATGCAACTTCTATGCTTTTTAATTACTCTTATTTAATATTGTACCGTAAAATAGGCCAATCATTCTGATTATTTTAGTAGGTTACGATCGTGTTGGCACCAGTTATTAAACATAAACGATGCATTTTTATGTTCTTCCATTCATGTTTCCATCTCTGCCGACTTCGACCTGTCCTCCACTTCGACCTATCTAATACTTAAACCTGGATTTTTGCCAAAAATCGGCCATTCGACCTATCCCCCATATCGACCTATAGGCCATAAAAAACGGAACTGACATTGAATTGCAAGTCGGTCGACATGTAGAAGTTTCTTGAGGGTGTAAAACCTCAGGAAAAAAAAGCAAAAGTTGACGGATACTGAAAGAAAAGACAGAGGACATGTCTATGAAAAAGAGAAAAGAAATAGAAAATTAATGGAAGGTAGGCTGTAAATGGCTGAATTTCAGTGATGACAAAATGACTTGTACATGGTGCATTGATTATGCAAACAGTGCCAAATTACGAGAGAACAAACAGCAGAAGTCAGGTTTCATATCCGGTTGCACAAATCTGAAATTAGATTCTGTGACTTTACATGAAAAAAGTGGATTTCACAGGAAATCGGCTGCAGCATTCGAAGCAAAACAAAATGACCCAGGCTCCTGTCTGATTTGTTGTGTGTCATATTTCACACTGATGAACTACCAACTTTTGACCCAACAAAAGCCATTAACTTGTGGAATACTGAGGGGATCAGATCAAGGAGACCAAATACTCAACCGTATGGACCCGAGAGGTGTGGAAGAGGAGGAATTTTTAGATGTATGAACTGAATTAGATTCAGATTGTCACCGAGATTTTCTTTTTTATCAAGATTGTCACTGACTTTTTTCTTTGTTATAATTACTTGAATATACTCTGAAGAAGTTGCTACCATTAAAAGTTGTTATTTTTATTATCTTATGTCTTTTTATATGTGGGCCAGTGAAATTTTGGTGGGGCCAGTAGAAATTAAATCCTACTGGCCCGACTGGCTGCCAGGTTTGAAAAGTTAATTTCGACCCCTGCATTATACTATGCTATTTTGCTTGTCCTCTACTGTCCTCTACAATAAAGAAAGTGCTTCAAGTGAATCCATCCAGGATCTTCAGCAGCAATACTATCTATTTTTTAAAAAATGAGGATGTAGATCTACAGATAAAACACTTCACCTTAGTTCTAATTCACAATTTTCAAACTTATTCTATAAAATAAAATTGATATAGATAATTGCACCGATGACATATTGCTTTTCAACCTTTATTATGCATTATTGTAGCTCAGATACTTACATGTATGTAAAAAAATTAATTTGTCACCCTTGTTACGATTTGATATACATTAGTTGTGTTTATAAACATGTGCCAACTTATCTTGGACAAACCACTAAGGAGAATTCATTTTGTGTTGTAAAATAAAGTCCAGAAAGATAACTAATCGAAGGCAGGCTTCTGACCAACACAAAACATCAATGAATATTAATTATTGTAGTTTTCCCACGAAAACTCCAGCATGTATTGACTTTAATATTGGTTCCATGATTGTTCCTACAATAAGGAGCATTTTAAATAATGAAATGTTTTTGTTTACTGGTTTTTGTTCTTTCTGAAAAATCTAGAGGCAGGATCAGTTGCATGGAGGAGCTAGCAACCATGCCAACTGGTCACACCCTCTGTGAATCCACAGTTATAAATGAAATATTGTACTGACATGCTATGTTGTGTGTTACAGAGTACAACAGATTTGAAGCCAAAATACAAGATTTACGAGAACAGATGCTAAATACCAGCACTGGAAGTTTACGCACAACACAAAAAAGAACTTTATATGTTAGGTCTGTATTACATGGATAATGAGGTTATTGACAATTCATTTCATAACTCGTCACAACACACAAACGATAAATAAAAAAAAAGATGTGTAAGTATTAACTTAAACGGCCTAGTTCATGATTGTAATAAGTGTGAATAGTTTCACTCAGTTAAAACTATGAGTTATAAACTATTGTTCTTATGATGATTACGATGATGGATTTGAAAAAAACTGGACAGATAATGTTCTTTCAATTGTGTCCACACATCTTAAGTTACTCATTTCTCACATTTCAAAAAAAGCTTGATAATCTATAAATACTTTGACTTTTAGATGCTGTATTTACAAAGATGAGTTATGACTTTTGTGACAAACCTTAGATCTACACACTGCCTTTGGGTAGTCAGAAAGAGAGGATCTGATTGGTTGTAAGTCACAGTTCCAAATTCTTTGCAAATTGGTTGCAAGTAGTGAGTGGGGTTTTAAGACCTAAGGTTTAGGGGCTTTTGTGAAACGTGTACCAGACTTATATTTTTTCAATGTTTAAGTGTAAAACTTTTCACTAGTCTAGTTCAGACTGTTACTTAAAATACATTTATCAAGTTGATTTTTATTCTTATATTACAGAGCACTATTTGATTATGAACCATTAAAAGATAGTGGATTACCAAGTAAGGGTTTACCATTTAAGTATGGTGACATATTACATGTTACAAATGCCAGTGATGATGAATGGTGGCAGGCGAAGAGGGTTACCCCTGATGGTGAAGAGGAGGGTATGGGCATTATTCCAAGTAAAAAGAGGTAGGTAACTGGATTGGATAGTTACCATGGTAATTATAAGTAAAAAACATGAGTATTTTGATCGTTATTATCACTCTTTTTGCAAGTTTAGAAAAAACATTGCTGTATAGCACAAAGGAAATTAAAGAGAGATCGGCAAGTAAGAACTTATAGGCTTACTGAGTGATTGTGGTGACCTATTTGGATATATTGCTTTTAGGGGTGAGACAGTTCAGGATTTTTTCAGTTCAGTTTTTTTCGGTTTCAGTTCTTGGTTTTTTCAGTTCAGTTCATCTTACAAACCGACTCTTGGACTCAAAGTGCAACCAGTTTTCTTGCGGAAGGTCGGTGGTCTTTACCCGGGTAACCCAGGGTTTCTCCTCCACCAATAAAAACTGGACGCCATCATATGACTGAAAGATTGTTGAGTATGGCGTAAAACAAAAAATCAAATCAAAATCAAAGTGCAACCACAGAAGTATAGAGCCGGCCTGGCTCAGTCGGTAGCGTGCTCAACTCTTGATCCTGTGTTCGAGCCAATCCAGCGGCAGGTTGGTTTTCTGTCTTTCGGATGAGAGAGTAAAAACCAAGGTCCCATGTCACAGTAGATAGCGACACATTAAAGAACCCTCACTGCTCAATGGCCATAACTGCCGAGCATAGGACAAAATATGAAGCCCTTCACCGGCATTTGGTGACATCTCCATATGAGTGAAATATGCTTGAGTGGCACGTTAAACAACAATAAACAAATAAACAAACACAGAAGTGTAAACACAATCTAGAACACATGTTATTGGACTGGCACATATTTCTACCATGCAACAGTCATATGTAGGCCCTAGTTCATATCTCTACCTTACATTTTATTGTGAAATCATATATCTTTAAAATAAACCTGTGCATGTCATTGCAGAAGTTACATTTCTAAGAAGCTATTGAACAATTATACATCAATACAGTGTACATGTAATTTGCTTATATGGAACACTTGCCTCCAAAATATTCTCTCCATTTACATTGTAAGAGAAATTACTGTATTGCTCTGTTTTATTCGCTAGGACACTGCTGGTCTGTGACCAATTCTCGCAAATACCAATTCTTACCAACTATTTTATGGTACGTGTTATTAGAACTAGAAATTAAAGATCCAACAGAATCAAGCGTCATACTTAAACATTTTACTTATTATAGACACAGACGGGAAATTGGCAACTTAGCTTTACGACAAACGCGACAATTTCAGCTTTCCCATCGTAAATTTTCCACATTTAAGTAGTAATATCCAACAGTCACTCACTGGAGTTATTATTTCACAAATGATCCGAAATGCAAGATCAGAAATGCTAGCGCCTGTTCAACATATGAACATTTCATATACAGATGTTAACTACTGACTGACAAATTATTGATACAGGGATATCAAAAACCATGTTTGATGTCAACTTACCACAATTTTTATGGTCAGTATAATAGTCTTGTTTGCGATTACTCTGTTTCACTTGGTGAAATGTTGAGTTGCCTTTTCGTTGTCATTTGCTGAGACATCTGTACCAATTGTGACGAGGATTCCTTACTCACATATTTCATTTGGACTTGACTTTAGACTCCTGGCAGGTGTGACTGGTCGACAGGGGATACTTACTCCTCCATGGCACCTGATCCCACCTCTTGGTTTCCAGAGGTCCGTGTTTGTCCATTTTTGCTGGTTTGTATTTGTGGTCTGGACGTCCTTAAGATTTATACTTTGGTATCTGAGATGTTTTATATTATTTTCTGGTTTGTTGGAGAAATTATATTTTTCTTTTCGTTTGGCAGTCAGAAAAGTGTCTTGTCCAGGAAACACAAAAAAATCTGTGAAAGTATGCATGTGTTTTCATGTCCTACACCAGTTAAAAACAACTGGCGAGAATTAGTACTTGGCGAGAATCGGTCGCTGACCAGTAAAAATTTTTACTTATGATATCTTGTTTATCTTTACATCTGTGGAGTTACATTTCAGAAAAAAATATATTCAGGTGAGGGTATAGAATACCGCAGGGCGAGATCAAGTGTCAAAAACCTGGCCCTTCTGCAGTACAGTAGAGTAAACGCTGTCATGTTTATATTTGAAAGTGTTGCCTACTGACATCCAATTGATTATGTATAGGCTCTATTTTGTAATCAGATTCTGGTTTGAGTTGGAAATAGGAGCTTAATCCCATCCAAAAGTAATTTGAAAAGCCAAGCCCTCTCTGTTTCCATTCCCCCTTCTTTCGAGGAATGAAATAGTGAGTGGATTATAACAACATGAAAGAATTGCTTTATATCCGCTGCCATTTGCAATATATACTGATAGCACTTAAAACCTAACAGGACACAATTTTATGAAATAGCTGCAGGTTATTTACAGACTGGATGTATTATTACATGTACATCAATGCTCAATTCATATTTGTATTTGTATTTTAGCCTAAATAGGATGTCGTTTGGGTCATAAGAAGGACCTTTTAGAATAATAATGTTTTAACCGAACAGAAATCCAGAATATACGAATTGAACC
Organism: Atrina japonica; assembly: GCA_030159075.1. NCBI lineage: Eukaryota > Metazoa > Mollusca > Bivalvia > Pterioida > Pinnidae > Atrina > Atrina japonica. The sequence continues at coordinate 58,565 of BROG01000472.1, read as the reverse complement.
GAAATCCAGAATATACAAACCGCAGATTGTCGTTTTTTAACCGAACCGTCACACCCCTAATTGCTTTGATGTTGGTACATCAGGGAAAAACATATCATTTTTAGCTGCTTAAATTAGTTCAGTCCTTTTCATATTTGATGTGTAGCTTCTTTGAGGAAGAATTAGCAAAACAAGGAATTAGCTGATCCCTGGTTCAGGAATTTTGTAGGCGGAGAAAGTTATAACATCCACTCACCTGGTTAGACGAGTATTTAGGTCATCCCTGAATATTTCTTAATTTTAAGCTTCAGCTTTATGTTTGGAAGATTAAGAAATTATGAATTTTGAGACATGATTTTATTCTGATATTTAACATTAGTATTTTGGATTTCCTCCTATTTACCTTAATTTTTAACTTGATGAATACATTATGTAATACTTGTATGAACGTAAAGGTTTTTATGAGTCTTTCAAAATCTTTGTTTTTATACCTGAAATACATTGGCTGGAATCCTTTTGTTTGCATGTTTAAATGGTGTGGTTTATGCCACATTCAACAATTTTTCTCACTTATATATTGTAGTGGTCTGTTTTTAATGGCAGAGGAGAAAATCTAGATACAATTTAAATTGAAAAAGACACAGACTGGCAAACTTTCTCACAAAATCAGCTTATAATAGGTTCCAGCATACCCTGCTTTGACAAGAGGTTTGGTCAAACCTTTGATGCTCTAACCACTCAGTCACAGAAACCTCTGGCTTGAATCCAAAACATGCTCAACATTTGTTGTTAACATAATCTTCTTGAAAAAAACCCGATCAGGAAGGAAGATGAACACTGTTTTGCAACCCAATGAATTCCATCAGTGTAACATTTGACACAGCAGTCAATGTCTTGGTCTTGTATGAATATCCGTATACATAGGAAGTTGAATGTTACATAAGTGAGAAGTATCCTGTTCCCCTAAGTACACTGTAAATTAACTAGCACTGGTTTGTGTCTTATTCAACTGCATTGTTTTCTTCTTAGTAACATCCAGTCTCAATCTTAAGGACTTTGGGTTTAATTTTAGAACTTTTGATGTAAACGTGGAACCTGTCTTGAAAGTCTGCCCTTTCTGTCATATAAAGCCGATCTCTTATTTTATTTTAAGTTTTATCTATTTGAGAAGTTTTCAGAGTATGGCCATGCAGGTGATTGTATGTTTCATTGGTCTCTCATGACAAGTTTTATTATAGTACATCTTTCAATTATAATTTACACTTTATTGGCTTAGTAGCTCTTTACTGCAGCGTCAATGTTAAATTTTATATCTCTTTTTATACAGAAGACATCATTATGGTTATATTCAAATCGGTATCATTGTTATGTTCATCTTAATCATGTCTTTGTCAGGGTGGACAGAAAAGAGAGGGCAAGGTTAAAAAATGTCAAATTTACTGGAAAAACAAGTGAAAAGGTCAGTATTTGAAAGTGATTATCTGTATTTTGTGTGACACATATGAAAATTTTGTAATGGCTCAGATAAATAACTTGTATTTACTTAGATGAACAGCCTGTGCTTAATTAGACAAACTACTTATAGTGGTTAAGTTGAGCTTCTTTTGGTGGTTCATAGGAACTACTTGTAGTGGCTCAGGAGAAGGCTACTCATATTGGCTCAGATGAACACTGCTCATAATGGCTCATGTGAACTGTTTGCAATGGCCCAGATTAACTACAGTCAAACCTGCCTTAAAGGCCACCTGTTTTCAGCAGCCACTCGACTTTAACAGCCAGTATCTGTTTCCCCCCAATCAATTTCACTATATAAACATACCTAAACTAGTAGCCACCTGTCTAACGTGGCCGCGGGCAGTATTATACAGGACAAAATGCTTTGTCACACTGTTTTCAGCAGCCATTTTTATGATGTTTGATCACATGATCTATTTTTAGAAAACCCGAAAACAAGTTAGCTTTCCAATCTCCCTTAAGTGGCTGATGAAAACAGGTTTGACTGTACTTGTAGTGGCTCATGTGAACTGTTTGCAATGGCTCATAATAACACTGCTTGCAGTGGTTCATGTGAATTGGTTGTAGTGCTCAGATGAACACTACTTGTAGTGGCTTGGCTCAGATGAAACACCCTTGTTATGGCTCATGTGAACTGTTTGTAGTGCTTAGATTAACACTGCTTGTAGTAGCTTGGCTCAGATGAACACTGCTTGTAATGGCTCAGATGAACACTTTATTTTATTTTATCTAAATAAACTGCTTATAGTGGCTCATGAGAATTGCTTGTTGTGGCTCAGATGATTTAAATTAGAATATTAGGATGATTTCATTACACAAGTAAAATTAATGTTTGGTTTAAAACAAATATTCTGATACATACATGTACAGTGGGAAAAAGTTGCCTTGACCTTATTTTTTCTCTGATTAATTGTGTTAGCTTATAAGGTCATTACTTAAAGGGGCATTAGCTGTATTTTTTTGTTGTTGTTGTTTTTTTTTAATTCATTTTTTCCCTTTTAAACTACTTGGATTGATAAATAATAACAAAAAGAGATATACATAGGCCTAAAAATTCTTGAATTCCTATATGTTTTGTGAAAATAGCTTGAGAAACCCAGGTTTGACACTTTTTCATTTTCAATTGAATGGCTCAACCTTACTATTTTTATGAGAACCACACTTGACTTGACCTTATTTTTACAAAGTATATAGGAATATAATATTTTTTGTGCCTGTGTATAGCTCTTATATTTCATTATTCGTCAAGTACAAGTAGAAAAAGTAGGGAAAAAAATGGAAATAATTTTTGTGTAAACACAACTAATATCCCTTAAGATTTGTATATACATGTATGAGTGACTCTGAAATACACTTCTATAATATGTCTCATGTAACATGTGTAATTGCTACAAGATTTATGTGATTTACTTTCCCTTTCTTACATTGTTTTTCTTAGAAAACAAATACAAATTCACTGTTTCTTTTTTGTACTGCTGTTGTTGAAATTTGGTGCATAGTCTTAAAAAGTAATATATATACTGTAGGAGAGGATAGGAGTTTACCAAAGTCATATCTTGTACTGTTTGAAGTACTCTTGTTGTCTGTTAAATTCGGAAAGCAATTCTTAAATTTCAAACTGATAGTAACATATTGTTTATATGTATTACAGTCAAATGGCAATGTACAGCAAGCAACAGCTAATGAAAAGAAAAAGAAGAACTTTTCATTTTCTAAAAAATTCCCATTTATGAAAAGCAAAGACCAAAGTGGAAGTGAGGACATTAGTGCAGATGAACGTAAGTTTAATGTTTATTTGTTCAAAGATTATCAAGTATAGAAATAGTATTTCACCATCAAGACATCTAATCAGTTGAATAGGTTTATATCTTAGAACTTGTTACATCATTGACGTCCGTATTTTACTCTTAAGACATTTGATTAGTTGAATAGGTTTATATCTTAAAACATGTGACATCATTGACATGTGTATTATACACTAAGACATTTGCTTAGTTGAATAGGTTTATATCTTAAAACATGTGACATCATTGATGTGCGTATATTAACACTAAGACATTCTTAGACGTTATGTTTATGAATAGGTTTATATCTTAAAACATGTGACATCATTGATGTGCGTATATTAACACCAAGACATTCTTAGACGTTATGTTTATGTCTTATGTTTTAGATCTTATGACACTATGTTATAGATGATATGTTTTAGATCAGTTGAATCATTTATATCTTAGAACATGTTACATCATTGACGTCCATATTTTACACGTAGACATTTGATCAATTGAATAGGTTTATATCTTAGAGCATGTTACATCACAGACGTCCGTATTTTACACGTAGACATTTGATCATTTGAATAGGTTTATATCTTAGAACATGTCACATTATTGACACGTGTATTTTACACTAAGACAATTTAAAAGTTGAATAGGTTTATATCTCCGAACATGTGACATCATTGGCATTCATATTTTACACTAAGACATTTGATAGCTTATTTGCTTTTGTTATTTGACAGTTCAATTTATTTTGTATATTCCCTTGGAGTGATTAGTTAACACATCTGTAACATTGTATAGCAGTTTATTTTTGGGGGGATTGGATTTATTTTCCACATTTATTGAATAAGAAACTATTTGGAATCATTTTTGGCTTTGGACTTGGCATTTCGAGACTTCAGACATTTCAACCTTGAATGATTTATAAGATTTCCGTAGTTATTTGTTGCCGTCGTTCAGAGATTGTCCTTAAAAGAGCTAATTAGGGTGCACAGAAATATTTGTAAATTTATACTAGCTAGAGGTATAATGTTACAAAACTTGTGAAAAATTCAGACCGTTCTTTATAACAACATGACATCTTTTTTTATACATTTATAAATTGTAGGTGACACATGACTTTTAATAAATTATTCTCTTATTTCATGTCCATAGCGGAAGGTAAACCTTAATATTTTATGTCAGTGTTGCCTTTATTATACATATATATGTTTTTTCAGTTGGCTTTGCTTTGCAAATTCATTTAATATACTACATGTACCTTAGAACATGACATTTATATAACTGATGGTTAAGTTACTAAAGCTTCAGCTATTTTATTTTTGGTTTCATCAAATTCTCCTGGCTTTTTATGTTTTCATTTAACAACATGTAGAAGTAAATGTGTTAGTTTTAAAAGACAAGAGTGACCCAGTTGTATGTGTAGTTTTGTCAGATTTTAATTGTCAACTTGTGTACTGTTATTATAATTCTATGTTTATTATTAATCATGGCTTTGGTTTCATGCTGAATTTTAATATATATTTTTTTAGTATTAATTTTAATTATTATTATTTCTATTTTTCCATCTTTACTTTTTTAGAATTTAATGTAGAGAAATGTCTCTTGTAAGACCACTCGTGTGTGCCATAGAAAAATTGAGAATAGACAGTTTCTATTCCCCTGCCCTCTTGATATAGGATGGAATTTACAGCCATTGGCAGTTTTTTCCCTTACCAAAATGTTTCATTTCCTGAAAATTCAACCGGTTTCCACTATTTGAAGAAAATGTACTTATCTTTATTTATTGAAATTTTGCCTAGTTAGAAGGCTTGGGCACTTTTAGATATAGACAAGAAAAATCTCTGTTGTTACTGTTCATTGGTGAAATCAAATGAGTGTAATTGTGACCATTATTTGGTAGGGATTATGGACTTTTCAATCTTCGTTAGTGACTTAGTTCACAGTAGACATAGTGGTTTTCAACCACATCATGTTTACAGTTTTATTTTGAAAATTATCCTGAGTGGCTCCCTGATTTTTATCTCCAAGACAAGTGGTCTTACAAGAAAGTTACCTCAGCAGTTTCTCTGTAGTTGTAGATTGACTGTAACAGTAGAGTCACATCATTTAAGTTTTTATGTAGCACCATACACATGTATTATGTATCACTTAGAAATAGCTTAGTTTTCTTATAACCAAGAACACTTCTAGAAGTAAGTTAATATAATATGCAACACTTGGGAAGATAAATATCTGGTGTTCATTTATTGATTCTTTGTGGGCAAGCCTTATGCTGTAACTAATTCTATGTAATTTTATACAGAGCTACATGTACTGTGGACAGCACTTAGTAATGAGATGCATAATCATTTTTATTATTGATTTTTTAGGTTAAATTTACAGCTAATTTTTGTTTGCTTCCCCTAACAATATAAGTCCCATTTCTCACAAAAATTTTAGTCTCTTTTATCCAACATTGTGTTGAAGATTACCCAGCACATTTGGAGGGGACCTTTCCTAATATGGGTAGAAAAAATAATTGTAAACAGACAAGAAAAATATGTAAAACAGTTATTCAAACTTGAAAATTTTATTTTTTAACTTCTATTTATTCAAACCAATTTCATAGTATTTTTATTGCAAATTGTGTTTTAACGTTAACATTACATTAATTGATTAAGATCAAAGAAGATACCTCATTATAGAAAAAAAGCAAAAATAATGAAATTGCAAAATGCCTGGAGTGGTAAGAGGGATTCTTGTATGTTGTGACAAGTATGTCACATTGAAGAACCTTAGTGCAATGTCTTTAGTATAGCTTTCACCTGAAGTGAAAACTTAATTTGTATTAACATACAAATCTTTGTAAAAGATTCCTGTTATTCATTTATATAGTATTTTGGCCAAAAATTGAAAACTTTGTTTGCTGTATGTGATCTGACCCACCTAAAAAGCCCAACCCAAAAATTCTCAAGGAATTTTTGTCCAGTTATATTTTTTTTCTTTTAAAATTGACATGTCAAAATTTTAAAGGAAATAAAAAAAATGTTTCGGTCGAGTGATCCGGTTGGGGCACCTGAAACCAGTAAGTTTTAATGATGGCATTGCCTGTGAAGACTTCTGTTGATTTTTAATTTACATCTGTCACTTTAAAGATGGATGAAGTTTGTGAAGATTCTCATAAACACTTGATAGTTTTGCTATGCTGTATGTCTGTTACGTGTTAAAGGCTCCCTGTGAGGTCTAGTTGTGCACTTTCAGAGAAATTGGATTCCAACATGGCTGACAGGTGGCCATCTTGGATTTTGACAATGGAAGTATGTATTTCTCAGAATGTACTGAAGGAATCTTTTCGAAATTGATTATGGAGGTTCCCGTTAGGTCTAAATGTGTGTATTACATTTCAGAAAGATCAAAGTCCAAGCTGGACACCTGTCGGCCATGTTGAAGTCCATTTTATCTTAAAATGTAATATGTTCAGTTTAAGTTCAGTTTCTCTATAATCTTGTGAAAAATTTTTTTCACAGAAATATGGATATAAGTTCAAATTCAATGTTGAGACACAAAATAAGAGAAAAGAAGAGAAAAGAACAGTCTGTCAGATCAGACATAGAACATTCCATGATAGGCGCCAAGATCCTTCTGGGATCTCTTGTTTCAAATAAAGTTTTATTTGTTACCTGACTGTAGTAATGATTTTTTTTAATAATTATTATCAATATTATTATCACTTACATGTATGAATCTATTTATTTATTATAGATTATCATTATCATTATTGCTTTTGTATTGTAAATGTGATAAACAGCCATTGAAAGATTACAAAGTAATTTCACTGAAGTTTTGCATGCATTGATTTAATTTGAGCACGTAACTTCATAAGTTTCGCTAACCCATTATAGTTTTCATTTTTTCTAACCCAATTTGACCTTATGATTTATAAGTATCCCATGTTTTAACCCTTATTTCGATTATTTTCATTCTACAGGTAATGCAGAAAGTGAAGCTAGCTTTCGTAAGTAAAGCACTGAAAAGCTGTGCACTATTTTGTGTTATAGCATCTATCTTATATTCTCCATCCTTCCAAACCTTATAAACTTATCTGTCATTTCTTCTGTCAATCAGTATCTTATCTCAGTTAAATGCATTACTGAATTAGGAATCTTCATTAAAATGTGGGACCATGAAAGTGATCACATTGTCCTTTAATGAATATGGTTGTGTGATGTTGTATATCAGATCACTTACAGTCTGTCCAAGCAGGGCAAAGGTGACTATGTATGCTTTACATACAGGTAGCTTATTGCTAGAGCAAGTCACCTGTACAATTTTAAGTCCAAGCAGAGCCAAGGTAACTTGTCAGTTTGTTCATGTTTTGCATACGGTATCTGACGAAGTTACCTGTACAATTTTAGGTTTGGAAATGGACATGGTGATTGTCATTTTCTCTAATCATAGTGAATCTCAAATGATAAGTTATTTTTAACTTTTTAAGTTGATGTTGATAAATGACTATTGAACTACATGTAATTTTTGTAATTAACACTTTACTCAGTAACAAAATGTTTGGTCCCTCAAATATAATATTAGAGAACTGGTGGAAACTTCAATTTAGCCTGACAACAACTAATACTCTGTTTCCCTAATCTTTGTGGTTATAAAAATTTTAAGTCAGTGTCAATTAAATATTCTTAATTATACAGTTCAAATCATTTACATTTTCAAAGTAACAGAATTCTGTTTAGATTTGGGTTTTTGTTTGTCTTTTCATCATTTTACTTTTCTGTAGCTCTACAGTATCTGCCATTTTCTGTTATTTTAGCTTTTTACGTTCTCGTCAGCTATTGCAGTTCTGTGTAGGATGGTATAAGCAAGTTAAAGTTCAAATCCAATCATGCTTTATTTTAAAGTTGTATGACTCATTTGTGAATTATCACTATACCTGGAGATTGAAAATGTAAATGAACAGGCAAAATTAGAAAACATGAAATAAGGTATTATTACAAGGTGGAATTTTCACACAAGATGACGGGTTTGAACTATCAAATTCTTTATTGTAATTATTTCCCTGTAAATTTTAAAGTTTGAAAAAGAAGTATTTGTTTTAAACCTTTTTTGTCTTGTTCTAGTAAATTTTGATGGTGATTTTGCTGATGACACCTTAGGGGTTTAATTGCTTTACTTTGGTGAATTACCTTTAGAAATAATGCATATTCTGAAATAATAATGTGGATATTAGCCCTCATGTGAAATTTGTCTTTTCCAAATGTCAGATGACTGGCAAACTATGATTGTATTTTGTAGTCTACATTTATGAATTTTATTTATCCACTGAAATATTTTATCTTGAAAATCTTTTTGTATATTTACAGGGGGAGATGAACCTATTCTTTCATATGAGGCTGTTGTCCAGCAAGAATGTACGTATTACAAGATATTTGACATGTTGGTCATTATATAATTGTCGTATAATATTTTACAACATATATGACATGGGTACATGTACAGGATTTATGATGTGTATGTCACAATCTACATGACATATAAGATATTTTACATGAATGTTGTAATGTTGTTGCTGCTGGTTGCATTATTTAAGGATTGTTTTTCATTTTTTGAAAAGCATTGAGTATAAATGCAATGGATCATGAAAAAAAAATTCGGTGTAGCACAAAGACAAAAATTTGACATTTATTTTTTCCGTAATTTTAGTGCTTTATATATTCTTTTCCTGACTTGAGTCTATTGGTTAGATCCGACAACTTAGATAGTTAGTGTTGTTGTTTAAGTGGCGTGTGTGTATATATATATATATATATATATATATATATATATATATATATATATATATATATATATATATATATATATATATATATATATATTGCAATTGCTGTATAACATATAAGATATATGACATGTATGTCATATGATTGTTGTATAAAGTATCCTTTGTGCAATATAATCACCTTGTATCATAAAGTGATAAAGTCACTTTGTAATAGTACCTAGTAATCACAATAAAGTCATCTTTTAATAATAATCACCATGTAACAACAACATAGTCACTTTGTAATGACTAGTCATCTTGTAATGATAGTCACTATGTAACAACAATATAGTCACCTTGTAATGACTAGTCATCTTGTTATGATTGTCACCATGTTGTTACAATAATCACCATGTAACAACAATATAGTCACCTTGTAATGACTAGTCATCTTTTAATGATAGTCACCATGTAACAACAATATAGTCACCTTGTAATGACTAGTCATCTTGTAATGATAGTCACCATGTAATGACAATATAGTCATCTTGTACTGATAGCCACAATTTAATGACAATATATTCACCTTGTAATGAAAACGTAGTCATCTTTTAATAATAGTCACCATGTTATGACAATATAGTCACCTTGTAATGACTAGTCATCTTGTATTGATAGTCACCATGTAATGACAATAGTCATCTTGTAATGATAGCCACAATTTAATGATAATATATTCAACTTGTAATGACAATATAGTCACCTTGTAATGACTATAGTCATCTTGTACTGATAGCCACCATGTAATGACAGTTTAGTCACCTTGTAATGATAGTCACCATGTAATGACAATATAATCATCTTGTAATGACAATATAGTCACCTTGTAATGACTATAGTCATCTTTTAATGATAGCCACCATGTAATGACAATATAGTTACCTTGTATTGACTATAGTCATCTTGTAATGATAGTCACCATGTAATGACAATATAGTCATCTTGTAATGACAATATAGTCACCTTGTAATGACTATAGTCATCTTGTACTGATAGCCACCATGTAATGACAATATAGTTATCTTGTAATGACTAGTAATCTTGTACTGATATGTAATGACAATAATATAGTCACCTCATAATGATGATATAGTCATCTAGTAATGACAATATATTCTCTGCACAGCTCAATTCGGAAATTGAAAAATCTTCGATATTTTGAATGCAATGAAATCATAGAGAGTGCAGCTCGAACCACCAAAGGCCGTTCACAAGGCAAATCATAGGTAACATGTGTACTTAACATAAAAAGTGACAGGACTGTCAGAAGCTGTACTTAGTAAAGCCTAAAGAATTCTCCTGCCAAGATGGCCGACAATGGACCATGTCAACCTGACGTTTCACCAGTTGCTATATTCAAATCAAACCTTTTTGAGACTTTTCATGGTCATATTTTTGCGGAAGTGCTATTAAGTTCTAAATATTCAATGTCACAATTAAACTGGTGACGACACTTTGCCGGACAAGTGTGGCTCTTGTGAGAGTGAATAGACTCCCAATGAATGCTTTTTTCCACTGTGCTCGCTTTCAAGGCCTTAGTTCATATCAGTATATAATGAAGGCTACAGTGGGTGAAATAAGTTGTCTAATAATTAAAATGCAATCTATTCAAATAATTAAAATATAGTAGGGTAGTTGTTTGCAGTGTTAAAATAATGCCGTTTGCTGTGGAGGGAATTCCTGCGTGTACTCAATGATGTCACTTGTGGAGAGTTCCAATTTTTAACAGGTACACAATCTACTATCATAGCAAAAGCAGTCTCAGCAGGCTTATTGAATGAAAAAGGTGAAGATAACGAAAGAAGTTATCATGTTTAACATGATTGATGACTTCTTTTAAAGAAAAAGTGTGAGTGATGAATAAATAATAATAAAAGAATTGTCATCCACTCATTCTTAACTTTTTGAAATGTATTGTTCTAAATATGGTACCAACACTGGGATGTTGATTTAGGATGGTTAACTGCCTACCAAAATCTATTTCTTGGCATATCGGAGGTTTGGTTTTAAAAATCAAGGGTTGATTGCTGCATTTAGCTATTGGACAAATTTGGAGGGGGTGAAACTTATGTCATAGGTGATATAATAAATGGACTGTGGATGATTTACCGATTTCCGAAGTGAGCTGCGTGGACAATAGTCACCTTGTATTGACATTATAGTCACCTTGTCATGACAATAGTCATCTTGTAATGACAATGTAGTAATTTTGTAATGACAATATGTAATTGTCTTGTCATTAAAGATGTTATTGATTGTCATAATAATATATATATGTCTTGCTATATGGTTGTGAATTTGACATAACAGTCAAGATTTTACAGAAATAAGAGATTTTTAGGTGACAATTAAAGGAGTAGGGTACATATTTACTTGGTAATAAGAAAGTAACAAAACAATGGAAAAATGCATATTTTGATGCAGTAGACTTGAGGCAATCATCACATCTGTATTTTGATTTTTTTTTTAAACTGGTGTAATGTTATATTATTTTATAAATCAAAGTACTGAAAGTACCGTTATGATTCGAGTTGATGGCAGTCATAAGTTTTAATGAGGTATAATACACTCAGTATACTGAATACTTTTTAAAATCGGTAAAATTAGGTTTTACAAAAAAAGTAGCTAAAAATCGGGTCAGACATTTGGCCTAACGTGAGTACTGATTGATTATTTATTATGCAACAAACTACATGGATCAGCGATATGATTATAAAATTTTGTGCTTATACACTTCAACGATATTAAATTTCTATGCCACAGGGCAGTATTATACCCTTACACTATAGGGCCTACTTCCTATCAGTAGCCTTAAATCGCTAAGTCAATATGTGTACATGTAAAACATTTTCCCAACTTAAAAGACTCATCAGTTAAGGTCAAGTGAATGAGGAATGACAAAACTTCTATGTCCAACTGAACATACAGATCTTGCCAATACCCAGTAAGGGAAACTTGACCAAAACTCATTTGCATATTAATCGTGCACAAGAATTGTTAACAGTCCAGTCTATCGCTTTTAATGTCATTTCTATCACAAGAGTATAATGGTTAAAATAATTGAAAAGTAACATTTTAAAGCAAAATGTGCTTTGACTTATTCCCAATAAACAACTTAGCATAACATAACTGCGTTGATGTTCCATCAACTCGTAAAAAGAATGACAAACGACAAAATTAAAGTTCTTGGCCTTTACACTGATTTTTACAAAATAGATATCAACATGATTTATAATTATACAATACCTTTTATTTTACTTTCAGTAAAGTACACCAGGCCTGTTATAATACTGGGACCATTAAAAGACAGAATAAATGATGATTTGATATCAGAATTTCCAGATAAATTTGGAAGCTGTGTTCCACGTAAGTTACGATTTTTTAAATTTTCTATTAACTTTTAAGAGTTATTTAAATTATATATGGTATAACATTTTCAGTTCATGTCTTTCTTTTGGGTTCTGTAACATTTTTTGTCAAGTTGTTCGATCTTTTCAGATCTGTGGTACAAGATATTTACATGTAAATTTATGATACATTACTTCTTTCAGAATTTATAATATATCATGAATTTAGAGAACAAGTGATAAAATATTAATGTTTTCTGTACCACGTTGCAAGGGTAATACAGTATTTACATTGAGGTACATTAGATAGTCTTGATACATTCTTTCAAATTTGAATCACATCTTGAATGTACACTGCATAGTATCTTTAACTCATTCACCCCTAAACAAACATATAGGCTAGTCTAAGTCATTGATTTACAGAAAATCCACTGTTTTTTCAGGGGTTAATGGGTTAATAGTGATGTTAAACTTTTTGACTCCTGAATGCAGAATTAATAGAGAATAACATCCTCAGTAGACTTGTGAAGATTTGGTAACAAAACTGGATTTCATAAGTGCTTAAATACTTAAATAATCATCAAAATTATGTTTGAAAATTTACAATAACAATTTGTGATTTCAGACACAACCCGAATGAGAAGAGAATATGAGGTAGATGGACGAGACTATCATTTTGTAGAGTCACGGGAACAAATGGAAAGAGACATACAAAATCATTTATTTATAGAGGCAGGGCAGTACAATGATAACCTGTATGGGACAAGTGTAGCATCTGTCAAAGAGGTGGCTGAAAAGGTGTGCAATATATCCTTTGTTATAAGGCTTAGATCTGTGTTTTATTGATTGTGTGTGTGTATCCATTATGTGTGCAAGTGTGTGTGTATCCATTATGTGTGCATGTGTGTGTGTATCCATTATATGTGCGTGTGTGTGTGTGTGTATCCATTATATGTGCAAGTGTGTGTTTGCACACACAAATTTCTATGAAAAGGCTGGGTAAAATCAGAGAATTTTATATGTCCCAGCGTTTCTGTTCATGTCCTCTTTGAGATGATATGAAACTTATCTCCAAATTTTATGTAGGCAGACGAAAAAATATTATGTGTGTGTGTGTGTGTATATTTATTATGTGTGTGTGTATCCATTATATGTGCAAGTGTGTGCGTGCACTAATTTCTGTGGAAATGCTGGGTAAAATCAAAGAATTTTATATGCCCTAGCGTTTCTGTTCACAGCTTCTTTGAGATGATATGAAACTTATGGCATTGTCCGTGGAAAAACAAAACCTTTAACCTGGGTTATACCTTCTGAAATATTGCACATGTCCAATCCATATGATCCGCCCTTTCAGATGACACCATGACCTTGTTACCTAGATAATATCATTTGACCTACTTCTTGGTCACAATATTACACATATGTATCTGAGATAAAATGTCTTCTGACAACCTTTGTAGTATTGGAACTAAAGCTTTTGTTATCTCAAGTGAAGTGAAGGAGACAAGTTTTAGTGTTGCATTATGATTTTTCTTTCTTAATATTAAATATATATATTTTGTTTTTTCCAGGGAAAACATTGTATTTTAGATGTCAGTGGAAATGCCATCAAGCGACTTCAAGTAGCAGGACTTTATCCAGTTGCCATATTAATTAAACCTAAATCAATTGAGTCAATCATGTAAGTTCCTAGAAATAACAAAAATATGCTCATGATGACAAGTTTGAACTGGGAAGTCTTTAAAAGTAAAGAAATACTGTTTGTTCTTAAAATTGTTCATGAAATTTGATGTGGATGTGATTTAAACATTTTTTACTGATGGATTAGACACAAGTTTTTATAACTTACTAAGCCTTCTCCAGATAATACAGTATATGATAAATTAATATAGCACATGATGACATAGCTAACATACAATATGTATACTATACTATACATACATATACACATGCATATACATACACGCATACATACCGTAATCGGCCGTGTATAGTCCGCATTTACGTATTATCCGCACCCCCCATTTCAGCATCAGATCTCGAAGAAAAAAGGACTTCGTGCGTATAATCCGCGTTGACTTTTTTCCACGGCCGTATGGCCGAAAATCGTCGGTGAGATTGATTATTATTGTGTATAAGTGCAGTATGACGATCGGAAATATTTTCAAAATTCGCAGATCGGTATTTGGAAGAAATAGATAAATATTTATTATAGATATATATATTCGAGACATTAGATAAGGGATATGATAAGCAAATTAATGATTTGAAATAAATAACAAAAGAAATATCAAAACATCAGTCGAAGTCTTTGTAAAATTACATTCCGTTAATTACAGCGCAATCATTTGCTTTTGCTGGCGTGGTAGCCTATATATTTAATTAATAGTATGTATTAGAACAACATTTGAAATAGATATTATATTTGCTGAAATCGGCGACATAAAAGTTTGTAACAATTTTAATTAGCGGAGAGCACTTGTACACAAGCGATCTATATATCCAGAATACGCGTGGATAGCGTAATTATTGAAACAAAGGGATATATATACAGATCCAAGTATACTGTTGTCTGTTACACGCATCATTGATTATGAATGGAGACATATACTACAAACATTAATTACCTTGGTGTGGCATTGTGTTATTTTACACCTTTTATCATATTTTCAATTTAAAATTAACTCATCGTACTTACCTGTATAATTGGCATGTTCCATAACTTAGTACTACACTGTAGATGTACTGTAGTAAGAGAGTTACTGGTATATACCTTTTGTACGAAATGTGTAAAATAACATTCCTCCATAGAACAAAACACCCAGAAAACATTGTTTTATTTATTAATGTATAGTCATCGTCTCAAAACAAACAACGCAAAACTACATAATATGATATAAATACGAAACTACAAGATACTACATATTTGCTCTTCCATTTAGCCCCCTCATTTACAGTTACAACATGGCTGTTCGCTTCGTCGTTCACCAGCGTGAAATAATTATTAGAATTCTTGTTGAGATTGTTCTATTTTTCAATAATAACAAAACTTCATGATGAAGATAAGCAACAGGTACTGTACTATTCTGTTTCCTCGCCAAACATCGCAACTAGGCTAACCTTGCACAGGCACTTGCGTTATGCAATCCACCGATCACAACACCTTCAATCAAGGGATTGCATTACACAAGTGCCTGTGTAGTCTAGCCTATTTGTAAACTGAAACACACAAAAATAAAAGACAACAAGATTCATTTATTGATTTATTCACCGTCACTGTAGACATAAATGATGATATACATTGACTCGTACATCGTTATTACGAAAAAACTTTGTCAGGCTTACCACCCACATCGAATCTCATGCAGTAGTTCCTGCGGAAAAAATGTCCTAAGATTCTGTAGTACTGTATTATCTGCACCCCCCTGCCTGAGACAAATTTTAGAGTGAAAAGAGTGCGGATTATACACGGCCGAATACGGTACATAAACATACGCACATACATACATATATATGTGGTGAAGTATCGAGAGATGATATAGAGAAAGGAATAGTGGAAGTGTAGATGATAGAAGAGAGAATCTGGACGCAATGGTTGTCCTTAGATGGATTAGAACCTTTGGATGCTTTTATAAATGACTGAACGGCTAGCACAATTTGGACATTGGTCTCATATGAAAGTTTGGGATCTCCCTATAAAAGAAAACTGACATAATTACCTGGGTGAATACTCATAGTTGATGTAGGTATGATAAGAGAGATAAATGATGTCACAATGACTTACTTGATGTCACAATGACTTACATGATGTCACAATAATGTCTTGCATGATGTCAATGGTGTGTGATTTGTTTTACAGGGATATGAATAAGAGAATAACAGATGAACAGGCAAGATTAACTTATGAGAGAACAATGAAATTAGAACAAGAGTTTGGAGAGTATTTCACTGGTAAGTGTAACATATTTCAGAGTAATGCCAAATTCTATCTTAATCAGGTAGAGGACATGTGAATATGTGCATCTATTCATTATTTTAAAGGGGTTTCTTTCAATTGTTTACCTATATATTTATTGAATATTTTAAAATACTGTTGAAATGTCCGCAATGGGACTTCAAAGTCTTCATGAATCAGTAAACCCTTGGTGGGTTTGGCAGAGTGTTTGATTTAAATAATAATTTTGTAAAAATCATTTAAGAAAGATTTTTTATTGAGATTTTAATAAATGAAAAACTTAATTTCTTTATAAATTCTTTATATAGATTTCTCCTGATTATTATAAATTCTCTATTTAGATTCCCCCTGATTATTGTAAATTCTTTATATAGATTTCTCCTGATTATTGTTTTTTTATATAGATTTCTCCTGATTATTATAAATTCTCTTTTTAGATTTCCCCTGATTATTGTAAATTATTTATATAGATTTCCCTTGATAATTATAAATTATTTATATAGATTTCCCCTGATAATTATAAATTCTCTATTTAGATTTCCCCTGATTATTGTAAATTATTTATATAGATTTCCCCAGATAATTATCAATTCTTTATGTACATTTCTCCTGATTATTTTCTTTTATATAGATTTCTCTTGATTATTATAAATTCTCTTTTTAGATTTCCCCTGATTATTGTAAATTATTTATATAGATTTCCCCTGATAGTTATAAATTATTTATATAGATTTCCCTGATTATTATAAATTCTCTATTTAGGTTTCCCCTGACTATTGTAAATTTTTTATATAGATTTCCCCTGATTATTATAAATTCTAAATATAGATTTCCCTTGATTATTATAAAGTCTATATATTTAGATTTCCCCTGAATTTTATAAATTCTTTAATTTTATATTGATATTATCACTACAACATTTATATTTGCTAGTGAAAAGGTAACACCAAAATGCTCAACTTTTACACTTGAATGTACGACAATTTTCTATTTTCATATTGTTTCAAATTTAACAAAAATGCATATTTATTATAATTCTGTCTTTTAGCTGTTGTGCAAGGTGACACGGCCAATGACATCTATGCAAAGGTCAAGGAGGTCATACGGGACCAGTCAGGACCAACCATCTGGGTTCCTGCCAAGCAGAAGCTATGAGATGTTTATTGACTGTCATTCCTTGACTGTTGTTTGTGATGACTGGATGATTTAAATGTGATAGTGATTTGAAAAATCAGTGTATTGCAAAAACAATAAATATTCTCTCATACAATAATTGTATGAAAAGGATTGGCCGGTAGAGTCTGTGGTCTGAATCTTCAAAAGATGTCTGCATATTTGAATTGATATTCAAGCTGTCATCCGTATCCTGTATGTTGTTTATAAGCACAATTCATCAGATAAAATATTTCAGGTGTTTTAAAAAGAAACAGTATCTCTTGTGTCTATCCAGAGATATTCAGAGTGTTAATACTTAATATTATTATTAACACTATATGTATTATCATTTCCACATCTTTATTTCAATTAACTCCATGCAGTAATTTTTTATAGTTGGGACAAGAGGTAACATAAACTACAAGCTGCCATTATTACCTTATATTTGGTCTAGTATACTTCACATTACAGGCACAGTAACAAAGGGAAATAACTCCTCATTATTTCTTTATCCTGGATTGATATATGACTTTTTTGTGTATAAATGTATTATTGTAATGATGTGATACGGATAGCCTTTTCAATTTATGGTGAATATTTCATTTTTCATTCCCAAAGATGTTCATGTCTAAGTAAATGGACAGAAAGTTTTAACATTGTAAAGTAAATATTTTATCAATTGTACAGTGAAGATCTTCTGAAATAGAAAATATATTTGAAGAATACAACTTATTTTAATTTGTATAAAATTTTCAATTCCAGAATGTTTTATGTTGTAAATTTCTTGTTTGTACAAGTTGGATTTTATACTTGGAAGAAGGAATATATAAGGTACAAATATTACTGCATCTGAGAATAACATATAATTATGAAAATATTCATGGAGTATGATATCATGTATAGTGTTATTTGTATTTTATTTTAAAATCTGGAAAATACAACAACTTTCAGTAATGAAAAAAGAATTTGGGGGGGGGGGGGGGGCTTTACAGAGTTTGACCTTGTAGGAGATATTGAGATGTTGGTAAAACATTGAAATATATGTAGATGCATTGATTATCAGATATTAAACTTTTCCACCCATTTTGTTACCTGTAAATATACCCAAAGCAAAAGAAATGTACATTTGCTTTGCTTATACCTGTCACTGAAAGCGATAAATCTTGCCCCTTCAAATGTGCTTCTTTATTGATAAACTTTTTGTCAAAACGTCTGCTGAAACAAAGCGTGTTCTTTATTGAATGTCCATTCTGTGTGATTTAATCATTTACAAAGACCCGTGCAATCATATGAAGCCTTGTTGAGCCTCATTCACATGGAAATCCCTACATTTTCTGTGTTTTGCTGTCCATATCATCTTTTTGTCCAACATTATATGTTTTCAGTCTTTTCAAGTACATATAAACACCCAACACATGTCAATTCATCTTTTATCAATTCATATGTCATGCCAGTTTTTGTTCCTCTGCTGAATTCATTTTTTATGAGTTTTGAAAAACTTACCATTTTTCATTATTATGGTATTTACTGTTCTTGGATATTTATTTATTATATAATCTACAGTAATGTAGAAATTTTTATAAATGCACAAATGTTGTCTGAAACAATTTTCTAAACCTATCTTAAATAGCTGCTCTTTTGAATAAAGGATATGTTATTTTTGAACGACTTAAACAGTTATTAAACTTGATTTTCACAATTTTCTTAAGTCTGGTTAACAAAAATAAAAAAAGTTCATGCCATCTACCTCAAATACTTCATACTGTTATAAAGATGGACTACTGATACTATCATACTTATCAACATTTGGATAAACTAGCAATTTGTTCTTAAGTTAATGTTACATTTGGATAAACGGTCAATAATGTTACCTTTGGTAAACAGTCAAATTATTCATAATGAAATGTACATTTGGATAAACAGTCAATTTGTTAACAATATGTTACATTTGGATCAATTATGTATTCACAATTAAATGTTACATTTGGAAAAATGTTCTACTTGTTCATAATTAAATGTTTGTCTCTTATTTATAAGAATTACATCCCCTTAAAGTGGTCTGTGTGCACAGTTGCTAACAGCAAAACGTCATCACAAATACATTTCTAATGTATAAGGTTAATTTGTCCTGGAATAAATTATGTTCCTGTATTGAGTGATTAAAAACTTGGGTACACTTTTTTCATTTTATATTTTACTAGTCAAAACTCTTCTAAAAGTCAATTTCATCAAAACCTTTAAAGTCATATATTTCAATAAATTGGGGGGGGGGTAGACAATCTTTTGATCCCAGAAAAAAATACAGATAAGTTCATATGGGTTTTCCAGACCTGTGTCTCTGTTGGAATTATTTCAAATATCATATAATTGATAGATTTCTATTGTTATAATGATCTATTTCAAATATCATATAATTGATAGATTTCTATTGTGATAATGATTTATTTCAAATATCATATAATTGATAGATTTCTATTGTTATAATGATTTATTTCAAATATCATATAATTGATAGATTTCTATTGTTATAATGATTTGAAATAATGAATTATCTTGATACTTGGTAGCTTGAAACAGTTACTAAGATTAACGAGTTACTAAAATGACCTAAAGTGTACACTCCGTCCAAAGTTAGTGGTCCTCACATCTTGGAGTGACTCATTTTCCCGCTAGATAAGTTTCTAACGCTTAGGAAGTCAATATATTGTTATTTCCATGGCCTTATGGTTATTTTGGTAATTTTTAAAATCAAGACTAATGAATATACAAACATATGAATATTGATTTTTATTTTCTTTATTTTGATCTTAATAATAGCAGCATGAAAGTTTTGTAAATATTGAATACAATGAAAATATACCAATACTTAATTTTATAATATAACACTTCATTTAAATTTTCTTAGTAGTAGTATTATTAATTTCTTCTGATTTGAAACATTTTTCTGGTTAACCATAATTGATTTGAAAACTAATTTATTCCCATCACTAAGACATATTATATTTGTAAATTACATGTGTATGTTTATGATAATTTTAGTGGCAATACCCTTCAAATCATGATTGCTGTGAACGTTTTTGAAAAGGGAACCTTTTTTTTTTTGCCAAAGTGGATTTATATGTCCTGAATACTGCTGGTCCATGGATCTTGAAACCCATTTTAGTTTGAAATCAGAATCTGAATATCCTGTTAACATTGCCTAGTTATCCTACATACCAGTATTAGATCCGTTATCGTTGTATATCTTTACCAAATTGTTTCTATCCAAAGATTTTGCGGACAGGACTGTCATATTTTGATCCATACTTTTTTAACATTAACTTGTACTAGCATTTTAGTTATTTTATACAGGTGTATGTTTGAAAGGGGTTGTATCAAAATACAAGAGTCCATTTTCCAAGCACCAGTGTTTCTTATCACAAAATGTGTGGGACATACTGTATCGGATGATCTATATATAGAAGATACACGTGACTAGATGTAATGGTCTAGTTATCGGTCATATTTCAGTTGTAGGTGTATAAATACCAAACTATAGATACTAAACTTAAAATATTAATATCTGGATTAGCAGTATGTGTATGATTTATTTGTTTTTAATAAAAAGCAAAAGATACAGATTCCATGATATGATTAAGCATATTCACTTGTAACAACTCATTGAGTTAATAGTATCTAAAGAATGTAATCCACTGAATTTGTACATCATTAAGAATTATGGTCGAAGGGTTATGAAAATTAGTTCATTAATATCAAGATCATGTTAAACTTAGTGGTTTTTAGCAGTTGTAAAGCCGGTAACCAAGTATCCAGTTGTTCAGGGACTGTTTACTATCAATCATGGTAAAAGTCCGATAATCTTAGGTGACAATTAGCAGCTGGTATGGCAATTGCACTTATAGCACGACTTTTGATTTTGGTGATCAATTAGTAACTTTGGAGTAATGACTATTGAATTTTTGAAAAGCAAAAACATTTTCCTTTTTATTATTATGGATATATATTTTTTGTATTATTGCTAGCTTTTCATTATTCTTGCATGCTAGATTATACCAGTTCCATAATATAACATGAATTCATTTTTATATGTGATATCTCTGCATTCTTTGAACTTATAATCATTAACAAGGACTGATGGATGTTCACATTGTGTCATTGATTCATTCTCTTTTGCATTGAGCTATGTCTAAATTCAGAAAGCAGAAAGTTCATAGCAATGGAGTGATTTAGTCAGTCAGGAGAATGGAAATTAGATTTAATATAAAAAGATTTACATGAAACATAGAATGAAATAAAAATAAAAATTCCACACCATTTTGTTATCTGGTTTTGTATGTCATGTGTGTGAACAGGTGTAACCAGTCATGGTTGTCCAATCTTAATATATCAACATAATGATCAGAATGGATCAGTTTGGAATTTTAAGGTCCATCAGCTTGACACAATTTACATTTTGAACAGAATGTTCAAGTTTTGAAGTAGGGTTGGTCAACTTGACGTGAGCAGAAAGTTCCAGGGTTTAAATTGTTGTCGGTTAGCTTGATAGAAATTACGCTATCACCAGTTACGTGATTGTAGAAAAATGTTCCTCAATGTTATTTCCGGTTTCGGTAACATATAGATAGTCCCGTTAGAGCAATTGGTAAAATCGCCCTGCTACTGTTTGGAAGGTCGTGAGTTCTTTTCCCGGTCTGTCCGCACATTTCCCCCCCCCCGCCTTTTACATTTCAGTAACTTGGCGTTTAAGTAAATAACCCACTGTGGTATGTTTTAAGAATTTCTTGGATTTCGTTACACAAAATAAAATTAATACGCTCAAACATATGGATATATCCATATACGTTGCAGGTAAATATGAAAACCAGAAGAACATATCAGGAACAAAATCGAAAAGGTGCAAATAAATGCAGGATAATATCGGTAATCCGGGCTAACTCGAAAGTTCCATATTAAGATCGGTGAACTTGAGCCATTTACAGATTGCAGAAATGAATTTTGGTAGCTCAACTTTAGACAAGATAACCTGAATGGAATGTCCAGATTTGAACATTATACTACATTATACAAGACTAAGACTTGCGTAAGTAATGAGTGACCATTTTAGTTTTGAGTCGGCTAAAGAAAAATTATAGATGTGGATACTTAAAAAATCTAAACAACTTTTAGAAAATTTGAAGGGAACATTTTTCTCAGATTCACAGTATCAAAACATACGATTTCTCTACTCTTTACACAATAATTCCATATAAAAAATTAGAGACTTTTTAGCATTATAGACAACTGTTTTGTAGTACCCGAAATTTAAATATTTAGCTATTGGTTATCGTGATACGTATTTTATCAAACACCACTCTGATTCTACACATAAATACACTGAAGTTGATATAAAAGATGCTGGAATTTCTAATAGACAACATATTTGTAATGTTTGAAGACGTGGTCTTTCAACAAATTGTCGGCATTCCTATGGGAACCATTTGTGCCCCTTTATTGGCTGACCTGCTCCTTTATTCATACGAAACAGACTTCATTCAGAAACTGCTGAATCAAAGGAAGGAAAATCTTGCGTTGTCCTTTCATTTGACATTTAGATATATCTACGACGTTTTGTCAATTAATAACGTCAATTTTCATACATATGTCAAAACGATATATCTCGGCAAACTAGATTTTAAAGATCCAACAGAATCAAGCACACATGCTTCATACTTAGACATTTTACTTACTATAGACACATATGGAGAGTTGGCAACTACACTACACGACAAACGCAACGATTTCGGCTTTCCCATCGTAAATTTTCCACATTAAAGTAGTAATATCCCTCAGTCACCCGCATTTGGAGTTTATAATTCACAAATGATCCACTATGCTAGAGCGTGGTCAACATATGAACATTTCATACACAGATGTAAACTACTCACTGACAAATTATTGACACAGGAATATCGAAAACCACGTTTAATGTCAACATTCCGCTAATTTTACGGTCGGTATAATAGTCTTGTATGCGATTACTCTGTTTCACTAAGTGTAATGTTGAGTTGCCTTTTCGTTGGCGGTTGTTGAGACGTCTGTACCAGTTGTGACGAGGATTCGTTCCTCATGGGGCCCTCCGTGGCCGAGTGGTTAGAGCATTGCACTTTAAATCACAAGGCCTCTCACCTCTAGTTCGAATCCCGCTAGGGTCATTTCGAATAAAGTGGGAAAGTTTGCCAGTTTTCTTGCGGAAGATCGGTGGTCTTTATCCGGGTAACCGGGGTTTCTCCTCCACCAATAAAAACTGGACGCCATCATATGACTGAAAAATTGTTGAGTATGGCGAAAAACAAAAAATCAAATCAAATCAAAAATCGTTCCTCATGTATTTTCTTTGGATTTGACTGTGGACTCGCGGAGAGTGTGACCGGTAGACAGGGGATACTTACTCCTCCATGGCACCTGATCCCACCTCTTTTTTTCCAGAGGTCCGTGTTTGTCCATTTTTACCAGATTTGTATCTATATCATGGACATCCTAAAGATTTATACTTTGATATCTGAGATTTTTTATATTTTAGGTCACAAGTTTTTAATTGACTTGTTTTGTATCTTTTTGTGATTGACACCTCCAAGAATTCAACTTTAAAAAGTTATTGTAATATTTTACATTTTTTTCTAGAATATTATTCCTGATAAAAGAAAATGAAAATTTGTTTTAAGAAAACCGTCAGGTTTATAGAGTTATTAACAAAAGTCCATTGGATAACTGAAATTTCTTTCAGTAAAAGATATGACATATAAGAATACCTTTCTAGTCTCTTCAGATTAGTGCTTGTCGTACAATCTGAAGAGTAGTAAGGTTTTCTTTATGTACATTGTCAAATCATTTGATCACTTTACCATTATCCAGTCAGCGATAGTATAGAATATTCTTACGAATATGTAATGGGGGTAGGAACGATATGTACCCGAAAGTCGCAATTAGTTTCAATTATGTTGTGACACAACTTGATGCCGATGGATTAATGAAAATTATAGATCGGAAAGGAAACGGACCGAATTTCAGATGGCAGCGACAAGAAATATATAGTTAAACAGATCGATATGTTGCAGAGAAAATATCCCTGCATGGCGAATCTTGCGTATTAAACGTATTTCGTTTGGATTTGACTGTGGACTCATTGCGGGTGTGACCGGTCGACAGGGGATGCTTATTGCTCCATGGCACCTGATCCCACCCCTTGGTTTCCAGAAGTCCGCGTTTTCCTAAAGATTTATACTTTGGTATCTGAGATTTTTTAATTTGCTACCAGTACGAAGAAGCCTGATATTACCAAACAAAGTAACCTAAATTCCGGACAGAATTTCGGTGTAAAGCATGTCGTGTTCAACTCGAGTCTTGATCGTGAGTTCAAGTCAAGCCGGTAGCAAGTCGAATTCCTGTCCTTCGGATGAGACAGTGAAAAAGCGAGGTCCCGTGTCACAGTAGCAAAACACTCACTGCTCAATAGGCCAAACTTTGAAAGATTCTTGAGTGGGACGTTAAACAACAACACAAGCAACCAATCGAAGCAACATAGATAATTGTAAGATTTAAGTAAATTTGTACATCTCATGCCCTCGTTTTCGATATCTCCTAATTATCATACTATTTTAAGAGGTTTTTATTATGAGATCTGCACGCTTGGTGTTTGCCGTGGTTAATTAACTAATTAATTGATATATGGAACTTTTTAAAAATGACGAAAGTATATGCGAAGAAACAAATGACAGTGTACAGTTGAAAACAATATAAAAAATTTCAGATACCAAAGTATAAATCAATAGAATGTCCATAATATAGATACAAATCCGGTAAAAATGGACAAACACGGACCTCTGGAAACCAAGATGTGGGATCAGGTGCCATGGAGGAGTAAGCATCCCCTGTCCACAATCAAGTCCAATGAAACATGTGAGGAGTGTATCCTCGTCACAGTTGGTACAGACGTCTCAACAACCGCCAACGAAAAGGCAACTCAACAACAGAGTAGTCGCAAACAAGACTATTATACCGACCGTAAAATTTGCGGAACGTTGACATTAAACGCGGTTTTCGATATCCCTGTGTCAATAATTTGTCAGTGAGTAGTTTACCTCTGTATATGAAATCTTCATATGTTGTACACGCCCTGGCATATCGGATCATTTGTGAACTATAAACTCCATATGCGGGTGACTGAGGGATATTACTACTTAAATGTGGAAAATTTACGATGGGAAAGCCGAAATCGTCGCGTTTGTCGTATAGCTTAGTTGCTAATTTCCCGTCTGAGTTTATATTAAGGAAAATGTCTAAGTATGAAGCGTGTGTGCTTGATTCTGTTGTATCTTTAATTTATAGTTCGCTGGGATATATCGCATTGACATATGTATGAAAATTGTCATTATTAATTTACAAAACGTCGTCGATATATCTAAATGTCAAATTAAACATGTGCAAGTCTTACATATGATCAACCCTTTCAGTTGGTAACATGTCCTCGTGACATAGATAAAGCCATCTGACCCAATTATTGACATAGGATCACCCAGACGGTCCCATTACAAATAATAATGATTATTATGTTAAATAATGAAAAGTTTGTTGATAATTAGGTAAAAATCAAAGTACTGAAAGTACTGATACAAGTTCATTGCAATCGTAAGTTTTTATGAAGTACAATACACTCAGTATACTGAATACTTTTTAATTCAGTAAAATTAGGTTTTACAAAAAGTAACTAAACATCTGGTCAGACATTTGGCCTAACGTGAGTACTGATGGCTTATTTATTATGCAACAAACTACACAGACCAGTGATATGATTATGAAATCTCGTGCTTATAAACATCGTTTCATCGTTATCAAATTGCTATGCGAAAGGGCAGTACTATATCCTTACGCTATACGGTCTACTTCCTATCAATAGCCATAAATATCTAAGTCAATACGTGTACATGTAAAATATTTTCCCAACTTCAGAGACTGCCGCGAGTTTCTCATCAGTTAAAATCACGTGAATGAGAAATGACGCAACTTCTATGTCCAACTTCACGGACAGATCTTGCCAATACACAGTAAGGGAACCTTGACCAAAACTCATTTGCATATTAATCGTGCGCACGAATTGTTAACAGTCCAGTCTATCACTTTAAAATGTCAATTCTATCACAAGAGTATAATGGTTAAAATAATTTGAAAAGTGACATTCTAAATTAAATTTATAATATCTGAAAATTCATAAAGGACGCCGAACTGACCTTTAATAGCATATGTTTCAACAAGTCTTGTAGACCTATATTTTTCAGCGAATTGCAAAAAAATACTAAAAAAGTGTGATTTGGAAATTTCAAACTTGAAGTTGAGTTTATGTTGCTGAAATATACATACATGTGTAATTTCCCGTCAATATAATGTGTTATTAATCCCATACTGCAAAATGTGTTTTGACTTGTTTCCAATAACTGCGTTGATGTTCCATCAACTTGTAATGAATTTGAAAATTCATCTACAAAATTAGAATTGGAAGTGCAAATTCCCTACCTTCCGGTCTAATCAGTATTGTTTTAAGTAATAACTTGCATCAAGAGAGAAAGTGTAAGGACTAAAAATTGATAATGATTGTGCTTTTCAAAATCAATACAAAAGCCATGACATCTTAATTTCATGATTGTGTTATAAGATTGTAAGTGCAGTGAGGGTAACCTATGTATCAGATCAATCTCCAACACTTTATGTGGTCGGTATAATGTCTTTGTTTGCTATTACCTTGTTTCACTAAATGAAATGTTGAGTAGCCTGTTCGATTGAAGTTGTTGAGTCGTCTGTACCAAATGTGAGGAGAGCTTCTTCCTTTTATTTTGAGTCGTCTGTACCAAATGTGACGAGGACTTCTTCCTTTTATTTTGAGTCGTCTGTACCAAATGTGAGGGGGACTTCTTCCTTTCATTTTGAGTCGTCTGTACCAAATGTGACGAGGACTTCTTCCTTTCATTTTGAGTCGTCTGTACCAAATGTGACAAGGACTTCTTCCTTTTATTTTGAGTCGTCTGTACCAAATGTGACGAGGACTTCTTCCTTTTTATTTTGAGTCGTCTGTACCAAATGTGACGAGGACTTCTTCCTTTTATTTTGAGTCGTCTGTACCAAATGTGACGAGGACTTCTTCCTTTTATTTTGAGTCGTCTGTACCAAATGTGACGAGGACTTCTTCCTTTTATTTTGAGTCGTCTGTACCAAATGTGACGAGGACTTCTTCCTTTTATTTTGAGTCGTCTGTACCAAATGTGACAAGGACTTCTTCCTTTTATTTTGAGTCGTCTGTACCAAATGTGACGAGGACTTCTTCCTTTTATTTTGAGTCGTCTGTACCAAATGTGACGAGGACTTCTTCCTTTTATTTTGAGTCGTCTGTACCAAATGTGACAAGGACTTCTTCCTTTTATCCTTTGAGTCGTCGTCTGTACCAAATGTGACGAGGACTTCTTCCTTTTATTTTGAGTCGTCTGTACCAAATGTGACGAGGACTTCTTCCTTTCATTTTGAGTCGTCTGTACCAAATGTGACAAGGACTTCTTCCTTTTATTTTGAGTCGTCTGTACCAAATGTGACGAGGACTTTTTCCTTTTATTTTGAGTCGTCTGTCTGACTTCTACCAAATGTGACAAGGACTTCTTCTTCCTTTTATTTTGAGTCGTCTGTACCAAATGTGACGAGGACTTCTTCCTTTTATTTTGAGTCGTCTGTACCAAATGTGACGAGGACTTCTTCCTTTTATTTTGAGTCGTCTGTACCAAATGTGACGAGGACTTCTTCCTTTTATTTTGAGTCGTCTGTACCAAATGTGAGGGGGACTTCTTCCTTTTATTTTGAGTCGTCTGTACCAAATGTGAGGGGGACTTCTTCCTTTTATTTTGAGTCGTCTGTACCAAATGTGACGAGGACTTCTTCCTTTTATTTTGAGTCGTCTGTACCAAATGTGACGAGGACTTCTTCCTTCCTTTTATTTTGAGTCGTCTGTACCAAATGTGACGAGGACTTCTTCCTTTTATTTTGAGTCGTCTGTACCAAATGTGAGGGGGACTTCTTTCCTTTTATTTTGAGTCTTTTATTCTGTACCAAATGTGACGAGGACTTCTTCCTTTTATTTTGAGTCGTCTGTACCAAATGTGAGGGGGACTTCTTCCTTTTATTTTGAGTCGTCTGTACCAAATGTGACGAGGACTTCTTCCTTTTATTTTGAGTCGTCTGTACCAAATGTGAGGGGGACTTCTTCCTTTTATTTTGAGTCGTCTGTACCAAATGTGACGAGGACTTCTTCCTTTTATTTTGAGTCGTCTGTACCAAATGTGAGGGGGACTTCTTCCTTTTATTTTGAGTCGTCTGTACCAAATGTGAGGGGGACTTCTTCCTTTTATTTTGAGTCGTCTGTACCAAATGTGAGGGGGACTTCTTCCTTTTATTTTGAGTCGTCTGTACCAAATGTGACGAGGACTTCTTCCTTTCATTTTGAGTCGTCTGTACCAAATGTGACAAGGACTCCTTCCTCTTTTATTTCATTGCAATTTGACTATGGCGTGTGTTACTGGTCAACAAGGCACCTAATCCCACCTATTGATTTCCACAGGTCCGTATTTATCCAATGTTCCCCAGATTTATATATTTATCTCGTGGACATCTTGAAGATTAATACTTTGGTATTTGTGATTTTTTACATCAAAGTCAGTACTCCTAAGTTTGTATAGATATTGTTCTAACGACCACTCTATTACACACTATCATATAGATAATGTATAAGGATATATATAATGGTATTCAGTTAATTTCCAATTTGAAAATAAATAGTTTTTAGCCCATCATCAACAGATGATAAGCTATTCAAATCGCCCAGCGTCCGTGGCCCGTCCGACATCCATCCGTCGTCCATCCATCCTGAACAATTAATAAAAAGTATTGAAGGGATCTCCTTGATCTTTGACATTATGGTTCATCTTTATGTCTAGTTGTGCATATTGCATTTTCAGAGAGATCAGAAACCGATATGGCCGACAAGGGACCAAAGGAAATTGCTACCGCTTCTTCTCAGAAAGGACTGAAGGGATCTCCTTGAAATTTGACATGAAGGTTCCTCTTGAGATCTAGTTGTGCAATTTAAATTTTCAGAGAGATTGGAATCCAACATGGACAATAGGCGGCCATCTTGGATTTTAACCAAACGAAGTTTGTTACCGCTATTTCTCAAAAAGGACTGATGGGATTTCGTTGAAATTTGACATCAAGGTTCCCCGTGAGGTTTAGTTGTGCATATGACATTTTCAGAGAGATTGGATCCCAACATGGCTGACAGGCGGCTATTTAGGATTTTGACAATGGAAGTATGTTACTACTATCTCTCAGTATGTATTGAAAGGATCCTGTTTAAATTTGACATGAAGTTTCCCTTTGATGTCTACTTGTATTATTTATATTTCTCAAAAAGTACTGTAGGAATCTCATAGAAATTTGACATGAGGGTTGTCTTTGAAGTTTGAGGTCTAGTTGTGCATATTACATTTTCAGAAGGAACAGAATCCAACAATGCTGGCAGGAGGCTATCCTGGATCTTGACCAAGGAATTTTGTCACAGCTTTTTCTCAGAAAGTACTGAAGGGATCTATTTGAAATTTGACATGAATATTCTTCCGGAGGTCTAGTTGTGCATATTACATTTTCAGACATCTTGGATTTTGAAAAACGGCTATTTCTCAGAAATTATTCAAGGAATCTCATTGAAATTTGACACGAAGTTTCCGTTTGATGTCTAGTTTAAATATTTTATTAGGAAATGAACAACAGTCTTTTCCAAAAAGACAACTCGGTATTCACGCTTCGGCGATTATCACACCTCCGTCCAGTTGAGATCAAGGATCACGAAATAATAGAGGCCGACAAGCGTCGGCTTACAATATTGTATGACCAGTTGGTGTTATACTCAGTCCCGTAATACTTATTACTATCAATGCAAATCGGAGTAGAATATTACAATTCTTGTGGATGAAAGTCGATGTTTGTTGACATTTGCACAGGTCTAGACCACATGGCGATCCGTTGAAAATTACAACTAAACACTTAAGTTTTATTGTAGAATTAAAATAAGGTTTATATTCGAAATACAATCGAATTACATTTCAAATAGACTGGTGTTATCGATTTCGTGTTATAATTGTGAAATATGTAACAAGGTTTGTCACTGGAGTACATAATGAAAGGGATCTTTTTCGAAATTTCACTCTTGGTCTAGTTGTGCATTATTACATTTTCAGACAGATCAGAATCCATCATGGCCAGCAGGCAGCCATCTTGGAATTTGACAACTGAAATATGTTATTTCTCAGTTTAACTTCAGTTTCACTATAATCTTGTGAAAAAAATATTTCACAGAAATATGGATTTAAGTTCATATTCAATGTTGAGACACAAAATAAGAGAACAGAACAGTCTGTAATAGATCTAACATAGGTTATTCCATGGTGCGCGCCAATATCCCTGTGGGATCTATTGTTTTTGTAACTGCTTTTCATCAATATCTCTAACTTTTCGCCCACTAAGTTTTCAAGTAGATCTAGCGAATGTCCTAGGGCAGCTCTACCCTTGACTAACTTTTTGCATAAACTAAAGTACGAGCTTAGATAGAAAGGGAAACGAAAGATATTTCAGTATTTGTCAATCTCAATGCACAGAGAAAACATAGACGAAAAATATGTCATTGGTAGGCCTAGATTTTAGCAAATCATCAGTTTACTGCATACCAAGAGGCAAGAGTAACACATTATATAAAGTAAGGATAATCTTGATTAATTACAAATTAATATTTGCTCTATGTATTATGCCAAAATAATTGACAAACGTGTATTTCCATATTTTTATAGATATCTGTCAAAAATACAAGCTCTTATATCAATCACTGCTACGTCAATGTCACTCTGTTCTTATTAATTTAATTGATACTGGGTTAGTGGCAGCAGACAGTGAAGACATCATACTTCATCTATTGATTTAACAAGGGCATTTTGAAAATTATTTTTATCAAAATTATTCTTTTGTTTTTGGTGTACACCTTTTGAAACCTCAGCTGAAAAAAGTTCTAGGCTGTTTTGCTGATTTATAATGTTTAGCCTATTTATTATGTTCAATTGATCAAGTAACTTTAAAAACATCAAGCAAAATAAAATACTAAACAATAACCACTGGCCTGTGAAATAACATCTTTACATTGTGACGTAATGCGCAGAAAATTAGGACATTGATATACGGTTTGTTGTAATTGTGCGCACCTAAGACGAATTTGGTCAAGCATACGTTATAAAAAAACATTTTGAATTTATTCAAAACATTGATTGAATTCATCAAACATCAGGCAAAACAGTAAAAATAACAAAACATTTTATTTAGTAATCAATAAACCGTAGCAAGATCGAAAATAGACTCAACCCCGTGTTCAGTCAGTGTTCACGTTTGTTTGTTTGTTCAAGAATTTTTCACTCACATGGAGACGTCACCAATGCCGGTGAAGGGCTTCAAATTTTGGCCTATGCTCGGCACTTACGACAATTAAGCAGTGAGGTTTCTATAACGTGCCGAAACCTACTATGACATGGGACCTCGGTTTTAACTGTCTCAGACAGAAAGACAGGAAACCAACCTGTTATTGATTTTAGCATAAAAATACTTACTTTCAACTGATTTCAAAAGGATTTACTTTTTCTTACCCTTGAATACACAAAATCTTAACTTTATTAGAAGCTGAGATGATGCTTTGTTTACGGAACTGACGTAATTTGTAGAGCGCGCACAATTACAACATGCGCACAATTACAACAAGCGGCTAACTTTAAATTGTAGTTGTATGAGTCGCGGCATTATACATTGATAACTCCGAACGACACCTTAAGTAAAACTGATAGAACGAGATCACAGAGTTAAAAAAACACAAGAAATATTTCTAAATCTTCATCTTTACTTTAACTAGTAATACACCATTTATTTCCCGAAGCCATCTTGACCAGTAATCATATATCTGAAAATGATAATAAAGTGTTGCTGGTACATTCATATTCAAACACTAATCAAACGATATAAAATTCTATTTAAATTTTCGATATTTCGATTATAAATGAAACAAATTATGAACTTTGAAATATTGAAGATTTGAATAACATATATGTATTTCGCATAAAATATTGAACGCAGCATTAATGCTTTGGCAATGATAGGAAAATAGATACTCTGTTTGGCACACGAATGGCAGTTTGGCATCACATGGTACATCATTCCATTTTCCATATCCTTGAATTAACCCCAGACAGTCTTCACTGTTCTGAATTGAGTTGTTAGGTTCTCCATCGACCCAGTTTGTATCGGAAAATGGTAATTTTGCAGATGCCCAAATCCACTCTCCTTCCACAAACATATCTGTTCCGCCAAGGTAATATTGCCCCAAACCTAGAAATATGTCATTTTCAGTTATGAGATGTTCACTGTGATTTATCTTAAATCTTGTTGTTTAATCTATATAAATGTTAACTATACCAAAGTTACAGTTTTGCAAAGGGGTCCAGAACAAATGCTCAAGACGATCATTACTGTCAATAAGACTTGGTCATTTGAGTTGATTTTAAAGAGACATTAGCTGTGTTTGCCAAAACAAATTATTTCAACTTTTCTACTTTTACTACTTGACTTAAATAAGAGCTATAAACAGACACAACAATTCTTATATTCCTATATATTCTGTTCAATAAAGTCAGGCCCAGTGTGGTATTCATATACAAATAGAAAGGTTGCGTTAATAAATTACAAGTGTCAAACCCGGATTTCTGCAGCAATTTTCACAAAATGTATAAAACTTGAAGAATGTTTATGCCTGTGAATATCTTTTTTGTTATTGTATATCAATCTAAGTAGTAAAAAACGAAAACACAATTTTTGAAAAACACAGCTAAGATAGATATATGTCCGAAAAAGTGGTATCATACAAGGCCAAGTTATATACCCAAATGTTTTGCCAAATTTGTCTAACAGTGTCCACTGTAAATATATTAATTTCTAAGAAATTTGTTAACTTTTGAGAATTTAAATGGTGGTAATGAATGTATCTGAGTGAAATATCATCTCTCTCTCTCTCTCTCTCTCTCTCTCTCTCCTCTCTCTCTCTCTCTCTCTCTCTCTCTCTCTCTCTCTCTTATCTATATATATATATATATCTACACTAAAGAGTGCTATATGTTACTTATGAGTCTTGCGAACAGTATACATATATAACTATAACTATGTACAACGTAAACGTACAACGTTGATGGTGGTCATGAATGTATCTGAACCAAAAAATATGTATAACATAAACTATAGAGTGCTATACGTTAGATATTGTGTTGTACAAAGTATATATAACCAGAGTACTATACTACATAGCTATCACAAGTGTTGTACGATATCTGTGTGTGTTGTACTAAGTATATATAACCAGAGTACTATACTACATAGCTATCAAAAGTGTTGTGCGGTATTCTGTGTGTTGTACAAAGTATATATAACCAGAGTACTATACAACATAGCTATCACAAGTGTTGTACGATATATGTGTGTTATACAAAGTATATATAACCAGAGTACTATAATTACAAAAGTACTACACTACATCAGCTATAACAACAAAAGTGTTATATAATGTGTTGTACAAAGTATATATAAACAGAGTATTATACTATAACAGAACGTTTTTTACTAAGTATATATGCGTATTATTTTAAACATTCTTCTTCATTAATGTGTATCTCTCATAATACAAACACTAAACAGTGATGTTGTCGTTTAAAGATGTGGAATTAACTCCTAAAAATACCTGAATTGCATATGTACTCCTGTAGAACTACTAGTAGTTCATAAACACGTAAACATTTTAGAGGGGCATTTTCCTTTTTTTATTTCTTATACTGATATACAATAACAAAACAAATATACACATACAACAAATTATTAGATTCCTATATATTTTGTGAAAATTGGTTGAGAAACCACAGGTTTGGCAGTTTTTCAATTGCTTGATTATCTCAAAGTTACTATTTGTATATGGATACAACATTGGACCTGACCTTATTTTTACAAAATATATAAGATATAGTATATTTATGTTTTTCTCAAACCTTCATGTTTAATCTGTCCCGACAAAAAGTTTATTTCACTGCGTGTTCTCGGCTCTGCCAACATAGCCCCGAATGATGCGCAATAACTCTGAAATTCAATGGATGTACTTGTTTAGAATAACAGAAATAAAAAAACTAATAAATAAATAAATTAATAAATAAATAAATTAATAAATAAATAGGGGGCCTCCGTGGCCGAGTGGTTAGAGCATTGCGCTTTAAATCACAAGGCCTCTCACCTCTGGTTCGAATCCCGCTAGGGTCATTTCGAATTAAGTGGGAAAGTTTGCCAGTTTTCTTGCGGAAGGTCGGTGGTCTTTACCCGGGTAACCGGGGTTTCTCCTCCACCAATAAAAACTGGACGCCATCAAATGACTGAAAGATTGTTGAGTATGGCGTAAAACAAAAATTCAAATAAAATCAAATAAATAAATGAATAAATAGATAAATAAATAAATAAATAAATATTTAATAATAAATATGCCATTCTTTGGACAAGTCCCTTTGACCTTATCTATACCCAGGCAATATTAACCATGTCCCCTTTTGACCTTATCTATACCCTGCCAATCTTATCCATGTTCCTTTTAACCTTATCTATACCCAGGCAATCTTAACCATGTTCCCTTTGACCATATCGGTACCCAAGCAACCTTAACCAGACTTTGACCTTATCTATACCTTGCCAATCTTAACAAAATGCCTTTGACCTTATCTATACGTACACAATCTGAACAATGTTCCCTTTTACCTTATCTATAACAAGGCAATCTTCACCAAAATCTCATTGACCTTATCTGTACCTTGGCAATCTTAACCATGTTCCCTTTGATCTTATTATACCTTGACAATCTTAACCAAAATCCTTTTCATCTTATCTATACTTTGGCAAATTTAACCATGTTCCCTTTGATCTTATTATACCTTGACAATTTTAACCAAAATCCTTTTCATCTTATCTATACTTTGGCAAATTTAACCATGTTCCCTTTGATCTTATTATACCTTGACAATTTTAATCAAAATCCTTTTTATCTTATCTATACTTTGGCAAATTTAACCATGTTCCCTTTGATCTTATTATACCTTGACAATTTTAACCAAAATCCTTTTTATCTTATCTATACTTTGGCAAATTTAACCATGGTCCCTTTGACCTTATCTATACTTTGGCAAATTTAACCATGGTCCCTTTGACCTTATCTGTACCTTGACAATCTTAACCAAAATCGATGAAGGGATACTTTTTGACGTCATCTGTAGACTTCCATTTCATAAAATAAATAACAAGCCTTGGTTGTGTGACACATTTGAAATAAAGGATTCTTTAGCATGTGTCTTTGTCTCATACCACTTTTTGTTTCAGAACTATAATACATAATTAAACTGTACAGGGAAAAATTACTCTTGGTGTTAATGTTCACGTTGTTGACTTCTAAGAAACAGTAAATTAGTTTTTAAAAAGATTGTATATATATATATAACGGCTCTTTCAATGCAAACATTTTACAAGTTACTAGTAACTGGAATACATATTCCCCATATGTATATTATTGTTATTACGCCTTCCACTTTGGAGAAGGATGAACTATACTTATAGTACCATTTCAACATAATGTATTACAGTCAACATTCAGTGTGACATAGGTTCAAACATAACCTACTGATGCTTCTGCCCAGGAACCTTGAACGTGACTGAAGTGATAACACTGCTTTTCATGTTGACTCCAACCAGCTGGACACGCTGAAAGATACATTAGTATTAGTACAATGTGCGTTGCTTCATCTATGTTAATTATAAAAGAAAAGCGATGTGAGCACATATGGTCGAAAAGTCATTAATAAAACTAAAGATATAAATATTACCTGTTGTCAAATGAAACAAGAACGTTAAAAACAAAACTGGACTCATGTTAAATACCATCCCCTATAAACTGTGAAAAGTTAAGTATTGACAAACTTCTTATCTCTTCAGATTTACCATAAGTGGCACACATACACCATATGTTGTTCTCATGTATTTTAATATCAGTACGATGGTTTGTTGTAACTGTGCGGACCTAAGACGACTTTGGTCACGCTGTCGCTATAAATTATAAATAAACATTTTGAATTGATTCAAAACATTAATTAAATAAATCAAACATCAGGGAAAACAATAACAATAACAAAACATTTTATTCAGTAATAAATAAACTGAAGCAAGATCGTAAAATAGACTTACCCCTGTGTTCAGTGAGTGTTCACCATCTTGTTGTAATTGTGCGCATGCTCAATTATAGGTCTTTCTCCTCCTCTATTTTTTATCATGTTTGTGTGTTAAGCATTGATTAGACAGTCTATATGTAGACCAGGTTTACCAAAACACCTAGCTGTGTAGTTAAGATCTTAACAATCACTTATCAGTTAAGAAAATGCTGTTCATAAGGTCTTACATTATCTCTTGTCAGTTATCTAACTGTTGTATATAAACTCTTACATTATTTCTTATCAGTTATCTAACTGTGTAGATCTGGTCTAATAATATACCTTGTCAGTTATCCAAATGTTGTAAATCATGTCTAACATTATCTCTTATCAGATATCTTTGTTAACTAACTGCTGTGGTACAGGTCTACCTTCATCTCTTATCACTTATCTAACTGTTGTAGATCAGGTGTAATATTATCTGTGATCAGATATCTCAGTTATCTACCTGCTGTGGTTCAGGTCTAACATTATCTCTTATCAGTTGTAAATCAGGTCTAACATTATCTCTCATCAGATATCTTTGTTAACTAACTGCTGTGGTTCAGGTCTAACATTATCTCTTATCAGTTGTAAATCAGGTCTAACATTATCTCTCATCAGATATCTTTGTTAACTAACTGCTGTGGTACAGGTCTAACATTATCTCTTATCAGTTGTAAATCAGGTCTAACATTATCTCTCATCAGATATCTTTGTTAACTAACTGCTGTGGTACAGGTCTACCTTCATCTCTTATCACTTATCTAACTGTTGTAGATCAGGTGTAATATTATCTGTGATCAGATATCTCATTTATCTACCTGCTGTGGTTCAGGTCTAACATTATCTCTTATCAGTTGTAAATCAGGTCTAACATTATCTCTCATCAGATATCTTTGTTAACTAACTGCTGTGGTACAGGTCTACCTTCATCTCTTATCACTTATCTAACTGTTGTAGATCAGGTGTAATATTATCTGTGATCAGATATCTGTTATCTACCTGCTGTGGTTCAGGTCTAACATTATCTCTTATCAGTTATCTATCGGTTGTAGATCAGATCTAACATTATCTCGTATCAGATATCTAATTGTTCATGACCAGGTCTAACATTATCTCTTATCAGTTACCTGACATATGTAGATTAGGTCTAACAATATCAATCTTTTCAGCTATTTCAATGTGGAAGATAGGGTCTTACATTATCTCTTATCAGTGATCTAACAGTTGTAGGTCAGGTTTAATAATATATCTTGTCAGTTATCTAAATATTTTAATCCGGTCTAACATTATATCTTATCAGATATCCCAGTTATCTAATAGCTCTTGTCCAGGCCTAACATTATCTCTTATCAGTTATCTAACTGCTATAGAACAGGACCAGGTTGCACAACATATTGTTAAATTTAATGTACAGTTAGCCCATTGGTTTAACATTGGCTAACTTCACGTTAAAGCTAACAACCTGTTGTGCGACTGGGCCCAGGTCTTACATTATCTTCTATTACTTTCGTAACTGTTGTAGATCATGTTTAACATTATATCATATCAGTTGTCTACATGCTGTAGACGAGGTGCACCCAAATATTGCATCAGTTATCTACGGTATCTGATGCAGGTCCATCAATATCTCTAATCAGTTATCTACGGTATCTGATGCAGGTCCATCAATATCTCTAATCAGTTATC
The DNA here is from genome assembly GCA_030159075.1 of Atrina japonica. NCBI lineage: Eukaryota > Metazoa > Mollusca > Bivalvia > Pterioida > Pinnidae > Atrina > Atrina japonica. The sequence goes on along the minus strand of BROG01000472.1, from coordinate 19,920 downwards.
TACGGTATCTGATGCAGGTCCATCAATATCTCTAATCAGTTATCTACGGTATCTGATGCAGGTCCATCAATATCTCTAATCAGTTATCTACGGTATCTGATGCAGATCCATCAATATCTCTAATCAGTTATCTACGGTATCTGATGCAGATCCATCAATATCTCTAATCAGTTATCTACGGTATCTGATGCAGGTCCATCAATATCTCTAATCAGTTATCTACGGTATCTGATGCAGATCCATCAATATCTCTAATCAGTTATCTACGGTATCTGATGCAGGTCCATCAATATCTCTAATCAGTTATCTACGGTATCTGATGCAGATCCATCAATATCTCTAATCAGTTATCTACGGTATCTGATGCAGGTCCATCAATATCTCTAATCAGTTATCTACGGTATCTGATGCAGATCCATCAATATCTCTAATCAGTTATCTACGGTATCTGATGCAGGTCCATCAATATCTCTAATCAGTTATCTACGGTATCTGATGCAGATCCATCAATATCTCTAATCAGTTATCTCAACTATCTAGGTACAGTAGATCAGGTCTAACATTATCACTTGTTAATTATTTACCTGCTACCTGCTGTAGACGAAGTGCACCCAAATATTGCATCAGTTGCAGGTCGGTCAATATCTCTTATCAGTTATCTAGCTGCAGCTCCACCTACCCCTTCTCTTTTCAATTAACTAGCCGTTTTGATCAAACGAATCGATTAAATCTCTTAAGTTTTATACCATTTGAACTATTTTCAGTTGCAGTATCCCAAAATTACCGATGCTGTAGTTCTAAGATATATTTATCAAAAGAGTCATGTTCTTCCTCAATATATATATATATATATATATATATATATATATATATATATATATATATATATATATATATATATATATATATATATATATATATATATATATATATATATATAACAATCCCTATATTTTATGAAGATTTCTTGAAAACCCAGATGTGGCACTTTTTCACTTGCGATTGATTAATTCGACCTTACTATTTGTGGATATTAATGCCACTCTGACCTTGACCTTATTTTTACCAAATTTTAAGGTTTATATTTTGTTATTGTGCATCGAGTACAAGTAGTAAAAATAGAAAAAAAATCAAAATGATTTTAATTTTGGTAAACACAGATAATGCCCCTTTAAGGATATTTTTAATTAAGTGTAATTAGTTGATCTAGGTCTGTTATACATTTTACACCGATATTTTGCCAAATCTGTTGAAAGTGATTTTAGCTGAAGTGTGAAAAAAGAATAAATCTGTTTTGTTATTTTGTTGTTGTTTATATGTATATTCTGGCAGAATCATAGTAAACAAAAGAGAATCCCATGTTATTTTATTTAACAATGATATATATTAGAGGGCCGTAATAGAGGTCGTTAAAATCATAAACATGCCAAGAACCCCGATCGACATTTAAACTGACGGCTCTGTGATTTTACTGCAAAATCATAGACGTCACCCTATATTGTTAAGTCATAACAATCTCTCAAATGTAACTCAATAGTTTAGCAGTAAAAGTAATTCAGGTTTATTGTGGGTCAATATGCCTTGTGTTGAGATTGTGAACATATTTTGTCAGCAATCTGTGTATGTTTTAATACGGATGTACGATGGCACACATTATCCACAATATGTAATAATATTTCATGTCTCGGCAATAATACACAAATTTACATATTTGTACACCATTACAAACCAAATACAAATAATATTCTATTACCATTTTACGTCTCGCCAAGAATGTTGATATGAAGACTTCGCCAGCTTTAAGTGAAATGCCACAAATTTTGACAAGTGTTTCAAATGTAAGAGGTTTTCATTATAGTTTTACGCCTATCTTGACACGCGACCTCCGAGTCATCCATTCACTTTATATGCCAGCTTCTTGGAGAAAGAATATTAAAACTTCAAGTAATTTTATAATTTTACTATCAAAGCAGTCCGTTATAACACGTAATTGTCACGTTAAGCATAGCAACAATCCGTTACAGCACGTAATTATTTCGTTCAGTATAGCAAAAATCCGTTACAGCATACAATTGTTTCGTTCAGTATAGCAACAATCCGTTTCAGCACGCAGTTGTTATATTCAGTATAGCAACAATCCGTTACAGCACGTAATTGTTTCGTTCAGTATAGCAACAATCCGTTACAGCACGTAATTGTTTCGTTCAGTATAACAACAATCCGTTACAGCACGTGATTGTTTCGTTCAGTATAGCAACAATCCGTTACAGCACGTGATTGTTTCGTTCAGTATAGCAACAATCCGTTACAGCACATAAATGTTTCGTTCAGTATAACAAATTGAGCTCTATCTCTTCCTGATGCATGTTCCTGAAATGTGGCAATTTCTTCTTATATAAAATTGTCAGCAAAAACAAAAGTAAATGAAATATTACTGCTCATTTCGCTTTAATGAAAGTGACGATTACACCTGACAAACACTTATGGAAATGAATGTGGAGAGTTCGTTTATAACCCGAAATAATTCACCTGTTATTCAAAAGTAAACTTGTAATGGTTTCTCCAGAAGATCTTAGTCTGTTGTTATAAATGAGTTGAGTGTCCTAGAACAATATCCATATACAACAGATATACACAGTTTACGATACAACAGCTGTTTAATTGTCTTCGTGTGCGTCACTTCTGTCTCAATAATGTGTAGTGAAGAAGGCCTTGTTATTTAGTCAGGACTGTGTAAATATAAGACTCTTGTCTAATTTCAGAAATAAACATCACAATATCGGTTACTAGAACGACGAAGTAAATGTTTCAACTTTATGCATTGGATTAAGACATCGTCATGTAAGTATAAAGATGTTCTCTGACTGACTAATTTAAGGTGACTGTTGTCTAAAATTCACTATGGATTTTATTGCTGTTTTATCTCCCATTTTACTACTTAGATGGGAGATAAAACAACAAAAAGAGATGTACAATGACTTAACAATTCTTAATTCCTATATATTTTGTGAAGATTGCTTGAGAAACCAGTTTGGCTCTTTTTAAATTGAAATTAATTAACTCATCCTAACTACTTGTATATTGACACCCTACTGAAGCTGACCTTCTGACACAAAATGTATATGTTGTATGTGTACAGCTCTTACTTAATAATGTACATTAAATACAAGTAGTAAAAGTAGACAAAAAACTTCTTTTATTTTGTTGGGAAACACAGCTTAAGTCCCTTTATATATATATATATATATATATATATATATATATATATATATATATATATATATATATATATATATATAGTTAAAATAGTGTTAGAAATTTAGATCAATGAAGAACATGTGATATGCAAATTTAAAAATATCTAAATTTTTGAATTCTGACAGCAATATCACGAGTGTAATGGCAGGTATTTTATCTAAACAAAGTAATAAATACTCATCAGAATTGTTTTGCATTATCAAAGTTTTATAATTTAATGATTTTGTGATTACGAATCATATGACTTCTCCTTGGGATGAGATAGCAAAAACCCAGGTCCCGTGTCACAGTAGGTGTCGGCACAAAGCACCCTCACTGCTTAATGGCCGTAAGTGCCGAGCATAGGCAAAAAATCGAAGCCCTTTACCGGCATTTGATGACGAATCCATATGAGTGAAAGATTCTTGAGTGAGACGTTAAACAACAAAGACACAAACAAAAAAAGAAACGAATCATATGACAAGATCTGTACAAAGATTAATTGTGTATCACTGATGATGTTTATTACATAAGGACAGTACATTTCTGTATCGTCTGAGATATTGATACCAATGTATCAGTATTGCATGTCACATACATGTGTGTATTGTAAATGTGCAATTTTTATGGCAACACTTCTATTATAGGCATTTGGTGTCTTTCCAATTATGTCGCAACAATTTTACGATAAGTAAAGTAGTCTTTCCAATTCTATTATAACACTTCTGCAAATTAAGGTAAATCAGTGTTATACCAAAAATACTTACACTTATACAGCAGGTATAGTAGTGTGTTACCAATACTAGTACATCAATTCTACAACAGGTAAATTAGTATTTCCCTACCAATCATATAACAAATTTACAATAGGCAAAGTATTGCCTTATTGATTATACAATAGGTAAAGTATTGATTTACCAATTATATCACATCAATTTTAATTTGCCTTACCAATTATATCGAACATTTTACAATAGGTAAACTAGTGCCTTACCAATCATATCGCAACACCTTGACAACATGTGAATTAGTGTCTTACCAATTATATCTCAACAGTTTAATAAGAGGTAAATTGTGCCTTAGCAATTATATCGAACATTTTACAATTGGTTAACCAGTTATATCTCAACACCTTGACAACATGTAAATTAGTGTCTTACCAATTATATCGAACATTTTACAATAGGTAAATTAGTGCCTTACCAGTTATATCTCAACACCTTGACAACATGTAAATTAGTGTCTTATCAGTTATATCTCAACACCTTGACAACATGTAAATTAGTATCTTACCAATTATATCTCAACACCTTGACAACATGTAAATTAGTGTCTTACCAATTATATCTCAACACCTTGACAACATGTAAATTAGTGTCTTACCAATTATATCTCAACACCTTGACAACATGTAAATTAGTGCCTTACCAATTATATCTCAACACTTTAATAAGAGGTAAATTGTGCCTTACCAATTATATCGAAATTCTACAATAGGTAAATCAGTGCCTTACCAATTATATCTCAATACCTTGACAATATAAAAATCTCAGATACCAAAGTATAAATCAATAGAATGTCCAGGACATAGATACAAATCCGGTAAAAATGGACAAACACGGACCTCTGGAACCAAGAGGTGGGATCAGGTGCCATGGAGGAGTAAGCATCCCCTGTCGACCGGTCACACCCGCCGTGAGTCCACAGTCAAGTCCAATGAAACACGTGAGGAGTGTATCCTCGTCACAATTGGTACAGACGTCTCAACAACCGCCAACGAAAAGGCAACTCAACATTTCACTTAGTGAAACAGAGTAGTCGCAAACAAGACTATTATACCGACCATAAAATTTGCGGAACGTTGACATTAAACGCGGTTTTCGATATCCCTGTGTCAATAATTTGTCAGTGAGTAGTTTACCTCTGTATATGAAATCTTCATATGTTGTGCACGCCCTGTCATATCGGATCATTTGTGAAATATAAACTCCATATGCAGGTGACTGAGGGATATTACTACTTAAATGTGGAAAATTTACGATGGGAAAGCCGAAATCGTCGCGTTTATCGTATAGCTTAGTTGCTAATTTCCCGTCTGTGTTTATATTAAGTAAACTGTCTAAGTATGAAGTGTGTGTACTTGATTCTGTTGTATCTTTAATTTCTAGTTCGCTGGGATATATCGCATTGACATATGTATGAAAATTGTCATTATTAATTGACAAAACGTCGTCGATATATCTAAATGTCAAATTAAAGGACACCGCTAACTTTTTCTTCTTTTGATTCAGCAGTTTCTGAATGAAGTCTGCTTCGTATGAATAAAGGAACAGGTCGGCCACTAAAGGAGCACAATTGGTTCCCATAGGAATGCCGATAGTTTGTTGAAAGACCACGTCTCCGAACATTACAAATATATTGTCTATTAGAAATTCCAGCATGTTTTTTATATATCAACTTCAGTATACTTATGTGTAGAATCAGTGTGGTGTTTGACGAAATAAGTATCCTGATAGCCAATCACTAGATATTTAAATTTTCGGGTACCACCTTTAGTGAAAAAGCAGTTGTCTATGATGCTAAAAAGTCTTTCTTTTAATTTTTTATGTGGAATAGTAGTGTAAAGAGTTGAGAAATCATAAGTTTTGGTACTGTGAATTCGAGAAAAATTGTGTGCCTTCAAATTTTCTAAAAGCTGTTTAGAATTTTTAAGTATCCACATCTGATTTACACCGCTTCTGGAATAAGCAACTGTACAGTATTTTTGAAGTTTCTCCTTAACAGCTGTCAATATCTTGGTAAGGAGTAAAGATAAAGGTTTGGTAGAACATTTGCTGGATCCTGCTATGTATCTTTGCTTATATGGGTTTTTATGAAGTTTAGGTATCCAGTATAAATGTGGTAGCTCGAAATCGGTCTCCGTTGTAGGTATATCAAATGAGTGTAATACGGACACGTGATTTTGAAGGATCTCGTCCTTTGAAAGTGAGCTACGTGTGTATGTAGGATTTAGTGTCTTACCAATTTAATAAAAACTAAATTAGTGCTTTACCAATTATATATAGAACATTTTACAATAGGTAAATTAGTGTCTTACCAATTATATTTCAACACATTTACAACAGGAAAATTAATGTCTTACAAATTATATCTAAACACTGTTCCAACAGGTAAATTAGTGTCTTTTTCTTTATCACCAATGGTAGTGCAAATCGTTTACATTTGTTTATGATTTTGATTTAAAACAGTAACAAGCTACAGATGTAAATTTCAAACTGATAAGTTGCCATGTAAGAGATGTACTAAGTATTTAAATTCAACATTATCCTGTATATTAATCTGAGATGTTGAGTAAATTACCTGAAATATTGTTGAATTTTTTTTACCTTAAGTGGTATGGTGTATTTATAAAAATATGTATTCTTTCAATCTGGATTTGATTGCGCACTTACAACGAGTGTGTTCGATAGCTGTTCTTGAATTGTCTTTACCGATTGTGACGAGGAATTATATTTATACCTATTTTGACTATAATTTACCTCATATCTGTTTTTCTTGTATGGGCTTCCTAAGGGTTAACACTATATTGTTTTTAGAATCGTATATCAAAACTTTTATACACTTTTTATGTTGATAATAAACGAAATATTTAATGACAATCTCAAAAGATACTCTTCATGAAGTGATACTACGATATACAATTAACATTTAGTTGTGTCCTGACATTCTATGTGTCAAGATGGACGGAACACAGACTAAGTGAACGCCACACTAGTCTATTGCCCTTGTACTAACTACACAACTCCATTTACGGTTTGATTTAGTGCAACAATTCAGAAACACACAACGTAACATTTTATAGAAACGCAACCAAAATATATACTTTGAAGCTTTTATATCAAAACCTTAAGCTGCGATTGACACTTGACACTATGTCCATACATATGCCGTTAAATGTTTTAGTAAATAAATAAATAAATATATATATATATATATATATATATATATATATATATATATATATATATATATATATATATATATATATATATATATATATATATATTTAATGCTGGAGGTGTGGCAGTCCGGTTTTTCGCAATTCAATTGGCAAAATTTAAATATGAGATGGCTTGAAAATCTTCAGACTCTTTTATGAATGATTAAAACTAGACAAACGTAATCAAATCAAATGTTGGGCATTCGATCGAAATTGTCGAAAAATAACATTCCATAAAATAGACTTCAGCTTGTGAAAATACCTTTACACAACATCCTATAATCCATTAAAATGTGAAAATGGTAGCTCAAATAGGAAGGACAGTTTTGCAGTGGTCAGATGTTAGAACATGTAACAGGTGGTAGATACCTACAGGACTGGCATGAATGGTATATACATATATATGTATGTATATATACCGGAAAATATTACACCGTCAACTGAAGGATCAAGATTTATTATCACATTGAGCATATTTAAATCAGCATTCATGTCTGCTTACTTTGTACACAGAATGATCAAATTCTGAACATCTAAATGTCGAACATAGGGAAATTAAGCTAAATGACATTAGAAACAAATGATTTGAATAATGCACATATTCACTCAATCATAAGAGTGTATTCATTATTCCAAATGTTTTTTTAATTTGTTTTACTTTATATTCTTTCTTTTACATTGTCCCAGTCAAACCTCAAGTTTTGTCAAATATGTGAGAACTAGTTTATATCATTTTATAAATGATAAATTCAAAACCTTTCTTTCACAACATTCCAGCCTAATGCACTTTCAATTTCGGAGTATGGAGGAATTAGTGACGTGATGGTCTCTGATAAGTCTATAGACACTTAATTATCTGATGTTAAATGTTTATCAAGCAGTATGTCATAATGCAGGGATCCTCGCACATAGCCATGGGGCTGGCTTGATACGTATTATTGCATAATCCAGTCAGCGTGCTGAGATGCCAGTTAAGTTTTATAAACACATTACATGGGCAATGTTTTGACGAACGATAATTACTTGCACGTCACAAGTGTGATGAGCTTTGTTTATGATGGTGCGGATATCACACGAGATATATAAAGCTTCTGCATACAACTCTGTATAATACAATTTACAGATCTACAAAGGCTTTAGTCAGGATATGTAGACTTTTAAGCAAATAAAACCTTGTAAGTATACATATTTTATTTTAAGTTGCATTTCTGTAATAGTGCATTTCTATTGCATATTTATATTTCTCAACGTATCTATCAATTAAGGGGATCTATAGACGAGAATCTACTCACTGTATATACATAACACATCGATAAGACTTATGACATGATATTAATCACTTTAGAATTTTAAGCACAAAGTACTTCCATACTGTGTTTATTTTTACTAGACACTGTACATGTATTATGTGAGTTTCGTGAAAAAATATGTTCCGCAAGGTAAACGTATAATTATTTAGCAGCACTCTACAATGATGTTCAAATAAATAGTTTTATGTTTTGACCAGAATCTGATAAAAAAATTAACATACATATTATCGGGTCCAAAATAAAAGAAAATAAAGAATGTATGATTGTATCGTTAATGAAATTAAGTATAAGTCAAAAACATCAACAAAGGCAAAGGAAATATTTTGTTTCCTGTTTTCTATAGAACGGTTATCAACGTTGTAACGCCCCCCCCCCCCCCCCCCCCCCCCCCCCCCCCCCCCCCCCCCCCCCCCCCCCCCCCCCCCCCCCCCCCCCCCCTACCAGATATATATACCGGAAACTGAATCAATGATATTGACATTTGAATTTTAAAAATTATTATTGATCCAACACACACACACACACACACACACACACACACACACACACACACACACACACACACACTTAAGGATTGTTTTTCATTTTTCGAAAAACCATGGAATATATATGCAATGGATCATGGGAAAAAATGTGCAAAACGTTACGAAATTCATTCTATATAATTCACTTTGCGGTGGGAGTTTTTCATTTGACCTAACAGCTAAACCACTGTTTGAGACGAGACGTAGTTCAATTTTCTGCCCGGAAATACTAAATGGAATTAAAGTTTTTTTTCTTATTTTATTTTCTTATTTTCATATCATTTCGAAATAAACTAGTGATATGGAACATTTTGAATACTTATTGTCAGATTTAGTTCGAGATTATTAATAACTTCTTGGTGCAGGAAGGTTAAATGTGTCAGAAGAGAATTCGTCGTTTTTCGAGATCCCTCGACAGACCGCTCTCTGTCATTTGATTTTCATCACAACGTGACGAAATTTAAGGCATATTTTTTACCAAATTGGCGGGTACCCTACAGTAGCTGAAAAATGATAAACTTCAGATTGATACAAAAGGTCCTAAAATAAATAGTTTAACTTATAAACATTTTCCTATATCTTAGAGTTGTTGGCTAGGTGTATACTCCTGATTTGACTCAAACTTTACAGCAGTGTCAGCAGAGACATATATTTGTGTTATATATGTCTCTGGTGTCAGTGACGGCGTATCATAGATCTAAATACGCTTCAGTTGTAGGTTCATATTTTATTTGGGAATTTGTATAAATAAAATATCGTCCATCCACGGATATATATCTAGCTTAATTTACTCTAAAAAAATAAATTTGTAAGTAACAAATGATGAAGTACCAATTTATAATCGAAACTCAAGTCTTTTAGAACACGACTAATTAGATGTGCAAATAGTCTCAACATGGAGAACAATTGTGAATCCCAAACGGGATTGGATCAGGTGTCCAGAAGGAGTCAGCGTCCTCTGCTGGCATGCCACACCTGTCGCAAATGTTCCATGCAAACCTTTCTAGTTCGGTGAACGAGTCATATAACGGATGAACTGTCTGTTGCCGTGCTCCAGAATACTTTTTAATATCACTGAGAGGGGGACTTCATAATGTTTAACAATATCCCCGTATCGACCATAGAACTTCTAAAACGACGATTTCAAGCGTTCAACATTTACAACATGGAACCACAAATCAGCACTTGCTTTCGGATTCATAATGATTTCCTCTATCCTCCTTGGTTAATTCGTGTACGTCGTTTCCGAGATCCCTCGGAGACCACTCTCTGTCATCACCACGTGACAAAATACAAGGCATATTTTGGACAAAATGGCAGGCACCCTATTGTAAGTAGTCTGCGTATTAACTGATAAATGATGAACTTAACTTAACTTATCAACATTTTGTTATATTTAGAGTTGGTGGCTAGGTGTATACTCCTGATTTGACTCAAAGTTTACATCAGTGTCAGTAACGGTGTACCATAGACCTAAATACGTTAGGTAAATAGTTGTAGGTTCATATTTTTATTGGGAATTTGTTTTAAATTGTCGTTCATCCACGGATATTTGTCTGGCTTATTTCTCTCTTAAACATAGATTTGTAAATCAGATTTACAACATGGCACTACATATCAGCACTTGATTTTTTTTATTTATGTTGATTTCCTTACCCTCCATGGTTAATTCGTATTCACCGCGACCAAAGTGCCCTAATTCTTCTCAAAGTCACATGATCAGTGCATTGTTATTTCTTAACCGTTCCGGATCTCGGAAACGACGTATTGAAAATGCAAATGACCGCTCCCATGGCCATGCTATCGAATGACAACTGGTTTATTTACAACGAATTTGCGTTTGAATTCTTATATATATATTATTGATGGGATATACCATAGAAAGTTTGAGTGTGACTTTTGAGGGATGACATTACAACTGAAAGTAGCCATTTTATTTGACATATTTTTACCAATCAGCTTGGATCCGTGATGATATAAATAGTCTCAGATATCAAGGTATAAATCATTAAGATGTCAAGTATAGGTACAAATCTGGTAAAAGAATGGACATACGACTTCTTTATTCTTTACACAACAATTAAAAAAATTTAAAAATTAAAAGAGAGACTTTTGGCATCACAGACAATTGTTTTTGTTTTTCACTAAAAGTGGTACCCGGAAATTTAAATAATTAGGGATTGGTTATCATGATACTTATTTTGTCAAACACCATTCTGATTCAACACATAAATAAACTGAAGTTGATATAAAAAGATGCTGGAATATACTATATATACAATATACTTATAATGTTCGGAGATGTGATCTTTCAACAAACTTTCGGCATTCCTATGGGAACCAATTGTGCTCCTTTATTGGCTGACCTGTTCCTTTATTCATATGAAGCAGACTTCATTCAGAAAATGCTGAATCAAAAGAAGAAAAAATTAGCGGTGTCCTTTAGGTTGCCATTTAGATACATCGACGACGTTTTGTCAATTAATAATGACCATTTTCATACATATATCAATGCGATATATCCCAGCAAACTACATATTAAAGATACAACAGAATCAAGTACACACGCTTCATACTTAGACATTTTACTTACTATAGACACAGACGGGAAGTTGGCAACTAAACTACACGACAAACGCAACGATTTCGGCTTTCCCATCGTAAATTTTCCACATTTCAGTAGTAATATCCCACAGTCACCCGTATTTGGAGTTTATATTTCACAAATGATCCGATATGCCAGGACGTGTACAACATATGAATATTTCATATACAGAGGTAAACTACTCACTGACAAATTATTGACACAGGGCTATCGAAAACCGTGTTTGATATCAACGTTCCTCAAATTTTAAGGTCGGTATAATAGTCTTGTTTGCAATTACTCCGTTTCACTAAGTAAAATGTTGTTACCTGTTCGATGGCGGTTGTAGTAGACGTCTGTACCAATTGTGACGAGGATTCGTTCCTCACGTATTTTATTTTGATTTGATTGTGGACTCATGGCACCGGATCCCACCTCTTGATTTCCAGTGGTCCGTGGTTTTCTTGGTATTTTTTTGTTTTTTGCTTTTTTTCCTGGACATCCTATAGATTAATACTTTGCTATATGAGATTTTTTTATATTACTACATTTACATAGATTACTTGTGGTACTATCAACAAAATTTCGGAATAAATCCTTGGATAGTTGTAAGTCGACATATATTTTGGTCGCCCGATCATCGGTCTGGTATCTTTTGTCATAAGTCGCATTTGTTGTCGCGAAATTACACATAAGTTATGCGACCTTTAGTAAATTTATCTCCCGGTCACATGGGATTGCTTAGATAACTTGCTTCGTCCATATATACGGTATGTTTGAGAACCATAAATGAAAAATTGTGGAGCAACGATGTGGATTTATACGAAGTGAAATATTGAGAAAGAGTATACCACATAGATGGAAACATTTGTCAGTAGATCACTCTAATAGAAGCATTGACATATCTCTAAATCCGCCAACAAATCGACCAATCAACCAACCAACCAAATTACTTACCTACTTACTTGTCTGTCTGTTTGTAATTCTATTTAAATACAATGTATCCATCTTTCTATAATGCCTACATTCCTACTTACTCTCTCTTTCTCTCTCCCTCTCTCTCTCGTATATCGGTTCTTCTGTCTATAACGTACCTATCATTTATTGTTAGTTTTTATTGTTTTTACTGGTTTCATTTCTCAAATAAAAGGCCATGGTAATGCTAAATATATTGGCCTCTTTTGTAAAACTATAACATTGGTATTGTTCATAATATTTATAAAATTTTTCCCCTTCCAATTCCTAAAGACTATTAAAGTTTCGCTAATTTACAGAAAAGAATTTGTATATTTCTGACTCTTTGCATATGGTAAGCATTTGCCATTGTAGGAGTGATTATATAAAAACGCCCTGTTTGAGCATACATTTTGTATGTGATCAATAAACAAAACGTCCAGGCAAAGCATGGTTTTTGTATGTTTTTCTCATAAGATAGTAAAACATGAGGCACCCTTTCAGTATGTATTGCATTTGACAATGCAGTGTCCCAAGACCATATGAAGATTTAGTGGACACGCATACGCATATTTCAGAAACTTTTCGCCAGATTTGATTATTTTTTCTGCTCTATTTGACCACTAGTACCATAATCAATTAAAATGTTTGTCAAGTGATTATTTTTCAGGTATTTATGTATAGATAATATGCTTATTGAGGAGTATGTGACCGCAGAATGAATTTAGTCATTTTCCTATATTTGGACATAGCGCTAAATATTTCCCCCTCGTTATAAAAAGTGACAATGATTGAGAGCAAACATTTAGGATATCAATTTCAATATATCCAGCTGTCAATGATACATACATCATATGTTAATCATTTGTTTGTACTATCTGTTTCGCTGCCGGTACATGCGAGGGCAAAATTTACAAAACATTTTATACATCACCTAATAATAAGAGTAAGAGTAAAACTTATTTAAATCAAAGTTATGCATGATCGAATTTATTTATTACATTTTTATCAAATTTATCAATTAAATAAAAGATTTATTTTTTACTGTAATGTTTCATTGATTTTACTGTAATATGATATTTTTCATTAAGCCAATCAAAACACAGTGCCAGACCACTAATGAAAATCCGATTAAATAATCCTATCTATAATGTAATGATAATTATCAATTCATTGTTTGATTATAAACTAATCACATTTGCTAACATATGCCAATAGGTGGTGATGTTGTGATAAAAACCTTTGAACACATACTGTAGAAATGACGTATTAAGAAGCGATTTTCGTGTGAGATATTTATAACGCCGTATCGAAGCTAAACAAAATGGCTCCACACAGACTTGTTCTGTCTAGACTGAAAAGCAGGCGATATTATGTTTTGATGGAGTGGGTTTAAGTGGTGGAAAGATTCAGTGACACTAGAGATACAGTACAGAAAATGAACATCGAATTAGGCTAACTTCGATGCGAGTTTGCTGTCCAGATCTATCGATAACTTTGGCATGGTCTTTGAGGCATCAAGTAATGCAATTCAATCCAAACCACATATTTTCCTCCAGACTCCGGTTTTCATTTGATATTTTGTTTAACGCCATACTCAACAATCTTTCAGTCATATGATGGCGTCCAGTTTTTATTGGTGGAGGAGAAACCCCGGTTACCCTGGCAAAAACCACCGACCTTCCTCTAGAAAACTGGCAAACTTTCCCACTTAATTCGAAATGACCCTAGCGGGATTCGAACCAGAGGTGACAGGCCTTGTGATTTAAAGCGCAATGCTCTAACCACTCGGCCACGGAGGCCCCACCCGGTTTTCATAGAGCATATTACGCTTTAAATCGATTTCCGAGCCCCTGTGTTAAAATATGGTTTGTTTACATTTCACAAGCCGTAAGCTAGCCTAGCCTACATGTACCGAACATCGGTTAAATCTAGGGCATAACGAAACTTAACTGGAAAATGTAATAAATAGAATATTTGACAATTGTTTTGAATAACATGTTTATTACATCTCGTGAGACAGGGGAATACATATTTAACACGAGTGCTATTCAAAAACAATTGTCAAATATCCTATAATTATTTGACATTTTTACCAATCAACTGGCAACCATGGTAACTGATTCGTATGTAAATTACGTAAGTATTTCACACGGCCTGATTTCACTGGACTCGAACTTATGACCTCACGATCAAGGGTCGAGCGCGCTACCGACTGAGCCAGACCGGCTCTACAATTAATGACATATATACATGTATTTATGTTTGTACTGATGATACTGGATCAAATGCTTTCTCATTTACTATATTGGTGATAGTCACCAGTTTTGTATTAAATAATTTGCTTTCTTCTTTCTCCAGGATCGCACATGTTCCAATTTGATGAACCAGCAACATGACCAATTCCTCAACCGACGTTTTATCTTACAAAAGTTACACAGAATATCTTGTATCGGAAAAAATATGGATTTACGTATCACCTGTTTTAATCGTAATAGGGACAATCGCCAATTTATTATCTATAATTGTCTTGCTACAAAAAAGACTGCGTTCGTCAACCACCATGTTTTACTTGACGATACTAGCATTTGGTGATATTATGGTTCTGTACACTGGATTGTTACGCTATTGGATAAAATCTGCGTTTCTTGTGGATATCAGATTGTTTTCTGTTTTTGGGTGTAAAATACATGCATTTTTAGTGTATTTTAGTCTTGATTTTACGACGTGGGTATTAGTCGCCGTAACGATAGATCGTTGTATATTCGTGTGCGCTCCACATAGAGCTAAATTGGTGTGTACAATGATACGTGCTAGGCAGACCGTGTGTGGAATTGCGTTTATATTACTTCTCATCAATGTTCATCTATTTTGGGGAGTGTCACTTGAAATGCAATTAGGGGAACTGGCCTGCACAGGAACAAATAACTTTACAAACAAAGATTGGCCCTGGGTTGATCTTTGCATATTTAGTTTTTTCCCGTTTATTGTCATGATTGTATGTAATACAATGATAATAAAGCGTGTTATTCTATCCAACAAACGAATAGCTGCTTTCCGAGGAGGACCGGATGCAAACAGAAATGTTAACAATAGAAACATCAAGAGGATCCCGAGTGTGACCGTCATGTTACTTTCTATAAATTTCGTCTTTCTTATTTTGACGTTGCCTATCACCATTTTCCTTATTGTATATTCAAATGTGATTCTGACAGCGACGCCTCACGCCACGGCAGTTTTGCTTTTGTTTTGGGCGATTGTCAACATGCTACAGTACACTAATAATACCATCCATTTCTTTCTATACTGTCTTACTGGACCTCGATTTCGAAAGGAGCTACTTGGACTAATAGGAAAGAGACAGATTTTGCCGACAGAAGGAAGCGACACCTTGGAAATGAACAACTAATTCTAATATTTTTATCATTCCACTCTATACGCATCAATGTGTACTTCGATCTAGGGTATTCCTATCGGAATAGGAGATAATCTTAAACTAAGTATATCAACGTTCCAATTGTTTAAGTGATAATTCAACAAAATTTCTGTTCCATTTGACCGATTTTAGTTCATTAACATGGTGTCGAGAGCTAAAATCTTACAGCCACACTACGACTACTATTTTGTTTTTATTCAACGGACGTAAGCTGGGGTTAAGCATTTCATCTCGCACGAAATTAAATAAACCTAAACTGACTGCTGGTCAGTGATAGCCGTATCAAATCACAGTGATTAGTTTTGTTTAAAGTTTAAAACTCACAATCGATGTGTCAGTGATAGCCGTATCAATCACAGTGATTAGTTTTGTTTAAATTTTAAAACTCACAATCGATGTGTAATATAAAGGTCTGTATCACATAGATATTTTTCCCGATATGTAATATAGAGGTCGGTATCACATAGATATTGTTCCTGGTATATGATATAGAGGTCCGTATCATATAGATTTTGTTCCTGATATGTAATATAGAGGTCGTTATTACATAGATATTGTTCCTGATATGTGATATAGAGGTCCGTATTACATAGATATTGTTCTAGATATGTAATATACAGGTCGGTATTACATACATATTGTTCCCGATATGTGTAAGGGCTGTATCACATAGCTATTGTTCCTGAAATGTGATAGAGGTGTGTATCACATAGATATTGTTCCTGATATGTAATTTAGAGGTCTGTAACACATAGATATTGTTACTGATATGAAATAAAGAGATTTGTATCATAGACATGTAGTTCACATATTGTTACTGTTATGTAATATAGAGGTGTGTATCATATAGATATTGTTCCTGATATGTAATTTAGAGGTCTGTAACACATAGATATTGTTCTAGATATGAAATAAAGAAACCTGTATCATATACATGTAGTTCACATATTGTTACTGTTATGTAATATAGAGGTGTGTATCACATAGATATTGTTTCTGATATGTAATTTAGAGGTCTGTAACACATAGATATTGTTACTGATATGAAATAAAGAAACCTGTATCATAGACATGTAGTTCACATATTGTTACTGTTATGTAATATAGAGGTGTGTATCACATAGATATTGTTCCTGATATGTAATTTAGAGGTCTGTAACACATAGATATTGTTACTGATATGAAATAAAGAAACCTGTATCATATACATGTAGTTCACATATTGTTACTGATATGTAATATAGAGGTTTGCATCACATGGATATTGTTCCTAATGTGTAATATAGAGATCTGTATTGTTATTGGTGTGAAATATAGAGGTCTGTATTAGATAAATATTGTAACTGATGTGAAAAATAGAGGTCTGTATCACATGATAATATTATTGTTATGTAATATAGAGGTGTGTATCACATAGATATTGCTACTGATTTTTTATATCGAGGTATGTATCATCAGATATCATTTGTAATACGAAGGTCTGTATCAGATAAATATTGTAACTGATGTGAAATATAGAGGTCTGTATCACAAAGATATTATTATTGTTATGTAATATAGAAGTGTGTATCACAGATATTGGTACTGATGTTTGATATAAAGGTATGTATCATCAGATATCATTTGTAATATAGAGGTCTGTATCATCAGAAATCAAGTGAATTCATGTTTATATTGTACTCATAAAATATACATAAAGAACTTCTTTTATTTCTTTTTTAATTTTTTCTATAAAATAAATTTCACACACACGCGCGCGCGTAAATACATATCTGTATGCTTGTGTGCGCTCACACATAACAAATATAGACCTATAAATAGATAATGATAACATAGATAAATTAG
This sequence comes from Atrina japonica, assembly GCA_030159075.1. NCBI lineage: Eukaryota > Metazoa > Mollusca > Bivalvia > Pterioida > Pinnidae > Atrina > Atrina japonica. The sequence continues at coordinate 2,030 of BROG01000472.1, read as the reverse complement.
ATTGATTAAGAATAAACGTGGAAATGGATGAATAACATCAAAATTAATCAATTATTTTCTCAAAGATATAGTTAATAAACTGAGCAAGGTTATGTAACTACTTATTTACACATAGAAGACCTATCATAATAATATTTATTAATATAGCTAACTGTTAAATGCTTATAGTAAGGGCATATAAAAATCAAATGAAATTCATCTTCATTTTCATGACGTGAACACTTCACAAATTCTCTCCTCTTTTGGATCATTTCGGTATCAACCCTTTTCTATCATTAATTAATGTGAAGAAAGTCTGAGTTGTGCAAGTAAAAAATGTGTTTTCCAGGTAATGACTTACGAATATAATATTATATCATGTGACTATCAGTTAAATACTTATAAAGGTAACATTTACTAGAATTATGCACTTATTTCTTGAATAAATAAATCATTATAATGCTAAGCATTACTTTCTTAACTATAAACTATATGATAATATCCGCTCTGTTCTCATTGAGGATATTATTAATAATGGAGGTCGGTCGGATATTAAAGTTATATTATTCGGCAATCCATCTCTAACTATCGAACGTAACCAAAATATATTCATATCGGTCCATTCATACATTAAAAAGAGTAACCGATTCTGAAGACATATATGGTTACTCACGTTGCCCAGCGCACGTCCCCCTTTTAGTATTCACTTGTGCTGTAAAAGCGTTAACAAAAGAAAGACATTAATTTTATCAAACATACGGAAGCGTTCTTGAATCAGGATGCAATGATTCCTGGTTCTATCGCCGGGGCTTTTCCACGTCCAGCATCTTCTTGGATGGTTTTCAAACCATGTGTTCATGACAGCCAGCTTTTGTTCCTTGCACCATTCCGTGAGCCGCTCTCCTCTTTCATTTCTCACTCCTATTCCAAATGGGCCTAAAATGGTATTAAAAAGTAAAAAGGCGCCCCATACACATCGAGATCGTGCCCATAAAGAGCACAAGAGAATTTCCGAACTTTGACATGCTCGGTGGTCATTGTACAGTCAATCATCAACGCCGTCTAGCTATATATAGCGTCAAGGAATTGCACTCAAGATGACAGACGACGAGAGTGTAAGCAAACATTTTCGTTTCAATACTACTGACGATGATGGTGTCCAAACATTATTGGAAGAGAAGGATTCTAAAAATACTAGACTAGCAAGACATTTAGCCGTTTAGAACTGCTGTGTTTTAAATGTTCATCCTTATTAAGGTCACAATATGTGGCCGGACTCCCACATCTTACTGATATTTGCGAGATTTATACATTGGCGTCCGTGTCAAATTGATAAAATGCCATGTAATAAACAACTATCGACCTCATATGTGAGGTTAATACATGGAGTTGTCAACCTAAGAAAGCGATACACTTTATCACTTTCTTGGGTTGATAACACCATGTATTAACCTCAAATGAGTCAATAATATCTTGTTACATGGATACATGGCGTTATAAACCCAAGAAAGCGATATCTTTCCTCGGTCGTCTGGTCCAAGATACAGCAAGCAAATCTGGTGAACATTAAACAAGCACAGATACCAAAGTGTTAACCGTCGGGTGGTACAAGTCTGGTGAAAATTGGACGAACACAGATACCAAAGTGTTAATGGTACAGGTGCCAGTGTGTACAAATTTGGTGAAAACTGGGCAAACACAGATATCAAAATATTAACTGTCTGGTGGTCCAAGAGACAGTATACAAATCTGGTGAACAGTGGCAGATACCAAAGTGTTAACCGTCTGGTGGTACAAAAGTCAATATACAAATCTGATGAACATTGAACAAGCACAGATACCAAAGTGTTAATCCTGGCTTCTGATTGTTTGAAATTGCAATCCATAAGGCTGTCTATGACGTCATAACCGGAAGTGTGTCATACCGGAAGTGAGGTCAAATCGGAAGTACGTCATATCGGAAGTGAGGTCATGTTGTGATGGCAAAAAGGAGAAAGAGTCAATCGTTGAGTTTGGAGACGTGTATATGACCGGAAGTGGAAGGTTGTGGA